>JAIXMQ010000028.1:0-375586 GCA_025716855.1 Pilaira anomala
TTGCAGGAATTTCAGCATGTACAATACCACGCGCTGCGGACATCCATTGTAAATCACCTGGCCCAATACGACCCTGGTGTCCTTTGAAATCTTCATGTAAAAATTCGCCTTCCAACATGTAAGTAACTGTTTCAAAACCACGATGAGGGTGGTCGGGGAATCCACTTGGTGCACGTACATCGAATTCATCCAACATTAAAAATGGATCCAAATTACGAAGACCATAACTACCAATACTACGAAAGACTGCAAAATATGTACAACATTTGTGTTTTTTTTAGAATAAAGCTACTACTATTACATATTGTATCTATATATTACCTTTTGCACCGTCACCTTCGTTCTTTTGCTTAGCGAGAACTGATTTCACGATATTTCTTGCGATACGAGAAGCCATTGTTTATAAAAATGAATATGAATTCAATTGCAGAAAAAAGAGGGGCATCACAAAAAGGGTCTTTATATATATATTTTTTTTGTATGACCGATGGCTGACACATCAATTAATAAAGGCCCCTCCCCCTCCTTTTGCAGGTCACAATTTATTATGTAAGAAAATGGCAGCAGTCAAAATAATTTGGTCAGCACGTTCAGGAAGATTTTCCATATTTTGTCAGTTTTTACTAATTCTTATCAAGTATTCTCTATACAATGTTTCCCAGAAATAATATGAAACTTAATGGAATGAAGTTTGAAAAAAAAAAAAAAAAAAAATTGGTTTGATCCTTATACAGACAATATAAAGGATTTTACCTGTATATCTCAGTCCGATCAGGTTAGAGTTTTTTTTTTAATGACTTTTTTGATAAATAATGTTAAATAAGTAAACGTAAAGTGTGTTGAAAGTCTCAAAAACTTAAGATAAGAATTTTATTAAGGATGTGTTTATACTTAAAAAAAAAAAGGAGTCTGGGTCTTTTTAACAGTAGCATTGAAAAAAAAAAAAAAAAAAAAAAGTCTCTGAAGATCAGAGAAGTAATTTATAAAAATCCAAGGCATCTTTTTACATACTGTGGGATGAATCGAACTTCGGTATGGTCTTGGATTCATGCATTCTTTGAAAAGTGTTTTATTCGTTTTCACGAGAATGACAGATAATACTGGAACTTTTGAATTCATCCAAAAGATAGACTTTATAAACCCTTTCTATTATAAGGCACTTTTCTCCAATCCTTTTTCTTCTGTGAACTCCTGGTTCGTAAAAAAAAAAAACTTTGTGTTGGCAGCAGACCAGCAATTCCCTAGAATCAAGATACAGTCGTTTCCAAACTTTTTCTTGAGGTTTTTGATATCCGTTTGTTTGACACTGAATTCTATTGATATGAGAACTTAGCTGCTTCATCTTTCTAAAAAAGGGGGGGGGGGCGGTCAAGTTTTTCTTCCTCTTATCTTTCTCGACTTCTTCATTTTTCAGTAATATGCTTGCATTTAGAGGAGTAACTTGAGCTCTAAATCTTTAAGTATTTAGTAAAAGACTTCCTTCTGTGTATTGTGAGTTATAGCGAGCATTTTGTTCTCGTATTAGTCTTGAATATCATCAGAGGCTTGAGCTGCTGACCAACAAGTTTCTTGTATTGCTGCTTGAATGTTATAAAAAGCACGTTATAGAGTTTATTGGTCAATGTGAGCTACTCTATGTAAAAAAAAAAAAAAAAAATAGATTTCTGTTGCTTAAATCGTGTTATGACTTTATTTCTGAATTTGCTTGGTGAATTCAAATATATGGCCAAAAATTTCAAAAAAAAAATTGCGGCTTTAAATCGGAAACGGCCTTAAATAGAGTAGGTACTGTATATGATGAAACAAGGGATTAAGTCAAAGTAGTAAGAATGTATATTTATCTGATGATGATGAAAAAAAAAAATATATATTCAAAACCTTTCGAAGAATGTGATCAATGCTCTCGGAGTCACGCTTTACTTTTAAAAAAAAAAACTTGTACCACTCTTCTTTCTTATAATTTCTACTTTCAATATATTTAAGTTTATGAAAAATTTGTATGGTACATAGTAGTTATACATGTTATTTCTATATCTAAATTTTTTTCAAATAAGTTTTAATTCTCTCATTTTTGAATACAAAAAGTAATTATCGTTCACTTGAAAAGTTCAATCAAATGAAGTTGTTTATTACAGAATGTGGCACTGCTGTGACTAATTTAATATTTTTTTTTTCGTACCACCTAAACGTGTTTAAATTTATTCTTTAAACAATGATAACATCTTTTTTTTTTCATTATTTAAAAAAAAAAAAAAAAAAAAAAAAATGGCTGACTGGACTCAACTTCCAACTGATATATTAACTCTCATATTTCAATACTTTCAAGTCAACACACTTTTACCTGCAGAATCCAGCCTCCTCTTAAAAAGATATGCATTGATACCAACTGACGATTTACTTCGATGTTTATATCCATGTAAAAACTGGTCGATACTTGCACAAAGAATGCTTTATAAGACGATCGTATTAAAAGAGTGGTCTCAGTTGGAGAAATTCACATATACTTTATCTCATACTGATAGTAGAGGACTTTTTGTTGAGCACATTTATATTAATTTCAATATAGATAATATCGATCAAGCTCTTGTAGAACAAATTTCAAAAATTGGCGATCTTTGCATCCACTTAAAAACATTATTTGGTACAAGTCTTGTGTCTACAAGCCCCAACTATTACAGTTACAGTAATTCATTATTCCCCAGTTATCGACTCCTCCCCTCTCCTCTAAAAGTGCTTGGAGCTATTAAAAGCACGGTTTGGTGGGACCTGATTGAACATGGAAGAAAACTTGGTCACTTTTCAAAGTTGGAAGTAATGCCTTTCGAGAAGCAGTCTGATCTGCTCGATTATTATAATGTAATAAAATACTATAAGGCATGTTTTGTTTTAAGACATACATTACGTGAGCTGGCAATTTATTCAAAATTACCTAATGAAACCAAATTAAGCCAAGACTACCCCAATGTGAAGTTTGTCAACTTTTATATTTGTACGGGATATGATATGAATTTAGTCGATCAAGTAATCAAAGATTGTTTATCAGTCAATTCAATTGCTATACAGTCTATCAATCTATACAGAGCACGTGTTAGTGAGGGTATACCAGTCATACATGCATGTCCACATGTCAAAAGTCTTTACGTTGGGGGAAATTCCGCTTACGATGACAGCGTTTATCAATATGTAATGAAAGCATTTCCAAGTCTTGATTTTATTCAAATCGGTCCTGTTCCTGACCGAGATGTAACCTCAATGCTACTTCCAACAAATTTGACAGTTCAATTTATTCAATATTTAACGAACATCCCAGTTCTTTATCCATGTTCAATGATTGTTCAGAATATAAATGAAGTGATGATTGAATTACTCGATACTACTAAAAATAATATCAAGCGCCTTAAACTGGTATTTGAGATGCCCTGTAGTAGCTTTTTTTCAGCCAATTCAACTAAACTAACACTATCCTGGGAAGCACAAAAGAGCAAGATGAGAATTACCGTGCTGAATTCGCCAGATGATGGCCAACAAGTGATTCCGTGCAGTAATAGCATTGAAAGAAGGTATTATGGCAAAAACATTGAATATTTAGATATCGAATTCGGATACGATTCACCGGATGATGCATCAGATGACCGTCTTTACGAGATGGTTTTAAATTGTCCCAATTTAAAAGAACTTCGCATCAATTATTCAATGTTACAATTGTTTGGTTCAGGTCGTGTCCTGAAACCAAGGGCAGAATACGAACATCTAGAGATAAAAAATTCGTTTATGATGGTCGATTTTCTTCCTCATTTATCCTCTTCTGTATCTTTTATCAAAACATTTACTGTGCTTAACTGCCATCTTCAGGTCTATCCTGAGAGTACTTGTATTGATATGCCCTATACCATTTTTGATTCAATTACGGTCGTTCTTCCGTTAGAAACATACAGCTCAATTTATTTGGAATTGAATGTAATGGCACACGATAGCTTAGTTTGGTACGTCATGCAAAAAGATGGTGGCTTACAAGAATGTACTGAAGATAAGTTTCTGAATCCGACAGAGCAACCCAATTATGCCCTGAAAATTCGATGTAAAGATGTCAAGGAGATAACAAATAAAATTGGCGGAATAGACATATCTATAAGCTTTTAATTCGAATAAATATATATATATATATATATAAACCATGTAGAATGTAATTTCTTTGTGCATATAGTAGAAATATATAAGATATTATAGTCAACAATTACATTAGGTCATGGTTGTACGAAAAATCCGGTTTTCTAAATAAATTAGTTTTTAAAAGCGTCAGTTGTTAAAATGACAGCAGACGTCCCCCTCCCTCTTCCCCCGACTTTTTTTTTTTTTTCCCTCAATTGAGAGGAGAAAAACTCGTTTCTTATTTAATAAAACTGTCTTTAATAAATTAGAGAGTTTTTTTTTTTTTAAAAAAAAAAAAGTATGGGGGTGGGAGTATACTACAATTTAATCTGATCCGGAAGTAAATTATAGTGAAAGAAAAGCGATTAAAATTCAAGTTTTCTCTTTTTATAGAAATAATCAACTGGTTAATATGTTATACAATTGTGACACGAAATAATCGATACAATTGCATTGGGTTGATTTATGCTGCTAAAAACTTACTTATTACTCAGAAAAAAGATTATGAAAATTAAAAATTAGTATAGAGGATGTGTGTAGTTTTTTTTTTTTTACAGTGATAAAAAATATGGGATTATATATAAGATTAAGATTTTAGAGTGTTAAAGAAAAAAACAACATATTTATAATTAATCGTACGAGTCATTTGGTTTAATTGAGAGACTGTTTATCTACTGTTACGGGCCTTTTTTTCAGAGATAAGCAAGAGAGAGAGGACAGCAGTAAAAAATAATTAGACGAGAATATTCTGTTACATTCGTCTAAAAGCTTCTAATTGTTCCTCTCTCTCTCTCTCTCTTTTTATCAATATCATGTTTTTCAATTGAAAATTGTATAAAAACTTTTGAGAATATTATAATCACTTTAATATTCTACAAATGCATAATGGATATAATTTGTTTATTTTTTTAAAAAGAAAAAAAAAATATATCAAATTTTCCTTTTTTCAACTAGTATACATTTATTAAAAGTAAGATTGAGTGCGCAAGGATGGTTCTATTGTCAAGTGATAAATGTATAAACTGGGACATTTACCGAGTCTAAATAAATTATCCCTCTCTATCTCTCTCTCCCGGAAAGACATTTTTGTACAAAAACGGGAGTTTTTTTTCCTTTTCTTAACATAACGTGTCAAATCAAGATACGACCACTATTTGTTCTATATATTGAGTGAGCGATTTAAAAAAAAAAAATTTGAGTGAATTAATAACGAAAAAGAGAAATCCAACCTAATTTAGCAATTTTTTACTATCTATGACAAAAAAAAAAAAAACTCAAAGAAACATGTTGCACCCGTATTACGACTAAGAGTGGGGTAACGTTTTTTTTTTTTTCGGTTTGTATTACCATAATTTTGTTGGCATACAAGTTTTTTATAATTAAAATTTTGTCTTTAATATGTGTATATATAAAAGGCATTATAAAGCTGTCAATTTATAGTAAAAAAAAAAGAAGGGAACTCTCCTCATAAAGAAATATATGTAATATAATATATTTTATCGGGATTTTTTTTTTTTATTGCAGAAGAGTATTTTTTTTTTGATTTTAGCTATAAACAGACATTTTGTGTAAAAGAGAATTGAAAAATGTCCAATCGGTTTAGCATAAAAAATACACATTTTCCCACCACGTTTAACAGCTATGAGGTGTAACAAACATTTTGGACAGAACAAGGAATTGATACTTGATTTATATCGTGATAATAAAAGAGTGACTATGCTGGTACCTCCTCTCAGTCTTCAACAAATTTTTTTTTGTGCATGTGACCTTGTATTACCAAAAAAGATAACATTTTAGTGTTTTGTTTATTTTAAGCGTCATTTCTCGATATTCTCCTCAACAGGAAAAAAGCTTAATTATATATATTTTTTTTTAAGATTACAATGAGAAAGATACGAATTTCATTTGAACGTAATCTATACTTAGTCTAACTTTATAAAAAAAAAAAATAGAGATAGTAAACAGAAAAAAGGAGAATTTTTTTTTTTTTTTTTTTTTTTTTTTTTGCGTGTATTTATATATATTTTATATATATCTTTTATTATTCCCCTTAAAAATATTTTCTGTTTTTGATAAGAATGTATGTATAAAAATAAAGAAAAATCTAGCAATTTTTAGTTTAGCGCAGAGTCTTCTGTTCACTCTGGCACGAGAAATCATATGCGCTTTTTAGTGTGTGCTGATGATTTGATGAAGACAAATTAATGTACATGAGATTATTGGGCTTATTATTTATAAAAAAAAAAAAAAAAAAACTTTATTGATCAAGCTTTTTAGTGAACTCGCGCCGCTGCACGCGCGTTTTTTTCATGAAAGAAAAAAAAAAGAAAAAGAAAAAAAGGGAGAGTTAAAGAACTATCAAACAATTATATAATCAAAAAGAGAATCCACTAAAGATCACATGTATAATGTATACATTGCAAAAAAAAAAAAGAACGTGAATAATATCTATCATGACTCTCATGCTAAAAAAAAATGACCCTTTTTTCTGTTTATCTTGAACGTATAATAGATATAAAACAATAATTATAAATTCATTTGATCGATAGAAACAAAGGAAAATCTTGAAATTACATAAGAGAGCGTACACGCACACACACACACACGCACACACACACACTCACTCACACTCACACATACCGAGAGGATGTCTTACAAAAAAATTAAATTTTATTATCTCTTTTAGTAATGAATATTATTTATGATCGGAGGACTGATGATAGCTTTCAATGTTGAACATGGATCAGCATCAAAAGTAATGTGTACATAGACTATGCAGAAGGAAACACATGTCTTTCTATTTTATGTAAAACTAAAAAAAAAAAAAAAGAGCAAGTGACTTTTTTATAACTTTTTGTAAAGAGAATGAATATTGACAATAAGAATTAAAAGCGCATGTTTCGTTCTCAATTCAGGGATTTTTTTTTTGTCAGTCTCTTGGTTTAAACGTAAATGGCAGAAAAAAAAAAAGATATTACATACTTACATATTTACAAAATAAAAAATCGGTTGATTCGTAATAATATAGTTATATGGGCTTGGCCTTCTATCTCCCCACCCACCACCCCCTTTTCTTATTGATTTCAATTTAATATATCACAACAAAATCCCCTTGATATAATTATTTACTTGTATAAATAGGATTTATAACAAAAAAGTTACATACTTATTTTTTTTTGCCCCTGCAGGAGTTATAAGTAGTAAAAGACTCTAAAAGTAGATTATTTTTCAATAGGTCTAAATTGAAATATTTACATATTATAAACATTACATGTTGTTATTTCTGCTGTACTCTCTACCTTTACTGCATAAATTTCGTAAAATATAATACTCAGTTATTTCGGATATCTATTCGGGTTAAAGTATAAAAAAAATACGTTTTTAATAAATTGTTTTTTTTTATTTTGGAGCCGATAGTGTAATAATAAAATAATATTCCCGGTTCCCTTATTATACGTCATTTACTCCGTTTTCTTACTAACAAAGAAAGAAAAAGGAAAGAATGGGTCATATGTAATAAAATGAACATTTTTAAAAAAAGAAGGTTTTTTTTATCAATTTGATAACCAACTATTCATGTGGTTATATTGAAGAAACTTACTTTTTATAGTAAAAATAGATAAAATATTTTTTCCTCACATCCCCGTATCACATTAGTACTCCGCGTTGTTTGCGATTAATATAAAAAGGGGTGGAGTTTAAGCATATTATTTTTTTCTCTCTTTTTTTTTCTCTCTCTCTCTCTTTCTCTCTCTCTCTTTTTTTTTTTATATCACTTTTATCACTTTTATCACTTTTATCACTGTTATACCAAATGCTTTCATTAATGAATCCCCGTGAATCTTCTAATACCGTTAATAATAAAATTAAACATACTATACCAACACCTTATGGTATAATACCTAAACGTGGTAATAACAAAAATAAAAAGTCAGCTGCTAAGCAATATAAAAATGTAAGTTTTAATTTGATTTATGTCAAATTTTTTTTTGCTTATATAAACCAATTAGATGGACTAAAAAAAAAAAATATTTATATTACATAGTTACCTATCAAAAAGACACCACGTAATGCACCGTATCCATGTTTCTCATCACTTACACCAACTTCATCTTCCTTATTTATTTCAATATTTAATAATTTGTTTAACAAACAAATGAACGAGAAACCAGTTGGGTTTATGCCACGTAGTACAACCAATAAAATGTCACAAGTGATTGATATTGTCGTTAGTAGTAATAGTAACACAGCAGAAGATAATAATTCGAGTGATAGTTGTAGTTCATTAAGTAGTAGCTCTGATAGTAGTCTTAGTAGTTTATTATCATTCTATATGGAAGATGATAATTCATCATCAGGAATCTGTACAAATAATACCAGTGATATGAATGATAGTAATAGTCGTAGTACAGAAGTACTTTCAGATATTTTATGTGATCATTATGTTCAAACACAATTAAAAGATAATACAGAAGAAAAAGAAGAGATTGTTCGAGATGTACCATTAGAAACATTTCGTATATTTGAAGCACCTAATAATAGTACAACCAAAGAACAACAAAGATCTGAAGGTACAAGTTATGAAAATTATTGGACAATTGATGATGAACAAGCCACAAAAGAATGGAAATTAATAGAGACAAAACATCCAAAAGAATTAGAAGAGGAAAAAGAGGTGATTGTTATAGCAGTTGAAGAAGAAAAAGAAGTAAAAGAAGAAGAAGAATCAGTTTATATGTTTCATGCACGTGATACTCGTGCCAATGCAGCTTATTTAAGAATGATTGTAGCAGAAGTAAATATGATGAGATCTGAAAAAATTGTTGGACCTTTAAGACCAAGAAGAGTACTTCCAAAGAGATTGGATAAATTTATGCACCGTCCCAGTCCTTTACAATCCGCTTATTAATTTAAGTAATAAATAGTCTTTATACCCCCCCCCCCCCAAATAATAATATAATAAAAAAGCTTAAAATGGGGTTATAATTCTCCCAAAAAAAAAAAAAAAACTGTCCGTACTTTCCCGTCATTCTTTTACCCTACAACGCCGAAATGAATTTTGGTATAATACGCTTCTTTACACGTGCTTTTTTCATTGGTAAAATGAAAATTGAATATACGCGTTTTTACAATGTTTAAATAAACGCACGCACGCACGCACGCACGCACGATTCTTTAAATAAGGTAAATCCCTCTTCCTCCTCTCCACCATTTTGATAAGCGGATATCTAAAAGCAAAAAGTATGTTATTATATACAGTGTAAAAAAAAAAAAAAAAAAAAAAAAAAAAAAAAGATTTGATACAAAATATAAATCATCATACTTTAGCAATATTTTAAACACTATTGATGTATATTCTTATATTTCTCTTTTAAAGCACTAAAATACATTGCATGAAAATCTTAAAAATCAAAACGTCGGTGACTCAACTAGAAAAAAGATGACGCTTTTGTTGACCGAGAAAGAGAGTTTGGCTGATAGATCATTGTGATCCCAGCTATATAGATATATGTATGTTGTAAAATTTGCATCATCATGATCTTTTCAAAAGAGAGAAAGGGGCACAAGAAACACACCTTTGAATAAATTGTATGTATATCCTATAGTGCTGTCTCTTCAAATAATGTACAAGTCTTGCCAAATAAATGTTTATTATTATTTTTTGTTGGGAAGAAAAACTCAGCATAAAAAAAGTTTTTTTTTTTTTTTTTTTTTTTTTCTTGTTCTCTTTTTCACTAAAACCAAAAACTATGAAAGAATTTAAAGATATACATACAAAAGACTACTTATACGATACAGATTCCAATTTAATTTATAATTTCACACCTGAACAAGTGGAATATGTACATACTTTTAATCAACAAGAAATAACCGAAGTAGTGACAGTTAAACAACTCAATAATAAACTCAAGGTAAAAAAAAAAAAACACTTGAACCAATATATATATATATATATATATATTTTTAAACGCGTGTATATAACTAAACAAAATCTAAAATAGCTGACCATTCAATTAGTCGAATGTTGTCAAAGTTTAGAAAAGAAACCCATCCTTGTTATTATAACTAATGACCAAGAAAAAACAATTCGTGTCTTTTGGTATAGTGTATTCAATAAACAAACAACTGAAGTCACACCCACATATCCAGAGATTCAACAACAGATCAGTAAAGCCAGTATCACTCAAGAACCGTTCAATGTAGTATGTCCCTATTTTAATCTTTATAGACTATAATATATAACCCTTCTATCTCTCTATAGGTTTTTATGGATAAAGAATCATCTGAAATTGAATCATGTTATGGATTCGTAATGGGTTTAGTTACAGGAGATACAATATTTAGTTTAATTCGAATCGCTTGGAATTCATTTGAAGCAACATGTTTGGTGAGTTTTTTTCTTAAAAAAAAAAAAAAAAAAAAAAAAAAAGGTGATGGTTTTTCTAATGATAATATAAGAGTATGGAACGAATCAAACAGAAAGAAAATTCAAATCTAGGTTATGTTACTTCAATTCAAATCTTACCACCTGATAAAGGAGATAAAAGAATGGGACACAGTGATCCTCAAATCTTGTTAGGATACAGTCAAGGTGCTATTCTTGTCTATCGATATCGGGCTAATATTTATGCTACAAATGCCAATCGATTAAGAGAGCCTATCAATCTATCTGAATTTACTGAATTTCCAGAGTGTAAAGTAAAAAAAAAAAAAAAAAAAAAAAAAAAAAAAAAAAAAAAAAAAAAAAAAAAAAAAACTTCTATTTTGCATGATTTTTTTTTATATATATATAAAAAAAAAAACTTACCCGATTACATATAGATCCAATTACTTGTTTATCCGGTATAAGATCCTATCATAGCTTAGGCATGACAATCGCATTCGCACAACAAAAACCAACCAACAACAACAAAAAATATGAATACTCAAGATCCTATGTCAAAGTAGTAGAAACGCACGGTGACTCTACACGAAAGCAACGAAAGATCATAAACCCAGATCATCCAGACGCTATCATCTTACAATCTAAATTACTCTTAACGCCTTATAAAACAAACGAACTCGAATCCGTCATTCAACTCTCCATCGTCTTGATAAATAAAAAGAAATCGTTTGAATTAGAAGTATGGCATATCGCTCCAAATCATTTACATCAGTCAGATAAGTTTGATGTCAGTCAGGATAAATGCTTTGCTTTGTTACCTGGTAGAAAGTTAAGGTCTGATAATTTATTGGGTTATTTTCAACATACGCCTCAGAAATTGGCTCAAGTCATTTTAGAGTACCAACATAACAAATTCGGTTCTTTTTCAAAAAGAAAAATTGGATCGGATGAGGCTAAAGAGATTGTTCATAAAAAAGTGAAAACGGATCAAGAGGAGGAGAAGGAGGAGGAGGAGGAGGAGGAGGAGGAGGAAGAAGATACAGATATGCAGGATGCAGAACATACTGTGCTTTTAAAAGAACCTGAAGCGCATGAGGATATATCCATGCCTGTAGAAACAAATGAATGTTTAGATAATATTGCTACTGAAGAAGGCTCAACAGAGGAGACCCCTCAATTATCTGAACATCAAGAACAACCTGATCAATCAACAACTCCAGATATGGACTCTGTAACCAATTCCGAACAACAACCTATCGATTCAATTCCTGAATCTGCTGTGTTCATTGAAACTGCTTCGCTCACAGATGAGTCAAGTCCTGAACCAAATCAAACGAGTGAATTAAAACCAAATGAGCCGGATATGATTGAAGAAATGGAAACAATCACTGAAGACAGCTCGGTTTTGAAAGATTCGATTATTCAAACAATGGAAGACTCAGCAACTGATTTCACTGAAGAACCAAAAGAGGACTCAATTGTTGAAGAAGAGAGTAATGCAGTAGATCGGGAGTTACATACAAAACAAGTTGTAGATGAACCAGTTCAGCAGCAGTCGATCGAATCAAACGATAATACGATGGAGCCAGTTGAACAGTCGCTTATAGAATCAACTGAGGATATGATGGAACCAACTGAAAAGACGGAGACACCAACTGAATCAAAAAAGGGACCTACTGAAGCACTCCAAGAGTCCACTGAAATAGTTGAGGACTTGATAAAACCAGCTCAAAAAGAACCTACTACTGAGCCAGTAAAAGAGTCTATCAAAACAGCCGAACCGGAGGATCCAGTAGAAGAATCAAACAACTCAATTCAAACGGTGAGGATTGTACCAACTGAAGAACGTACAGAAGATCCTGCTAAAATGAGACAACAAGAATTAAACAACTTGTATGTAAAGCTCAATGAAGAAATTGAAAATCCTAATGAAACCGATTATTTAGAAGGGCATGATATGAACGAATCAACACATGTTGTTCCTGATGAAGGGTCAACAGAGTTGCTGGATGAAAACCAAGCATCTGAACCAACATCAATCGATATGGTCATGGAAGATACGATTGTTCAAGTAACGGTTGATTCAGTCATGAATGAATCTACAACCACCACAATTGAAACAACAACTTATACAGAACAAACAATTGAAGAGTCATCAAATGGTTTCGTAACCGAAACAATCCAAGATGAAAATCAACCATTTGACATCGATCACAAAGATCAAGACCTCGTATTATCAAACGAGAGTAGACAATCTTCAGAAGAGGCATCAATATTTGAATCATCAAAAGCAGGAAATGATCAAGAAGTGTCTTCTGTACATCTTGGATCTACAGAAACAGAAGATAATACCTTCTCCTCTGAATTATCATCTGATCCATTAAGACAAACATCTCAAGTACCAGAATCCGATATGGAAACCACAATGGCTGTCAAAGAAGAAGATTCAACTAGTGAAAATAGTCAAATAAATTCTTTAGAAGAATTACCTGAATCTACTACTACTGCTTCTCTTTTACAATCCGACGATGATATGAGTGCTCATGACTCTGAAGTAGTAGAAGAAGAAGAAGAAGAAGAAGTGCACTTACATTCTGAAGCCACTTTAAATTCTGAAGACACTTTACATTCTGAAATGACTTTACATTCTGAACAAGAAGATGAAGGAGAAGAAGAAGAAGAAGAAGAAGAAGAAGAAGAAGGTACGTTTATGGATGATGGCGATTATTATGATGCTTCTGCAGAGGTCTCTTTACATGCTGATAGTGATCATCGTTATTTACCTGAATCAACAGAAGACGTAGAATCTGTTGTATCAGATATATCTTCTACTCAAATATCTCGTACGATCGAATATGATACACCTAGTAGAGAAGAAAGTCCTTTTGGGAATGGTAGATCGCTTAATAGTCGAGATTCAACATCTGTTGGAGCAAGTGCATTGTCAGCTTCCGTTAGTAGAGATTCATCGCCTGTTTATGAGAGTGAAAATGTACCTGATTATGAGAGTGAAGATGTACCTAATTATGAGAGTGAAGATGTACCTGCTTATGAGAGTGAAGATGTATCTGTATATACATCGGATGTATATGCTTCCGATGTAAATAGTCCGGGTTTATCCTACGTTTCAGCTACTCCAGACACACAATCTGTTACGAATACTCGAGATGTAACACCAGTGAATGGTACATATCAAGATACAGTGTTGTCTATTCCTAGTAGTCCAAATACAAGACCTGATGAGGATAATAGTCAAGAAATAACACCAGTAAATGGTGAACTTACTGCTACTACTTCAGATACTCAGGATACAGTTTACCTTCCTACCAGTCGAGATACCACACCCGGTCATAACAGTCGAGATACCACACCTGCTTTTAGCAATCAAGGACCGCCATTAATGCGTAGTATAAGTGATTTAGGTAGAAGAGAGGAAACGTACTATAGTTTTAATAGTCGAGATACATCGGCTGAACCTAGTCGAGAGGCAACAGTAGAGCCAAGCGGAGAAGACGAGACAGAAGCAGCAGAAGCAGCAGCAGCAGAAGCAGCAGCAGCAGCAGCCGTCATTGATGAAGCAGCAGCAGAAGCAGCCGCCTTGAAATTATCAGAGGACAAGTTTACGGAAATCTTGTATCAAGTGACAGGAGAAACGTACTTGAATAATTTTATGGAACAACCTTTGATACCAAGAGAGCAATTGGATGACTTGGGTATTTCTTGTTGGTTTAATCCTGATCCACGATTGAAATTGATCTTGGTTCGATACTGTGATAAACATGAGCTTGGTTCCATTGTGGTTTCCTTATGTTATTTATTGAAGAATTATATAGATTGTTTCAGTCAAGATGAACAAAATGAATATAAAACAATTTATAGAAAGTATTTGATAAATTATCCAATGTATAATCAAGGTAAAAAAAAAAAATCATGCAAAAAAAAAAGATAATCATTAAGTAACTAAAACTTTTATTATATTAGGTATCAACGTGTTTACAAAGGAAGGACGTCAAGAGTTATTAAGAAAGGAAATCTTGTATTATAGAAATGGAAGTTCAAACCGTTATAATACTACAGATCAAGACGAAATCAAGAATAACCAAATCTATACTAACTATTATGGATTCGGGTTACTCTAAAAATCCGAATCATTATATTCTTTTGTGTAGCATCATATACATAATGACACTATATAAAATACAATTACTTTAAATAAACAAAAGTTGCACACTATATTTTTTAAAGTTATATTTTCCGTTAGAACGAGAGGGGAAAAGTTTTAGCAGAAATGAAAAAATGACATGAAGTTAGTCATATCAAAAAAAAAAAAAGAACTTAAACAAAACAGCTTTTTTTTTTTTTCTGTTGTACGACTTTTTTTTTTTTTAGATTATCTAAACAGCTGATTATTGGCAGATTCAATCTTTATCTATCACGGGGAAATATAAGGTGTCATCTTACAAAGATAGAATATATTTTCGTTTAAACTTCACAAGACAGTTATAAATATCAGCCGGATACCAATCAAGTAGTTGTTTCACATAAAAATGATTTTTTATTAGGTAAATTGTTTGAATATCGAAAATCGATTGATAAAAGGGTAATACAAAATATTTATGGGGGGGGGGGAAGAACAAATAATGAATATTTGTTTGCTTGTTTTTTGAATTTTATAATAGACCAATGATGACATACATGAACAGTAAAGCGCTCAAACTTGAATAGATAGCGGTACGTGTTGTACCCGAGTATAATTTATCGTCTTCATCATCACCATCAATGTAATTAGAAAGTGGTGGATCTTCTTTATGGAATCGAGGTGGATTTGGTGAATCAAGTGTAGGATAAACCCAGGATTCTTCCCAGTAAGGATGAGCGTCATTAATACATTTATGAATTGGCATGACGTTGAAGGACTTTTGAAGTTCTGGTAACCATTTCTCAGATATCAAGATGGTTGCATTACTATTTTCATGTTGCTATCAAAAGAAATTAGGTATCATCATTTAAACTATATTCTTGTACAAACTTACGAGTGTGATATGACCATGCTCTGTATCATTGTTAATTAAACGGTTCTTTATCCATGTATCAAAATATGCGTCAATGACTTCTGGTTTAAGATGACCTTTCCCCTTCATAACAAACTAAAAAAAAAAAAAAGTATGTTAGTCTATCATATAAAAATGTTTCAAAGAGCTTACCAAGTTCCAATCATTCGAATCTTGGTCCCAGAGAATAGTTCGCATACCCATTTGCCAGGCAATAGCACGTACACGATCATCTACATCACCATACGGAGGTCTCCAACACTTGGGTGTAATACCAAGTGATTCTTTGATAGCTTTTTGAGTCCAGTACAATTGAGCTACAATCTCTTCGTTTGTTAAACTTGTCATTTGAGGATGAGACCAAGTATGAGAACAAATGGTATGGCCATCACTTAAAGCTCTTTGAGCAGCGACAGGAAATTTGATTACATTTGAACCAACAACTATCAAAAAATTAGTTTTTTTTTTAAAAAAGCTTTAGTTACTTGATTTTTGCATCACTTACAGAATAATGTGGCCTTTTGTTTATTAGCATGATCTACCAAAAAATTATAAAACCTTGGCTGATCAAACTCTTTATCTTGTTCAGTTGTAGGGTACCAAAACTTGTATGGTCCATCATCATAATTCAATCCCCAGTCGCCTTTATTTGGACAAAACGAGATATCTTCTGGAATGTAACTTATTTTGGGTTTTTTACAAAGACTAGCAGACCACCAACAATCTGGGTCTTGCTGTGCTGGATATTGGGTGATATCTAATACCCAATCTTTAACAATACGAGGCGGTGCAGTCCCGACTTTTGTAAGGTCCAGTTGCTTTAAGACGGCTTGAACTTCTGGATGGTTAATCGGTGGTTGCTTGTTGGGTGCCGGATAGGATTTGAGGTTGAGTTTGAAGCCCGTCTTTGGTAATGGTCCGGATTTGATCTCTTCTTCAAATGGGTAGCCTTTAGGAATGTAGCTAGGCCCTTTGATATGTGAAAGCCAGGCTGGTGAGGTTTGTGTGAATTCGGTCGTATCTGGAGTTACTGGTGCGGATGGTGTAGCTGCTGCCGCCACTAAAGGTAGTGCTATGATCAAGTAAGAAAATACCATTTTTTTTTTTCAAAAAAAAAAAATAATGTAAAATGATAAATAGAAATCATTTTGGTTGATTTATATATAGACACATGAAAAAAAAAAAAATATTAAACAAAGTTTATAATGGTTATTTGTATTTTTGCGAAGACATAAGTCCAGATTAAGATGTGCTAATTCTTTTCGGTCTAGATTTGAAATATTTCCTACTACTGCAGAGGAACAAAAATGATTTTTTAAAATAATGCATTTATTGTACACAGAAAGAGAAAAAGAAAGACTTTTTTTTTAAATAATAATAAAAAAAAGGATGCATGTAAGGGATCTAAAAATGGTTTGTATTCTTTATAGAAAAAAAAGAGAAAAAAAGACAACAATAAGAGAGAGAGATAGAAGGAGAGTGTGAGTGCGGTAAATATAATTAAAAATGAACAAGTTGAGAAAAGAAATGTATATAAAAAAAAGAGTGAAAGCGAGAAAATTAAATTTAAGGCTTGATACCCAAATTTAATTTAATACCCATACTCATTAATTCAGTTGTAAGATATCTGAATACATAAGGGATAGCAATCAAATCAATACCCTTTGCAGTACCACAAGATCTACATTCATAAGTACGACGGTTGCCTAAAGTAGACACAATCTTTGTACAGATAGGAGAAGCTAATGAACCACAAAGACGACAGACATATGCTTGAGAGTAATCGGAACAGTTCATAAGACGATCTTGAAGTAAGTAACTTGTACCGTGAGCAAGCAATGAATCACGTTCCATCTCACCGAAACGAATACCACCATGTCTCTTACGACCCTTAACAGGTTGCATAGTAAGGTTGTGAACAGGACCTGTTGTACGCACTTGGAACTTATCGTTAACCATATGTCTAAGACGTTGATAATAAACAACCTAAATAAAATATAGCGTTACTAAATGATTTTCCAATGTACAAATATCCATAATCTAACAACTTACACCAATGTAAATATCCATCTTCATTTCTTCACCAGTGATACCAGAGTACATGGCTTCGTTACCGTGGTAATTATAACCAGCACGCAATAATTGTTCACCGAAGAAATCAGCAGCAGTATTCTCTTCATTAAACTTGAAGGGAGTACTATCTTGAGCAATACCATGAAGAGCACCAGCTTTACCAGCAATACTCTCGACAAACATACCAATAGTCATACGAGAGGGGAAAGCATGAGGGTTAATGATAACATCGGGTTGCATACCAGACTCAGTGAAAGGCATATCAACAGCAGGATACTTTTGAGAACAGACACCCTTTTGTCCGTGACGAGAAGAGAACTTATCACCAATAACAGGGGAACGAGTAATACGTAACTTGATGTGTACCTTTTGTAATTCACCGTTACCACTATCGTCACCCAAAATACGTACTTCGTCCACATAGGCATCTTCAGGACCCTTATATTTCTTGATCACGTTCTTACCAGTAGATTCATCAATGTATGAACAGAGAGGGTCATCAGCAACTAAATGTGCACCAATATGAGGTAAACCATCGTCACCAAGCTTGCTACGGTATTTCTTTCCCTTAACTGGGTCTAAACCGAATCTATATGTAACAGGCTCTCCACGAGCACGATATTCGTTTAAATCAACAATTTCGGCCTTATAAACAGTACCATAACCAAAACCACGTTCATGAGCTGACTTATTTAAAATCATTGCATCTTCCATATCATAACCAGTATATGAAATAACAGCAACAATGGCATTATTACCTTGAGGCCAGCCATCTAAACCATAATGGTTATAAAGACTAGTACGAACAACAGGTGTTTGACCGTTTTGAATACGATACATCTTGTTATCTGTACGATGGTTCATGACAGTACTTGGGGTACCCATAGTTTGCTTACCCATTTGACATTGGTACATGTTACGAGGAGATTGATTGAAATCAGAGAAAGGTGTTTGATTTGCAATAATTGAAAGGATGTTAGTAGGAGTGAATTCTTGATGAGATGTAACACCAGGAACTACTTCATCGTCCATACAAGCAATATCCATGTAGACTTGTTCAAAGGTACCAATCATATCTGTTCTACCATTACCGAGGAACTTAACAGGACGCATCATACGAGCAGGACTGGCAAAGAGATAAAGACCAGGATATTCACCACCATATGAGTTGGGAACAAGTGCAATCTCTAAATCAAGAGGAACATTGTGTTCTCCATTGACTCTCCAGAGTCTTAAACTTTCAGCGGCCTTCGCAGCAGTAGCAGGTGTACACCAACCGATAATCTTACCATCCAACATAACAACGATATCTCCAGGTCTGTTAATTGAATGAAGGAAACTTTGAGAGATACCAAGAGCAGCGAGTAAACGGGGAATGGCCTTAACATCCAAAGGTTCGTTAATGACCTTACATTTATGAGCCAAATGGTTTAAAAGACCACAAGGAGAACCATCAGGTGTATGGACTGGACAAAGGAAACCCCAACCTTCTGGAAGCAATTTACGAACACTAGTTGTCTTTAATTCAGCAAAGAAAGCACCACGATGAATACAACGGAAATGAGCCAAGTAACGGAAGAAATTCAACTTTTCGGCGACAATGGTGAAACCAGAAAATTGTTGAAGATCTAAACCAGTTTTACTGACAAGGTTACCGGTAGCTAAAAAGTAAGACATTTTAACACCAATATCACTATTGACCTTACGATAAGCATTTTGGAAATAAGTGTCTATTTTTTTTTTGTTAAAGTTGATTAATATATCGCTGATAAAACAATAGCAGTATTACAAATGAGAGATCAAAAATACTTACTGTTGAAAAAATCAACTTTAGCAGGATTTAATCGAATATCGTTACGAATTTGTAACTTGACACCGGTAAGCCAGTCGTGAATCTTTTCCTTCATAATCATGGTATAAAGATGGCCACCTAAAAGTACTTCTTGATGTTGAGGAGCATCTGGGTTATCAGCACCACATTCACCGGAAACAAGAGAGTAAAGTTTACGGATCATGAATGCCAAAAGGTTGAACTTATCACGGTTATCATCCATATGAACAAAAATAAGTTTCTTCAAGAGAGCTTCACCAATTTCTTTATCTGTCAAATCTTCATCTAAGGTCATTGCAACTCTGAACTTTTCACCAATATAACTCAAACATTGATCTTGTGTAAAAAGGTTATACATCTTGAAGGATCTTAATAATAATTCGATACGATCGGTTAAGAAAGTGTTTTGACGATCGCCTTGACAGAGAGCTTCAAAAATTTCTTTATCGGATGTAGAACATAATGCATTAAATACCAACATAGCAGGTATAAGATATTCTTGTTTACGCCATGCAAAACGGAACATGACATTACCGTCATTTAAGTAATGAATTGTGTTGGTTAAAGTGGTTTGATCACGACGAGCACAACGAATGGCACAACCATAAGTAGAGTAAGTGGGACCACGGTTTTGGAAAGAGTTACGGATAATAGCAGTGACATGGTTACGACGAGGTACAATTAAAAGACGTACCAACTTCTCAATACCGTTCACAATAAAGTAACCACCCATCTCTTCGGACTCCTCATGGTGAGCTACAAGTTCCTTGGGGTACATGCCGTTCAAGTTACAACGATTGGATCGAACCATGACTGGAACTAAACCAAGATCACGGACGTCAGACTGAACTGGACCACCGTTTACTCTCCAACAAAGCTTGGCTTGTAATTTACCTCGGTAGGTATTGAGACGTTCACGACACTCGGAAGGATAAATACGACGACGTAAAGTAAGAGTATCACGCTCATTTACCATAGGCTGGTTTAATTTGACATCTTCAAGCCAGTAAGTAAGCTTATTTCCAAGTGTTTGACCATTAGGATCTAAATTAATGTCGTTCGAAGCATTATCAAATACAGAGAAACTTCCAATATCGGATACAGCATAGTCTAATAAACCTTGTTGTCCTTCACCGAATTCGCTGATACTGTTGAAGGCTTCAATATGAGGTGCAACTACTTCTTGTAAAGCAGGTGTACCAAACTTCTTGTCAGAAGGGTTACGGAACATAAGTTCACGTTCCAACGTATTGTATTTCGACATTCTATGTGTGTTTCCTTTTTCCTAAGAAGTTTAGTACAAAAAAAAAAAAAAAAAAAAAAAGAGTAGCTTATATATTAAAAGAAAATATTTTTTAAAAAAAAACCTTTCAAAATCGCTTTCAAAAAAAAAAGTGACTTAGTAATTAAGAAGTCATGAAGTTCTCTCTCTCTCTTTTCTCTGTTTTAGTTATATTGCGTATAAAGTTTATTTTTTAGGACAAAAAGAATCATTGGTTTTGGTTTTGGTTTTGTTGTTGTTGCTGCTGTTGTTGTTGAAGTCTTTGCATCATCATCATAACATTATTATAATTATTTGGGTCATCATTTTGATTATTATACATATTATTCATAATACTACTAGGATTCATCATGATATTATTTGGGTTCATCATACCATTTGCAGCTAATATATCGTTAGGATTAAACGGTTGTGAAGTAGGTGAAGTCGTGTCTATTTGTGGATTATAGCCATTTGTATTACTTAACCCCATCATCATTTGTTGTTGTCTCAATTGCTGTTGTTGCTGTTGTCTTAACAGTGATTGAGGATCCATACCCATCATATTTGGGTTACGTGGTGTGGTTGGTGTAGATGTTGGACTAGCTGATTTCATAAACTGTTGTTGTTGCTGTTGACGCATAGCAGCTGCCTGTTGACGCATCATTTGCTGTTGCAAAGTAAGATGGTTATTACGTGGAGATTCCTCTTTACGTTCATTGAATAAGCCTTGTGCAGTACTTAGGATCTCATGAATCTTCTTACCAATCTCGGATTTTGGTGGTGGTAACGGTTTAAGATCGGGTGGTGAAGGAGCTTTGTATTCCTCGCCTGGTTTAACCATTGAAATGTCTGCCATTGTTGCAAGATATGTTAAATTAGATTGTAATCTAGCTTGATATCTAAAAGCCCTTGTTAGTCATGTATAACAAACTATTTCCAAAGAGAAATACACTTACATGCCCAAGTTGGGTTCTAAACTTACTCCTGTATTTTGACTCTCAATACATAATCGAATCAATTCTATATTCAACGCTAATATCTAAAATCAATATACATCAATATCTATAAATACAAATCATTCCCTCCCTACTTACAACTTCTACTCGTTTCGTATTTATATCGGTGCCATGGGTTGTACTAATGGTAGGTGTAACATTATTCACTGGTGATAATATCTTTCCTTCTGTCAATAAATCGAGTCCTGCCATAGGTGACGTTTGTTGTTCGATCATAGGAGATATGGTAGCAGTAGGGACAACGGGTGTAAGCTGTTGAATTTGTTGCACTTGCTGTTGTGCCTGCTGTTGTGCTTGCTGTTGAGCCTGTTGTTGAGCCTGTAACTGAGCTTGCTGTTGAGCTTGCTGTTGAGCCTGTTGTTGAGCTTGCTGTTGAGCTTGCTGTTGTTGCATTTGTTGCATTTGTTGCATTTGTTGTTTTCTTAAATGCTGTTGTTGCTGCATCAAGATGAATTGATGACGTTGTTGGTCATCCATACGTTGCATTTGCGCGATTTGTTGCTGTTGTTTGCTCCATTGTAGCTGTTGATTAGGATTCATGTTGGGAGTACCCATATTGGGCGCATTTATGTTGGGAGTGCTCATATTTGGCGTACTCATGTTGGGAGTATTGATATTGGGAGTATTGATATTGGGAGTATTCATGGTGGTATTATTATTCATATTGGGAGTTCTATAACCTTGTTGTTGTTGTTGTTGCTGTAATTGGGCCAAAACGTTATTATTCATCATTGGGCTTTGTTGAACTGGACTTTGTTGTTGCATGGAGGAAATAGCTGGTTGCATAGAAGAAATAGCTGGGGATCCAGCCATGGGAGAGTTTGTAGGACTAAAAGCCTGTGGTGGTAATTGTTGTTGTGTTTGTGTAGGTTGACCGTACATTTGTCTTTTAGCAATTAAGTTTGCCATTAAAGCAGGATCAAAGGAAGCGGCTTGTTGTTGAGGACTACCACTGGCGTTACTCGCATTGCCGTCAATCTTTTGAGTGGGAAAACCGTTCACGACAGATTGAATGTCTGGTGGTAAGTTTGCAAGATATTGTGGTTGCTGTTGACCATAAGGAAGGTACGCATTATTACCTTGATTTGTGTAAGGATTCATGATGAGTTGTATTTATAAAAAAAAACTAAATATATTTTTTTTTCGTTTTTTTTTTTGGCAGATTTTGTTTATTGTAAAAAAAAAAAAGGGAAGTTGTTTACCTTCCTGATGGATATTCAACAAGCAAAAAGCCGGTCCGAACACCAAATGGGCCGTCACCATTTAACATGTCAAAATGTAAGGTGATCTTTCTTACAGTAAACAGTTAACAAATTGACAATACAAGCTTCTATGAATGAATTTTTTTGTCAGTTAAAGGCTTGAAACGATAGCTTGAAAAAAGCTATCAAAAAAAATCCCATTACTTTTCTTTTGCAGATTTGGGCATTTGTAAAACATCGTCAAGTTAAGAAATTACACGAAAAAGAAGCTGTAGTTGTAGTTATTCTTGATCTGTCACTTAACGGAGCCTTTCAAATGATTTATGGCTTTAAATACATTCTCATTGAAGTATAGTACTCTTTGTACTTTTGGCGGATATTGAACCAAATTCAACAGAAACATTGGATATGTACTGTATATCCCCGAAGTTTACTTTTTGAAGTCTCTTTTCTAGTGTGCCTTATCTTTTTTGATAGTAAAGATGTATATACTGTATTAATATGACTAAATATTGATAATATGAAAATCAATTGAAGGGGTTTTCTTTAAAAATTAATATATTCTCTATATTACGAAGTATAAGAAACAAAATATAATGCGAAGATGTGCTAGGAACGCGTAAAAAGAGCAATTATATTATATATATTAATACACCTATTGTAAAGAAGGCGGTTTAGGATTTCTCTAGCTTAAATTTCCAGGTTAACATGCCACTTTTAAAATAAATCCGCTTTATTTACAGCGATCTTGCGTGTAGGTTTAACAAACACTCTTGTCCCTGAATCAGGCTAAACAGGATTAGTTTAAGTGGATTGGCTGTAAAATGACTGCCCTTGTTGTAGCAGGGTATTAAAATTTTTACTTTTCTCATAAAAAAGACCTGTAAGCAAAAGAAGTCTCGGGGAGATCAGACCCCATAATTTGTAACTTCCGATTCTAGTGCGATGTGAGGATTCTAACATAATTGAGAAAGGATTGTGAATATATCACGTGTTGGATTCAAACGACGCATACCCATAAAAAGTGGGAAAGGCTAGAACTGACTTCCTTTTTCTGTAGACTTTTTTTAAGCTTTTACTCAAATAGTAAGTTTCTTCTTTTATTTATATATGTATATATATATGCGACCTTTTACTTATTAACAGTAAAACATAAAATAGCAGTATGAGCTTAAGAGATACAAAAAAAGCTCCAACTGAGAAAACCAAAGAGGGAGCCGTATTAGATCCTCATGAAGAGATTTTTGATCCTCATGAAGAGATCTCGGACGAATCTGAAATGACAGGAAAGGCATCACCTTTTGTATATTTACTTGTCATTTGTGTATGTGTCGGTGGATTTTTGTTTGGTTATGATACCGGTGGTAAGTTTTATAAACAAATAAAAAAAAAGGGGTTTTTTTTTCTTTTTTTTTTCTACTTAATTGACAGCTTACCCGCAATGTATTTCTAGTTATTTCTGGTGCACTCACTCTTTTACATGATGAATTTAATATGACAAGCGTTGAAAAGGAACTTGTTGTAGGTGGAACAACTTTTGGCGCTATTTTTGGTGGCTTCTTTGCCGGTATTGTAAGTTAAATCGATTTGTTATTTTTTCTACGGAGCACTAATTTATTCTGTAGCTCAGTGATAGGTTTGGAAGAAAGGTTTGTGTTACTGTTATATTCTTTAAAAAAAAAACTTTATCTCATTATTTCTATTTATACAAATAGTTACTTGTCATTGTTTCATCTGTTATTTTCATTGCAGGCGCACTCATTCTTGCTTTGGCACCTAATTATGGCGTCCTTCTATTCGGTAGAGTTGTGGTTGGTTTAGCAGTTGGTATTGCCTCCATGATTGTGCCTGTGTATGTTAGTGAGCTTTCTCCTAAGAATATTCGTGGCCGATTAACTACATTAAATACATTGGTTATCACATTTGGTCAAGTTATGGCTTATGTTATGAATATTGCATTTGCTTCTGTGCCTAATGGATGGAGATATATGTTTGGTGTTGCTGGTATTCCTGCATTATTCCAATTCGTTATTATGCCCTTCCTCCCTGAATCACCTAGAAGGCTTATCGCTATCGGAAAACTCGATGAAGCAAAACTTGCTATCCGTAAAATCTACGGTGATTCTGTTACTGATAGATTTATTGATAGAGAAGTCAAGTTGATTGATGATGATATTCACGTTTGCAGATCAGGTTCTTTCAAGGACTTCTTACACAAAGATAACTTCATGCCTTTGATGATTGGTGAGTAGAATTTTTAATTTAAATTGTGGTACTGTACTGACCTAGTTTTTAGCCTGTATTTTACAAGCCGCTCAGCAACTTTCCGGTTTCAATGCAGCCATGTACTATGCAGCAACTATTTTACAAATGGCCGGTTTTAGAAGTAATGAAGGCGCCACAAGTGTAGCTATTATTGTTGCAGCTACAAACATGGTATTTACTGCTGTTGCAATTACTGTGATTGATAAGGTTGGCCGTAGAAAAATGCTTTTATTTACCATGATTGGTATGATTGCCGGGTTAATTGCGTTGGGTGCTACATTTGCTGCACAACAAGGATTTGTCACACTACAACCCACTTGCGGTGGCTATTCTGATAACTGTGCTCGCTGTGTTCTGGACAATGCTTGTGGTTGGTCTATTTCTCAAAACATTTGTATTTCTCAAGAAGGTCAACTTGCCGATATCTTCCAAAGTGCTACCGGATGTCCTGCCCAATCTCGAGATACTGCTATCACAGGTGTCTTATTGACATTTTTGATCGTATACGTTGCTTGTTATGCCCTTGGCCTTGGCTATATACCTTGGTTGGCGCAAGCTGAAATGTTCCCTATGTCTATCCGTGGTAAGGCTAACGGTATTGCAACAGCTGTCAACTGGATTTGTAATTTGGCTATTTCAACTTCCTTCTTGTCCTTGACTGAGGCTGTGACTGCAGCAGGTACATTCTGGTTTTATGCAGGTCTTTCAATTGTCTTGTGGTTAATGTTAATTCGCTTGATGCCAGAAGTAAGTAAATGAATCCTTATTTTTATGCTAGTTTCAACTAATTTTCTTTATTTTTACAGACTGCCGGTAAATCACTTGAAGAAATTCATGAATACTTTCTTAAAATTTAAGACAACAAATTATACGTTACATACAAAATTACTTCCCGCTAGACCTTAATCTATTATTTAGTTTGCTATTTAAAAATTTATTAATTATTTCCTAACTAATTCCCTTCTAATTTTCCTTAAATTTTAAATATAATTCTTTAAACTACACAACCAGACGAAAAATTTGAGCTTTTCTTAATTTTTGAGCCAAAAAGTAAATTCCTCGAGTAAACTTTTTTTTTTTTTACAAAAATTTCAAAATAAACAACTGTTAATGGGAATACAAAAACCTTTATTGAGCTACTCAAGGGAATACAAAACCTTTATCGTGCAGTTTTATGCAAAATAAAGCTGCTGTGAGGTTGTGCAAAATGAAAACAAAGACTCTTTTGGGCCTTTTATTGAGTGTGACGATAAACTGTCGGATTTTATTAGACAAAAAAAAAAGAGAAGTTTTTAATTTTAACTTTTAACTTTTAACAAATGAAAAAAAGAAACTACCCAGGTTTTTTTTTCTCTGGTTAAACTGCTTTTTGTGGCTTCTGGCTTAGAATTCGAGAACGATGTTCTTCCAAACTAAGCAAGTATTGCTTGTAAGTACTTTTTTTTTAAAAAAAAGGAAGAAAAAAAACCTCTTTTTATATCATGCTTTATATATCATGCTTTAAGATGATGTAAATGACAACAGATTTTTACTCATATATCAAATTATAATATATATATGATTAATACAAGTTGTTTACATTATAAAGTCACAGGTCATAAAGAACGATCATAAATTTTATTTTTTTCAAACAATAAATGCTTTTTCGTTTCTTAATAAAACGTCTTAAATTTGATAACATGCCTTCAAAACTTGAAAGAACAAAGATAAAGTTGTTTAATAAAAGAAAATTAAAAAAAAAATAGTCAGAAAATTTAATATTTAGTAACATCGCCTTTAGCAGTTATAACTGCCCTACATCTTCTGGGCATATTTTCGTAAATACTCTCAATATACCCGACCGCCATTTCTGACCAAGCTTCTTTTAACTTCTCCTTCGAATTTTCGATATCGGTAATATCATCCTACTTATCTCTCATTCTACGAGACAGCTTAGCCCAGACATGCTCAATAGGATTAAGATACGGACTTTGAGCGGGTCAGTTATCCATCAATGCCATCGAATGACTATTCTTCCACCATGTGGCAAAGGTGCCTTTGTGACAGGGCACGTTATCTTTTTGATAGATGTAGGGATCCTGATCAAGTGGAGGTAAATCAAACATGAAAGGAAGAAGTTTTTCATCCATAACTCTAATGTATTCGTCCTGGTCCATATTGCATTTAATAAACTCTAAAGGAGAATATCTTCCATACCAGATACATGCCCAAATAATGACACTACCGCCCCCCCCCCCAAACTTAACTGAACGCAATACGTGGTAAGAATAGTAGTGTTCACCAGTTTGTCGTAAGACGTGAGGAGGTCCGCCATTACCATGGACTCTTAATCTAGATTCATCGGACCAAATGACTCTTTTTCCCTTTAGGTGTAATTACGAAAAACTTTAACCATCTTTTGCTTATACTTATTATAAAAATAAAGCAAGATATGAATTTTTTATTTTTAAGAAAAATAAAAAGAAAGAAAAAAAAAGAGACTAAATTTGTGTGGTCTGTGAATAAAATAAAGAAGTCCATGCGATAAATATGGTATATCACTTCAACTGGGACTTTTACAGTGTTGATCAGATGATTAAGTTTGTTTATATTCTAATATGTTTCTATTTTTATCATACATAGAGTAAAATCCTCAAATAAGGCAAGTGTGCTATTAGCGCACTGATCTTTTTTTTTTCACTAAAAAATACAACAATAATAAATAACGCTTGGATAAAATAATTGTTACGTGAACTGTCTATGTTTATTTGTCTTATGCATATAATTCTTTTTAGTTATACAATAACTTATTTCCTTTAGTGATAAGTATGAAAAGATGTATGTATACGATTTAAAACATCGTTATCCTTTTAACTTGTTTTGAAGTCTATTCTTTGTAAAGATTACACACAAAACTATATCGTCCCTAAAAAAATATTAATGTTTTCAAGCGTCTCTCTCTTCTCTTCAAATAACAGATTCAAGATCTCAATTATATCATAAGCTAGGTTAGTGCTAGTTAAAATGAAAAACGCCACGATGCAAGAACTTAGCAGACGAATGACTTAATCTGCATGTATTGGAAGATCTTGAAACGTTTAGAAATATTTATCGTTTATAAAATAACCAAGCTTTTCACAAAAGGTAATGTTTTTATCATCAGATCTATTTCTTGGTAATCGAAGTTTAAGGTGTATTTTTTTTCCAATCTTGTATTCATCATAAAGCTCAACAACAAAATTTGTTTGTATTATTAAGCTTTTTTTCTGTGTACTTATTCAAGTTCCATTGGGAATATATTTTTTTTAAAAAAAAAGACACGGTCTAACTGCCGGTGTTTACTTAAAAATCATGTTTAGATTCAAACCTCACTGTTAAAGATCTAATAAATAGACGACATATATATATTTAGTATATGTTCGCTCTATTTTTTTGAAGATTGATTTTGTCATTACTGTTTAATATAATGCAATCAAATTTATGTAAGCGTATTATGTAAGTGTATTATATGGATAATAACGAAAACAAATATGTTAAAGATTATGCTCAGTATTTTGAAAAGATAAAATAGTTAATGTATGAGAAGTTAGCATTTCCCCAAGAAATGCTGCTGTCAAGGAATATGTAGAAGGATGTTATTAAAGCAACGAAGCAATTTGATGCACTGACTGAATAGATCTTTTGAGCAAACAGTTGAAAGCTTTGAAATTTTTTTCCATTTTCTTTTCAGGAAGTAACATTGTTGAGGTGAATGTACCTTTTAATACTGATGAATATAGCCTGTTAAATGATTGATGTAGCTGATATGTATGGCTGATAAACAGAAATTCTTTTTTCAATAAACAGCGTCCATATTGATCTCATCATCGATACACCTACTAATGAAAAGTTAGGGTATGTTTGTCATCAATAGAAGCCAATTAATTCTGAATTCTTTGGTATATTATGAATTTTAGTCGTACATTAGAGCTCTACTTCAATTATTAAATTGATATTCTCGCTTGCTTCAGCTTTTAAAGAAGGTGATGAATATTGCTGTCGTGTCTTATGTTTAGAAATCTAAATAAGTCAGTTTGAGGTAGAAGGGGCTTGCAATGACCTCTATTATATGAACAAAGTGGATACAAAAGTTTCAAAATGAATGCACTGCAAAAACTCTTTGACATATAGTTAATTTAACGATCAATTTAGAAATAATGCGAACATGCTTACTGCACATACGTAAAACCGCGATAATCAAGTCCATTCTTGACTTGTATCAATAAAACAGTAACATTCTTTTTTGTACATACTATGAAATATATCTTGTCCATCACTTTTTTCTAGGCTGAATAACCAACCCTTAGTTCTTACCTTATTGACGACAAATGATATACATGGTTTAATACTGTTATTCCACTCTTTGAGTATTAGTTATCTTATTTTCATAAGGTGTGAATTTGTAGAAAAAGGAAAATATATACGTTGCAGTAGAGTGAGTACATGTTTTATTTTTTAAAAAAAGAAAAAGAAAAGTAATCCTTTTATATAAAAAATAAATCTTGCATGGATCCTTCATATATAAAGTGAGTAACGTTACTATGCCACATGATGAATGGACCTTGAAAAAATTGACAATGTATCGTGACTATGGGTTTGTTGCTAATTTTAAAAGACTTGTACCGTGAGTACTATAAAAGATTTGTGTGCAAAAAACACACATCTATTTTCGATAACTAACTAACAGTTGTGAGAGGCGCGACTTTTTTTTTTTTTTTAATTTTAGGAAAAGAGTGTATCCTTATGCACACCAAATGATGATGCAGTCCGTCTTCTATTGTTCAAATGAAATATTTATTGCCACAGAAATATCTTTCTTTTCTTTCCCTTTCTTCTTTTTTCTATATATACTTGTATAATAAATCAACCAGTTGGTATACATACTACCTTCCTTGCTTCTTTTTTTTTCTCCAGTTGTTGGTTGAACAAAAAAAAAAAAAGATCGATGCCCAAATCCATATTTTTGTTTGTAATGGAAACACAGCAATATGTATTTACGATTAAAAAAAGTTTAAAGAATTACAATAGCAATTATTGTTTGTTGCATAAAGTGTATTATTCTACTACATGGTGTCCTAAATGCGGGCATAACCTTTGTAAGTTTATAGATATATCATATGTATTTTATATTTAATTTAATTCTTGTTAACAATTCTATAGAAAACGGTGGTAAAACTATGATACGCACACACAGCTTTTTTTTCTCAACTCTTCTAAACCAAAAACTCTAAAAAGCATACATATTTTGATTTACCATAAACACACACACACATACAAAATATAAGTTTATATATCTCTCTTTTTCCTCCTCTTATTGTATTATATTATAAAGAAAGAAGAAAAAACCTTCATCTTTTTTCACTATCTCATGATAAATAAAAATCTATTCTTGTCATCTCTATTACTTCAATAAATATATTCACAATGCCTGATGACCTTTTGTATCGCGGGTTATCCGAAGCAACAAAAGAATTAAAGCGTCGTACTTTTAAAAAACTGTATGTTTTTAGTAAAAGAATGTCGTACGATGGCGGAAACTTGGAGTACAATATTTTACTATTACACATTTTTGCAAGATCCCTTAACTGTATTAAAAAAATATATATAAGTTTATGATATATATGAAACAACAATCCCTCTTTTCTCTTTCTCTCTTTTCTTACATGTATATCTTAATTTTTTTTTTTTTTTTTTTACATACACTCGATCGTTGAAAATATAAAAGTAAAGTCAAGAGAAGGATGGTACTACAAAGTGTATAGTATGATGTATTCGATGAATAGATACTAAAAAAGTCTCAAGGTTTCTTCTTGTTTGAGGATATGATCTTGAATGGGGTGATCTTGAATGGGGTGACTTTAATGGAGTGATTTTGAAAGAGACAATAAGTACTGTTACTCTAATTATGGAATTGGCCTTGTAACTGACTGTATATCAAGTAGTCTCCATCATATTGTCCCTTGAAATACGTTTAATTACTGCGTGATAACAAGGTTAGCGCTGTAAGCATTTCAACTGTCAATCAAACCCTTAAGGTACACAGACAAAAATAAGTTGGAAATATTTAGTCAAAATAGTTAATGAATTTATTTTATTAGCCTCGTATACTACGGGGTCTTGGACTTTGTTACTGATTTGCGAGCGAATCTACCTAGTCATTCAACAAGAAAGATCTTGATGAAAAAATTGAGAGTTTGGATAATTGAAAATGAAACGGTCTTCGGTATAAAAAAAAAAAAAATATTCTTTTTTTCTCTACATTTGGTTGATTTCATCCGATCATCATTAAAAAAACATCTTTAGCCAGTTAAATTATACTCTACTCTGGGATTGCATATATATATGATTCCTAGGAATAAAGCCATGTCTTAAGGAAACCAAGCAACGAAATATAATGGTGAGGCACTTAGAGACAATACATATATCAAAAGAATTCCTTCTCTTGATTCCATATTTTTGCTGACACTTACAATAATAGATTCTGCCTCCCAGATTGCTTTGAGTGATTGTCCTAAAAAAATTAAAATTATGTAAGTCCAAAAGCGATGGGAGATCTTGTATTACAAGGAATTATGTCATTGCCAAGTTGTACACGTAAAATGAGATACCGCCCTTTCTTCTTCTTTTAACACTCTTTTTATTTTATTTTTTTAAAAAAAACAATGTACACAGTTTACGTTTCTGGCTATACAAACAGTGAAGGTCTTGGTATTTACCAATATAAATTTGATGAAGCCACAGGTGCTTTATCCTCCAAGACACTTGCAGCCGAAAGCAACAACCCCTCTTATTTTATCTGTCGCGACAACAACTTATATGCAGTAAACGAAGTAGGCGAGTATAAAGGCGAATCAACCGGGTATGTTTCGTGTTATTATCGTAATAAAGAAACCGGTCAACTTAACTTAGTCAATGAGCAACCATCCGGTGGAGAAGATCCCTGTCATCTTACTTGTGATGCTACGGGTAATCACTTACTTGTCGCGAACTACTCTGGAGGTTCTGCAAGTGTGTTTCCTATTGAAGGCTCAGGTACAGCTGAATCAAAATTAGGTTCCTCGGTTTCTTTTGTAAAGCACATTGAATTATATACAGCAAGTCATGGCAATCCAGAACGCCAAGAAAAGCCACACGTACATTCGGTTGATTTAGACCCTATTGCACAACAGTATGCCTTTACAAACGATTTAGGATGTGATTTATTAGTTACATATAAATTCGAGCGAAACAATCAAGATAAATTAAGTCCTCATGCATCCTTTCAGTTCCCTACAGGAGCTGGACCTCGTCATTTAAAATTTTCCCCAACGAACAATAATTTTTGTTATGTGTTGACTGAACTCTCAAATGACATTCATATGCTTGATTTCAATTTTGAAAATGGATCGTTCCGTGAGGTTCAAAAGATTCACGCTTTACCTGAAGATTTTAATGGAGAAAATATTGGTGCAGAAATTGATATTTCTCCCAGCGGCAAGTTTTTGTATGCTTCCATGCGTGGCTATGACGCGATTACTATATTCAAGATTGATGGGTTCACTGGAAAATTAAGTTTGGTAGATTTTCAAAGTACTGGTGGTAAACATCCTCGTTTCTTCACTATTGATCCTACAGGTGCATTCATGTTGGTTGCAAATAAGGTAAATTGTAACTAAATAAATGTATATAAATATTATATTCTTATATATTCTTATATTTTAGGATTCAAACAACATTGTAGTGTTTAAAATTGATGAAGAAACCGGTTTATTAAATCAAGTATCAAGTATAGATCATGTTCATCCAACATGTATTCAATTTTGGGAATAGATTTTTTTTTGTTTTTTGTTCTTTTTTACTTTTTTACTTTTTTACTTTTTTATCCACGCTGAGTCGTAAGTAACTCTTGCATTCTTTGTTGTGTCTATTAAATAAAGATATTAGTTTCTCATACCTTTTTTTTTAAAAAAAAATATATATATATATTCACCTTTGTTGTTAAATAATGGAAAACAGCTTCCTTCATCCAAGGTTGTTTATAGAACTCAGATTGTCTAACTTCTTCCAAATTCACTTTACTTTCACCCAAGATGACTTCTAAATCTCTTGCTTGACTTGCAATCCATTTATTAATAAATTCAACAGGTTCCTTTGAGAATTGAATCAAGAAATCGCGTTTAATTTTACTGTTATTGATACTTTGAACGCATTGAACAATTTTATCATCCAAACCCATAATTTCCTTTTGTGTCTGTGTAGAGGAAACGATATTCATCATTTTTTGGCGTACAGGACTATCTAATTCGACATCAATATCATAACACTTGGATGATTGACTTAAAGGTTTATCAACGCGAATTGTATAATCAATAATGACAGGATCAGGTCGACTTAAATGAGGTGTAATGAGTTCAGGTAATTGAGCGAAATGAAGTTGAGGGTACCCAAAGATTTGAGCTAATCGGTTATCACAACGAATTAATCGCTTATCTTCTACGTCTTGTAATTTATGATTTTTACAATAGTTCCAAATACCCATAACAATATGTGGTTTTGTTTCCATCTTGACGTCTAATAAATCCGCTAAAGCAGGTGATAATTTAAACTTTTGTGGGTTGGAGTCCAAGTTTAAAATAATCTTGCATTTTACGTTCATATCTCCTTTTCGTTTAATTTCAATCATGTCAAAGTCGGGTGTGTTGGGTTGCTTTTGCCATTCGATGATGTTGCCTTCAGGATATAAGTTAGGGTCTCTGTCTAATTCGATAATAGCCGAACGGAAGAAAGATGTCAACTTTTGATTAGGCTGTGTCTTTTCATTCGAGACCTATATAAGAATATGAGTATGTTGAGCTTTTCTTTTTTTTTTTTTTTTTACAGATCAAAAAATAAAGGTTCACACTTTACATTCAATAATTTGCCTTCAATTCGAAGTGCCCAACTGGATACATTTCCATTATGTAAATCAAAGTTATTGACGTCTTCTGTACTTGAGCTTTGATCAACTACTGTATTAGAGATGAACAAACGAAGCGTACGACGAATCTATTGTACATAAATGTTAGTTATTAGAATAAACCTTTTTTTTCGTGTGTGCATTTACTTTGTTGGGCTTTCCTAAAGCTTCTTGAATGTCTAATCTCTTTCTCATGATGGTAGCATCTAATTTCTTTTCAAATTCAACTAGATCTGTATAAAGTTTGGATTCCGGTACGAAAGATTCAATCTTTTTTTTTAAAAAAAAAAAATACATGAATATAAAAGATGAAAAAGACAGGATAAAAAACTATTTTACCTTTGGAGGCATATTTTTATCAGTAGGTCTCTTCTTTCTATAAGAAATAAATCGTTAAAATAATAAATAAAAACTAGTAACAATAGATAAACACGAACTTGATATGTTTAGAAAGCGTGTCTACTTCACTAGGTCTCTTTCGATATTGCATAGCAGGTGGTGCCATACCTTGTTGAAGTGGAACCATAGGTTGCTGAGGCATACCGCCTGTATGTTGTTGAAATACATGTGGTTGAGGCTGCATTTTTTATTTCTTTTTTTTGATAACAATAAAAAAAGATTTTTATTTTTTTATTTTGCAATTGCACTTTTCACAAGATAAAGCGTGATGTCACCAACCATATAGGGTTCTCAATTCTGAGACAAAGGGGATAGACACGCGCACCTTTCGCGCACCATTTTTTTACTACACACACCACACCCGGTGTACCATTTTTTAGGCGCAAAGCCTTTTTCTTAGAGTTGTACCTCATCAGTCTAGATTTTATTAAACATGTGCAAGAGAGCTTATTTTTAAAAAGAGATGATCGATACGATCAATCTTTGTTATTGTTGTTGTTATTGTTGTTGTTGCTGTTTCTATTACAGATATAGAAGTTTCAATGCAACAATAAGGCAATCGAAACGATCTGCTCAACAATCGATTGTTCCTTCAAAAAATGACCTCAACGATCGATATAAGCTATGTTTACAAAAATCTGTAGGTAGATATACGTAAATGGGAAAAGTTAAACATCATTTAGTAACCGTAGTGTAAAGGAAATTGTTATTGTTTTGAACCCAGTTTAGCCACCTTCTGTTATTTATTTATATATGTTTTACGTATCTTATTCAACTCTATTGCTTATCTAATTTATTTTTACCTTTATCTACTTATCTTACTTTACCTTGGCTTATCCTTATTTTATTTGTACACAAACATGTCAAACATCAAATTATTTTAGTATAAAAGGACTTAATCTTACTACGAAATAAATCTTATCGGAATTTTTCCTAGAGATTATGCTGGAATACGATACATCACTCTTGTGGCAGTTCGAACAGATATTATGATATTATGGCTAATAATAGTATTCCGTCTAACAAGAGCGAGGGAAGCAAGCTGTGACTGGAGTGTGTCATAATCGATATCATGGATGTTTAAGTGTAAGTCAATTTCCCTGATACTTTGAAAAAAAATACCAATAACAGTATTGTTTGTAAGTCTGAAACTTCAACCAAGAGGTAGACGACGGATACGGTCATCTAATTCTGTATTGGTTCTGGCAAAGTTAAATCTCGCTCTTCCATTCAATTGACCAGTGATTAGGAGTAAAACATCAATGGGAAGGTCATTGATATTCATTTTAAACTATAGTAAATAAATTAAGGAAAATGAAAAGTATATGGAGCAAGATGACTCGATTTTTATAGTTGAGCTTTTTTTTTTAGGATCTACCTGTGAGGAAGAAAGAGACAACATTACTTCGCATCCTATATTCTTGTAACTTCATACTCTCTTTAATTACAACGATGCTTAACAAATATCTAAAGGTCATTTCAACTGTAATGGCCACTGACCAAGTTTTTTTTAGAAGTTATTGAGGAAGACCTTGGATAGCATCGAAGGACTTCAAAAAGAACACCGAAGTCAGCTGCAAGAAGTAACGATTAACAACAAACATATATCAGCTGAGACTTGTTATCAAGTATTGTTAAACCAGTCATCATAAGGTTAAATGAAGGCAAACATTCCAAAGAAGTTGTGGACAGCCCCCGAAGTAGTTCAAACAGTCCTCAAAGGTGAATAGCTCATCTCCTTCTCAATTCAGATATTTTACATGTATTACGTTATTGCAGTGTATTATGTGTATTTTTTCATCATTATAATTATTAAATAGCTTATCTTTGTCTATTTCTTTGCAAAAAGAAACAAGCAAATAAACATTTAAGCACGTATATTAAAGTGTTGCATTGACGATGCTAAATAATATCTTTTATCATGATGTACTGGTAATGGCATGTCAAAGTATTTTGTGTTGCGTTTAAAGCTCGAATAGGTGCATCTTCATTATGCAATACATTTATACTGAGGTAGACAAACAGGGAAAGCTGTAATTCATTTGTGATTGAGCAAATACTATCAAAAGAATTTAAACAATAGCAACTCAAGAGCTTGACAAAGTCTTCACTTTATTTCTGATTAGGCGACATTTTATTTCTGATTGGGCGACATTTTGTTCGGACCAGACAACATAATTTATTGGATCAACTGTAATAGCAGTATAAAATAGCAAAACCAGGAGATAAAAAAAAAAAAAAAAAAAAAAAAAGGAACTAAATGAAAAAATATATTCCTTTATTCCTTGTTAGTTAAAAAGCTTGCAGCGGGTATCTTTTTTTTTTTGTTTAAGATGAGCTTTAGTTCATTTTAAGGGCATCATTTAATAAAACACATATTTAAAATGTTGTATTTTATTAGTTAGAGTATGTATGTACAGATCTGCCTTTTCATTTTCCGTTTTTAAATCAGTAAGTAGATACACATAAAATATACCTCATAGATATACGTATATAGAGAACGAACTAAAGTGAAGATCATGTATTCGAACAACAAAACTGATTCTTATAAAACCTATTAGTAAACTTTCTGAACTAATATGATATTTTAGAGCATATAGTTATATCTCGATCAGTCAAATCCAATGAATAGATCGATTTTAATATTTCCTTTACACTCATCCAATCACCTTTATTAAAAACTTGTTATCAATATACGACAATGGCGCTCCTCTTTTCTTTGCTGGAAAAAAAGCGGCACCTTGAATGTATCTAACTTGTGTCTGAAACAGTCTATGAAAGAAAGAAAAAAAGAAGTGCTTTAATTATGCAGAATTCCTATATACGTAACATATTTTCAGGTAATACAATACAAAAAGCCTTTTTTCTCTAACTTCTAGACCTTCTTTCAGCTCAAAAAGTTTAAAATTGATCTGCGGAGATCTCCTTTCTCTGTGCGGCGACATTTTTTTTTATGACGATTTGAAACATACAAAGAAAAAGGGTCCTATTGTTGAGATAAGATATTAAAGAAAATAAAAAGTAAGGTTCAAACTTTCAAAAAATGTAATAATAAACAGGATAAGTAAAAAAAAATCTATAAGTTGTATACCTTATGTCGAAAAACGATTAAAAAGAAGTAATAAACGAAATCACATATACAGACCTGTCATTCAAAATTTTGCGCCGACAAAGAAAAAGAAGGGACGAAATGATTGTGCACCAGACTACAGTTACTGAAATCCATCCTATCAAAACTTTTTCTTTGTGACGCTATACAGTACGAATACTCTCCCGCATTGGCCAAGTTTTCTATTCATTACAACTGAAAAAAAAAGTATAAAAAGGCCACAATATAATCAATACAAATAACCAAAAGAAATTAACTAAAAAATGCTCTTCAAATCAATTGCTACTCTTCTCTTGACTGCTGGTCTCGTCTCTGCAGCACCCGCAACAAATTATACCGAGTATCCATCCTATGAAACAACATATGCTGCTGGTCCTCCAACTATTTATGTAAAGAACCAATGTAAAAACCGTTTAATGGTAGGTCACTCTGTGGATGTTGAATACTTTGGCGAAACAAAAGAAGTCGCACCAGGAGCAACGCTTACTATCAACCCACCTATCAACTGGAGTGGTCGTGTCTGGGGTCGTGAGACCTGTGCAGGTCTTGAAGATTGTTACTTATCCGGTATGACCTCACCTGCATCTCTTGCAGAATTTCATTTCATGGATACTGGTAAAGTCTTTTATGATATTTCATTTGTCAATGGATTTAATTTGCCTATTGTGGTGGAGCCTGTCAACAAGATTGATCTCAAGTACGGTGATGATTCCTTGTGTCATACCAGTACATGCACAAATTTACCTGATTGTCCTGAAGAGTTCAAGACGTTTGATAAGGAAGGCAATTATGCGGGTTGTAAGAGCGCTTGTACATATTTCCAAACTGATAGATATTGTTGTACTGGAGATTATTATAGTGCAGAGTCTTGCTCTACGTATTCTTGGGCTTCTGACGTGAAGGCTGCTTGCCCTGATGTTTATAGTTATGCTTTTGATGATGTGAATAGTGCTTTCATGTGTACCTCTAATGCTTATACTGTTACTTTTTGTTAATTTTTTTTTTCGAATAATACCTTTTGTATGTACGGATATATGGTTGATCCTTTTTTTGTATATACAGTCACTTTATAAAGCTTGATGTTTTTAAATAAACTTTTTTTTTTTCCAATAATAATATTTGCGTTGTGTACATAAAAACAATTCTTTTGTTTGTAAATAAATAGACAACGCCTCTTTTTCAATAATGTTTATAATTATTATATACTTTACAATGATTTATTATTTGATGTATTATGTACGTGCAAGAAAGTAAAGAAGGAAGCTTACATAAAAAGATGGAAGGGAAATATAAACAACAGGAATATCCACCAATTTAATGTATACTTTGTGGCACTCGATACAGATGAACTCTTTGAGAAATGACGGTCCTTTGCTGGTTCAAGGGAATTTAAAGTAGATCCGGATAACCCAGTTACAGAGGTGATCCAGTTCAGGTGGCGACTCGGCTTAACAAAGACATTAACAAAGGGCGCCTTTGGGTTATTAAGAACAGGACAACTGGTATTTTTTGGATCTGAATCTACAGCATTTAGTATACGGTTCAATACACCTTTTAAAGTATATTCCTTATTCTTTCGAAACAGTAATGAGCTACCTATTGATCAAATTTATTAGTATATATGAAGGTTTCATATTTGTATTTTTTTGTTTATTTACCTGAATCACCGTGGCATAAGCCTGCATTTGACTGAACCAATATAATACTTTGATTAAAATTATGGTTTTGTAATGGAGAAGCATTGGATAAATTACAATGCGCATACTGTAAGATATTGGCATGTGGTTCACCAACACCTGTATATCCCATTCCGATCGTTTCTAACCTGATATCCGACACATTTTTGATACTATCACTACTACCTCCGTTTTCTTCGTCCATATTTAATCTGATGCGATCTACAAATTCTGATTGTTCTAATGGTTCAGTTAATTCGATCAATCCAATATCATAAGGCACTTGATCGGTTTTATCTGTATCATAGACTTGGGCTCTTAACTGAATAGCGGGAGGTATATAGAGTGGATGAGGTACTACGCGTTTAATTTGAGCGTAACGTGTTTCTGAAAAATTTCGGTTTCCATATGCCACTGAGGCAGATACTTCTTGTTCTATATTAAAGTCTTCTATACAATGTGCGGCTGTCAGAATCCATGCGGGGTCTAACGAGATTATACTGCCACCACAGAGGATTGGGTTAGTCAGTGTAACAGCAAATGGAAACTGTTCAGATGATTTCACTGGAATTCCACCATTAATTGCATTCACGAAATATGGAAGTAAAAATGAGAGTACGAGTCCTTTCATTACTCCTTTTTTGTTTACAAGAAAAGAAATATATTAAGAGAAGAAAAGAAAAGAAAAAGAAAAGATGAAAGGTATAATTCTTATTGTATTTCTCTATTTAAAAAAAAAAGAGGTCTATTATGCAATAATGACCAAAAAAATCATATCCTTTTTGGGTATGAGCTAATAAAAAAAAAAGTATGATATATCAGAATGAAAAGAAGAAAAAGACAATGATGATTGTTTTTTAGCTGTTTTAATTAATCACACTTTTTTTTTTTTCTTTGTTTATATTTTATACCTAATATAAAGTTTTTGTCTTGGGGCGCATTTAAATAAATGATCAATTACAACGCAACTCCTTTTTATTTTTTCCTTTATTTGTAAGACCAGCATTTATTAAATAAAATTTTCTACCAAGTGCTTGAGCCAGTAGCTTCAAGTCGGTTTGGACGAAAAGGTTCATGTCTTTCAACAAATTGAATACCTTTCGTTTCAAGTTGGTCTAAAATGGGTAAATATACATGCGGCTTAGTGGGTCTTAAAACGCCTCTCTCTGGAATAACATTATCCAAAACTAATTCAACTGCCATGGCAGTGGGTAATCCTACTGTATCCGCCATTGCAGTATGTTTTTCATTACCATACTTGATCAGGGTAGACGTCAAAGTTTCCTAAAACATCCATGTATAATTAGTATTTTTTTTAAAAAAAAATACATACGTCAATGATTTTTATATACCTTTTTTCCACTAGTATGCTCAATTCCAAACTCATGATGCATTGCTACCATATCCCTTTCCCCTTGTTGATACTTTAGTTGTTTAGATAAAAGAGATGAAAAGAGATCCAAAGCAGAATGACCACCGCCTCCGTTGTTGAATTCAGTATTTTGATCACTCAAAAAGAATGAAATCGCCGACCAAACTTTTTCTGTCATAGGATGGTCCTTAGATAATCCCAACTTATTCACCATGACATCGTATCTTTCGTTTACAGACAAAGATTTTGGTTTTCCTGATAATACTGTGTCAAAATAGCTTGGCTAAGTTTTTTTTTTTTTTTTTTTTAATAAAGAACGTATTTAGTCATAGATCTTCATGAAATCTTAGTTTTCTTAACCTACCCAATTTTGGCATCCATTTAAAGGCTTTGTTTGTTCCAAAAAGCCTAACTTACGAAAAGCGTACAAAAGATCAGAGTAACCCTATTTGTGTCACGTTAATAAGAATAGTAAAAAAAAAAAAAAAAAAAAAAAAAAAAAAAAGGAAAAGAAAGGTTAAGTATATTTACTTGATATCTTAAAGTACCACGAAACATTGTTTCTATATCCGAGAGTTCACCCAGCCCATAAATATCTGCATATCCCAAGGAGTTACGATTTGCCAATCCTTCAAATACGAACCCAGAATAGGGAGTTTGTACTATTGGAAAATGCTCCTTTAATAAATCTTCTCCAGCAATCGTATGCGTCTATACAGAAAAAAACAAAAGGTAAGATTAAGTCTGCACATATATCACTTATTACTTTACCTTTCCATTTGACTTATAAGTTGCATCGTTTCCGCTTGCAGTTAAAACTCCACGTGGTGACCAACTAAATTTATACCCCAATGGAACGTTAGATGCTTCAGGGGAAGGTAATCCACCACACCAAGAGATGAAGGATCGGATCTAATTTTAATTTGCATCAATAACTGTTATAAAGCATGTAACTTATTATGATTATTATTATTATTTACTTTGGATCCATTTGCCTTTGCTTCATCGATAATCTTCATAGCTGACATATGATCGATTCCAGGATCTAAGCCGACTTCATTCATGATCAAGATGTCTGCGTTTTCAGCTCTATTGTTTTGTTTGTTAGTATAAGAGTCTCTTTTTACTGCAAGTACACATACTTTTTCTCTAATGCATTCATTTCGGGAGATACGTAACTGGCAGTAACCATATGCTTTCTTTGCTCAATACAAGCATTTGCAACTTGGGTATGTAAGAATGCAGGTACTAAACTAACAACTACATCCGAATTTTCAACGAGACGAGATAACTCTTGATGATTTGAAATATCTAAAGGAACAGATTCTGCGTTCAAGTGACCTGTCACTAAAGCCTTTGCTTCTTCTGCGACGTTACTAGCTATACAGATGTGTTAGCTTCTTATTTGTTCAATTATATATGTAGATCTTACCAACAACAATTTTTACGTCAGGTCGGTTCATCAAGTGCTCAACTAATGGTGCAGCGACCATACCAGAACCTAATAACAACACAGTCTTTTTTTGAGTTCCATGAGAGACCGATTTAGGCAAGTGTTTCTTTAAACCCTCATAATCTTTGGTCAGTCTTCCTTTATCAGTCATGGTGGCGCCACGCAAAAGAGGAGATAACTGCTCAAGTGATACGTTGGGCTCACTTTCAACTAACTCTTTCACAAATGGATATAAAGCTTTACTAAAGAACTCACTGCTTGAGATTGGTAGTTCAGCAGGTAAGATATCAATTCCCATGATCTGAATACCATCGCCTTCGGCACTTTTGTAAAAGGTTGATTATTCTGTAATATAATGTTTGAATATAATATAATTCTTACTTGTTATGCTCTTGGTTCTTGATGGCATCGTAATAAAAGAAGCCATCATCAACATTTGTACTATGAGACAAACATTCAAATGCACCCTAACACACAAACAAACGTGAGAAAAAATAAGTCAAGTTATTTGTTAAACAGTTATTACCTTGACGTCGCACACAATATCAGCTAAACTCATCATTTTTCCTTTTGGTATCAAGCCTTTTAATTTTAATTTCTCAAATTCAGCCAATTGTTCATTTGTTAAGAGACGAGGGTACCTGTCATCCCAATATGCACCCGTGACAACGCAATTGGCGTAAGGTGCAATCTATACAATTTTAGGTTAGTTAAGAATCTATGCTAATAAGCAACAAGTTTTTTTTTTTTTTTTTACGCTTTGATGGAAATTGGATTCATATTTCTCGGGATGATGTAAATAATCTTCATAACTTTTTAGAGGTTGACCTCCTTTCTTTTCTACAATATAATCCTTGACCTCCAATTGAACACCATAGAGTTTATTTAACCGAGGATCTAAATACATTTAAGTAAACAGATGATAGTATAAAATATATAAGAACTCACTTTTATCCTTAACTAATTCCTCAAGATCTTCAGCGGGTACAAATTCATGAGGTATCTCCTTAAACATCTCCAATGCACCCTATATAAAGTCATATTGAGTTAAAGTTGCAAAAAAAAAGAATTTAAAAAGAAACTAACCTGAGTCACATTTCCGGATCCCGTAAATGCGTACACCAATGGCCCAAAATCTTTAGGTGTTCCGTTAGTTATTATCTTATCGCCCATACGATGTAAAGCTGCCTTAGCTTCTGCAATAGTTGGATAAGCGTGTGCCATCGACGTATACTATCATATTATATGTTAATATCTCATGAAAAGCTTCTTGAAGTATTGTATATATGTTTTTACCATGAAAGGTGTGCTATAACCTAAACCGAGAAAACGATGCCCCATACCATGTAAAATATCCATCATACCTAAACGATATTAAAATTATCAATTTTGTATGTAAATACAACTCGCTTTAAGCTAGTATTACCTGCATTTCCTGCAAAATGACCGAAGGCAACCAGTCTTTTACCAGTTTCATCCTTCATAAGCTCATAATCTATGAGACGAATATTCTTTTCCCACGATGGGTGTGAGAAAAAAAGCCAAATTATCCTGAGAAAACTTTCTTATTTTTTTTTTTTTTTACTTACTTTGTCTAATACACCTTGTAACATTGGCATATTTTTTTTATTTCCTTTATGCGTATGAGAAAAGAACAAGTAGGTCTTATCTTTTATCAGTGCATTTTCAGGAACTTCTTTGATACCAAGGATAATATTTGCTTTTGAAATATCTTCAGTTACAATTGCACCAGCCTTTTTTTTTTTTTTTTTTTTTTTTTTTTGTTAGTGTTTCAAAACCATGAAAATTTTTGACTGTTTTTTTTAATACCTTTTCATAAGACTCGTTTGGAAAGATACGTTTACTACTAGGTTGAACATAAACTTGCGTTCCCGTTTCTTTGATCAGTTTTTGAACGGCGTCTGGTGTCAGGGCAGCTCGACGTTCCCATCGACTCTTGTCTTCTCGTCGGATACCAATTGTGGCATAAGAACGAATAAATCGGGTTTTATCCTTTTTCAATAAATTGGATAGCATTTGTAAGAAAGAGATAAAAAAAAAAAAAGGGAAACGATGTATGTAACTAAACAAATAAAAAAATAAAAAATAAAAAGGTTTTGACCTTTATATGTGTATGCAATTGAACGAAAAAGGGAAAAATTATAATCACACGATCAGCTGGTTTCTCGCTTGCATGACAATATTACGTCTATCAGGTACCAAAAGAAATAGTTATTGTGCAACTTGAGCTGTCTAAATCTGAACGGAATGAACAAATCAAGACTGAATTTTCCTTTCATTTTCGGTGCAAGGGAAATAAGATATTTATTTTGACACGTAAATAACATTGTTTGATCATTACAATCTTTGAAAAATAACGTTTCTCGAAACATAATTTTTAAACACACAAAATTGCAAATTCACAATTTACATAGAAAAAAAAAAAAAACTTTTTTATGTTTTAATATTTTTTATTTATTTTACAAAATTAAAGGATAAAGAGGGGAATAAAGAGCTTCTTTTAAAGATTCATGATTTAAAACCTGTAAAGAGAAATAAAAGTTAATAAACAAATTTAAAAACAATTAAATTATAAAGAGATATAGAAAAGAAAAGACGACCTTGCGGTTGTCCCTCATGCTCATTAAATCAGATTGGAGAATCAACACGCGTTATTAAGACGTTAAAGGTTTTAATCATTGGGACTATACCACAAGTATCGTCCTTTTCTTCTTCTTTTCTCTCCATATATTATAAAACAAGACACTTACCATCAATAGCTAAAAAAAAAAAAAAAAGATAAAGAAGTATTTTTATAAATAAAAGAAAAAAAAATTTTGTTGTTTAAATAGATGTGTAAAAATCGTGGCTTAGAGACGTAAAAATTTTTGAAAGAGATTGTACGATTTTATTCCCAGCAGTCGACTGGATTGTTGTTGCTGCCTTTCAATCAATCCATGGGAACATTCATTTTATATGTTGCCTTAATTTTTTGAGCAAAGTCTGTATATCCGCCTACTAATTTTTGATTTTCAATATCACATCCTTCATAAATAAAAGGTGATGTTCTATGTCCAGTATTAAATTCCTACCAAAAAAAAAAAAAACAGTCAATTCGTTTGCCTTACAGGAACACATATACTCCTCGCACCTGTTGCAATTCTCGGGAACGTTCACCCCACTGTTGTTTAATATATGCACTGACGTCTACTTTTACATTTGGATGTTTTGCTGATAATCTATCACCAATTTGTACTGCGTTTGTAAAATACGAGCAAGTCAAAAATCCTTCCTATTCAATTTATTAATTTGATATCTGAGAAATAAGCTCTTGAGCTCGATACTTACAATATGATAACACTCAGTCTTTTGAGGAATACCGTTATCTAAGCCTGCTGTAGATTCAGTTTTAGAAGAGCTAAACCAAGAAAATAACCCCATCTCTATAAAACGAAAACAATGACGAACGAAGGAAGAGAGAGAGGTTCCTTTTTTTTTTTTTTTCTTCTTCTTCTAAAATAGAAAGCTTTATATATTTTTAAAAAGCCGATACTCTTTCTCTCTCTCTTTGAAGATCTTTCCTTTAACTCATGTTTGACATTGTAGATTCAGAACAAGCTTTCTCAAAAGATATTGTACCATATACATTAATAGAAGGAGAATTTGACGTGTGTGAACCTTATTTTCGGGCTAAAAAAGAATCGACCGAGCCAGCCAAGAAACGAAAAAAGACTGTACCTAACCCACCGAGTCGAGCTGACCTCGAGACACAGGAGCGACACGAAAAACTGCGACCTCATTTAGTATCTTGCTTAGAAGGGATTGAAACCGTGTGGCCTACAACTTGGAAAGAAATCAAATCGCCTCGAATGGTCGATACAGTCGAAACTGAATCCATTGATTTTCCTAGTATGCAAGCTATGGTCGAAACTGCTCGAGGTAAATTCAGTTACGAAGAGGAAGAAGATGCTACAGAATATGAATTATCAGAGCCTATCACAACTGATCTCGATGTATTTTCTATATTTAATCTTGTTTGCATTAATCCTGAAAATAGTTTAAAATTATTACAAATTACACCTACCTGTCAATACATTATACCACCTAAATCCAGCTTCTTAATGGGTTCTATAGCTGATAGTTTATCACAACTTGGAAATTATGGTAAAAACGTAGTACTTTCAATCACCACTTCAAGTAAAACTAACCTTTCTTAATCCAGTAAATAAAAAGGGCGGTGCAGACTTGATTGTAATGGACCCTCCATGGCCCAACAAAAGCGGTAAAAAAAAAAAAGCAAAAATATAAATCATTCTAAATTTAACATAAAAAAAACCCCCTCGAATAGTCTCAAGATCCTCGCATTATGAAACACAAGATATTTATGATTTATTTTCCATCCCAATACCTCAAATGATTGCTTCAAAAGACTGTATTGTAGCTATCTGGGTGACCAACAAACCGAAATTCAGAACTTTTATTCTCACCAAATTACTTCCCTCTTGGGGTCTTCAATGTGTAGCTGAATGGACTTGGCTTAAACTGACTACACAAGCTGAACCTATCTTTCCTTTGGATTCCATGCATAAGAAACCTTATGAACAACTTATACTGGCTATACCAAAAGACAGTAAGTCTCAACCTAGTACATTACCCCAACAACATACCATCATGAGTATACCAAGTATAAGACACTCTCGAAAGCCACCACTAGAAGGTAAACATTTTGTGTATTATTGCTTGTTATGTTTATCTAATTGTTTAATTACAGATGTCTTGAAACCTTATTTAAATAGTGATCCAATTCAAGTTGAATTATTTGCTCGATGTCTTACTCCCGGTTGGATTAGTTGGGGTAACGAGTGTTTAAAATTTCAACATTTGAATTACTTTGACAAAAAAATTAAAGAATAATGATAGCGTTTACTTTTTTAAATAAAAAAAAAAAAAGGCTTCCTTAAACCTATGTATATAAAGAAAATAAGCCTTATTATATTCACAAACCCCATTTTATCAACAATCCTTGTAGTAATGGTAAGATAACTTTAAAATTAGATTAGCATTATTGAGAAATAGAATATGGTATATAATATCCAATCCAATAAATACAGAATGACCCGAAAATAAAGATGATTTATTAAGTATATATATATAAAAAACTAATCTAAACGGAAACGATTTGAGCCATTACCGACGATGGTAGCCCTACGAGGTCTTCTCCTCTTTCTTCTTGGTACCTCAGGTCTTCCAGTATGAGTCTCCCTGCCCGTGTTGCTATGTATTGACATCATCCAATACCATTTGATCAAACAAATGAGAGTATCAGGTTCGCCAAAGCTAGGCATTGAAAACGCATCGCCCTCATCAGTATCTGGTTGAATGACGTGAGGGTAAGAAGAGGGCAGGTAAAGAACGATAGGCTTCATGATAAAGATAAAGTTGGCGTACATTTCACATCATATGAAATATTTCTTTGAAGACTCTAACTAGTTTAGATCCAGCTGAATTCTACAACGTTTACTTTAACAGAGAAAGTACAGACTGCAGGGATAAAGTCTACCAAACCTATATATGACACAGATACTGACTGGACGGTCGCTACATTCTACCAGGACTAGTTTAAAAAAAAAAATTTTTGTGAAGCTAAAATGATACTTACTTTACATCCTATTGATAGCTGGTACGAATCTGTAACAAAAAAAAAAAAAAAAAAACCCCCACGATTTTTCAAAAGTGCTGTAGAGAACCCAAAACCATTACCTCCTGGAGATCCATACTGCATGATGCGAGAACTTTAGCTGATGTATTTTGTATGGATGGTCGGATTCGTGAACCCGCCAAAAGATTTACAGAGGAGGAGGCAAAGGTTAAAAAAAGATGATGTTCCAGATGTTCAGTATCCCAAAGTAACTTCAACGCAGGAATTTGGTAAGATAGCAATATTTTATTAAAGGCAATCGACCTAATAACATGGATAATAAAGTAAAAGCTTAAACTGTTTATTATTTTCTCTTATTTACAAGTTGGTCGATACATAAGATTTCTTTAGTTGACTATGTAATCACACCTATGTCGCTTAGATAAAAAAAAACAAGAGGCTATATATAGACGAATATTGCAACTGAAGGTCGAAACTTAGGTTAGGTTTCACGGTTCATGCAACACCTCTTTAATATCAATTGACTACATATACGAAGGTACTTTGCGTCTGATTATTTAGCTTTTGCTATGTATTTTTATTTCGTTTATTTCAAGGACTTGGTTTTGAGGAATTGAATTATTTTTTGAAGTAATAAATTACGCGTACATAGATATAGCATTTGCTCATTAGTCAAGCAGAGAAGGGGTTTATCTATCCCATACACTCTATTAAAGTTACTGTGAGAGATTCCGGGTGTGAGGTTATTACTTTCATCTCTAATAATGTATTAGGAAATTTGTAAATCTTTTTGAATTCTTAGTGTGCCGCAATCGGCACCACAAAAAAAAAAAAAAAAAAAAAAAAAAAAAAGAGAGAGAGAGAGAGATTATCTTTTTATATTTCTTTTTTATAAATATATCAATATGTCTACAAGACACGCTAGAGTAGCTGATAAAGAATTAAATGATAAACATACAAGAATTTTAGTTGAACTTTTGAAGCAACCAGAAAATAAAGTTTGTGCTGATTGCAAAAAGAAAGGTAAAAAAAAAAAAAAAAAAAAAAAAAGGAATCAAGATGATGTTAAAAAAGAAACTTATGACAAAAACAAAACAAAACAAAACAACAACAACAACAAAAAACAATAGATCCACGTTGGGCATCTTGGAATTTAGGTATTTTTATTTGTATTCGATGTTCAGGTCTTCATCGATCCTTAGGAACACACATAAGCAAAGGTAAAAAAAAAAAAAAAAAAAAAAAAGAGAGAAAATGAATAAAGTGAAAAGCATGCAATAAACAATTGGTTTCTATATTAGTTAAATCAGTTGACTTGGATACATGGACTGTAGAGCAAATTGAGAACATGGTCAAGTGGGGAAACCAAAAAGCCAATGCGTAAGTTTTTTTTTTTTTTCAATTTAAATGCATTGTGCTACCAAGATGTTTAATTTATGATCATACAAAGGTACTGGGAATCCAAATTAGAAAGTAATAGAAGACCAAATGATAATGACATGGATGCTTGGATTAGAGCTAAATATGAACGCAAAGTATGGATAGAAGATGGAACCCTACCGAATCCAACAAATATTATTGTAAATACTATTCAGGTAAAAATATATCTATATATATATAAAATCAATTGCATGATTTTTTCTGATATATATATTTTTTTTTTTCAGAACAAAGATCCTGCACCTATTAAAGAAAAAATAGTAGATGCACCTGTTATAAAAGATATTTCTAGAGAATTTGGTCTTCTTTATCACGCTTCTGTTACTCATACGAAAAAAGAGACACCACAAAATGATCAAAAGACGATACCCGCTATAACAACTACTACTACTACTACGACGACGACGACGGAATCATATTCTCCAGTAAAAGCATCTGCAAACAATGAATATAAAAAACCGGCTTCTCCAAATATATCTACAACCAGCTCTGGGTTTAGAATGGACATGAGTTCATTTCAGGAACAACTTTCTGGTTTATCGTTAGGTAGACCCGCCTCTGGTATCATTCCTCAAGCGCCACCGGGTAGTAATACATCTTGGACTAATTTTTTGGTGAATCAACAAACTAAATCATCATCCTCTTCTTCTTCTAGTGATTTAGGTACTCAATCTTTAGATTGCATAAAATAAAATGTTTATTTTAGAAGTAGAGAAGTTTTTTTTTTTGTTTATTTGTATAAAATGCAATGATATAGCAGGAACCTGAATTTGCTGATCTTTGTTGTCAAAATCAGCAGCAGTGTATCTTATGACAAAACCCTTCTCATTGAACAAAAGTAACAAATAAATTATACCTTTTTACAAAGATAGTATATAAAAAAAATGTAACTTAATTTATCAGCAATAAAAGATATCTCGTTTTTTCTAACCTTGACAGCATGTTCTCTATCTCAAAAAAGACTTTTTTTTTTTTTTTTTTTTTTTTTTTAGTTCGTATAACTGTAGTACCGGTTTACAGCAAAGAATGCAACGCATGTATAATATCAGTTGAAAAAAAAAAAGCTGTTTTCTGTATGTAAATGTTCTTTTCTCATGATTCGGTAAAGCACCCGGTAAAGTTGAGATCAATACAGCTAAAATGTTAAATAAATTATATTTATAACTTTTTTGAGGTCTATTTTTAAAGAAGGTGTAACATTCAGAAGGAAATACAAGAAAAACAAAAAAAATCAAGTCCGTAATACATGAATGATTGCATTTTTTTCTTTTTTCTTTTTTTTTTTTCTTATAAAGGGCATGCATTATTATTGATTTATTATTACATGAAGAAGGATGAAAAGTAAATTTAAAAAGAAGAAGAAGAAGAAGAAAAAAAAAAAGTTACAAGTGTACAAGAGCAAGAGCAAGAGAAGCCACGAGGAAGAAGCTTGTGATTTCAAGTCCGTTAGCTGAGTTACTTTTATCAAAGAACTTGGATGTAGTTGTGCTGGATGGTTCATTAGCGGCAGATCCAGTAGATTGACTAGGTGGTTTAGGTACAACGGCTGTACCAATTGTGATGGGAATACTAACTCTGGTTTGAGTAAGGTTATCAAGGTATACAACTTCATAAGATCCAGCTGTTGTGTTGACGGGAATATTGTACTATAGAAATAGAAAAATAAGTATATAAAGCTTTTTTTTTTTTTTTTTGAAAACAGTTGATAGTTTACATTTAATTGATGTTCATAAACAATGGCTCCTCCATCAATTTTCTTTTGGAAACTAAATCCTTGAGAGATATCAGCGCTCATAATCATTGGAGTAGAACTATTTGATCCAATCAATAAGATGGAAAGTTGAAGATCTAATATATATATATAAAAAAAAAAAATGAATAAGATTGTATGTGTCTTTTTTTTTTTGCAATTTCACTTACTATAGGAAGTGGTGTTTTCTGCAATATCATAAATACAAGGAAGGATCTGGTTAGCAACGTAAGGAGAATTGGGAGTTGGTGAAGTAACGTTGAATTGATAAGTTGGAGATTGAATCACTTGAGCCTTAACAGCAAGAGCCAAAGCAGAGAGTAAAATGAAAAACTTCATATTATATATTTATTTTACAGAAGAAGAAAAAAAAAAAGAGAAAAAAAAAAAAAAAAAAAAAAAAAAAAAAACTGGGGAAAAAGAATGAGTTGATTTTATATCAAAAAAGAGGGGGGGAGGAAGGGTGTCTTTTGAAGGAGATTCAATAAAATAAATGAGGGAACACACCAATGGATTTTCCCCGTTTATTTTTTGACAGGGCAAAAATACATATAACTAATGAATTTTTTAAAATAGGTTTATATCCATTTTTTGCTATTGTTGAGATCAATCATAAAAGGCAATTGTCAAAACATAAGAGCAACAAGGAATGATCAATCATTCTTTTTTTTTTTTTTTTTTTTTTTACTTTTAAACTATTGGTTACCAAAGACTCTCCTCTTTAATGTTATTTTAATTTTTCGCGTCAAAAAAAAAAAAAAAAAAAAAATTAAAGCTCGTTTCTATATTTTATTTACAACCTTTAATTATTTTTCATGACTTAAAAATTCTTTTTAAAAAAAAAAAGGATCTTCTTAATGCATTTCAATGATGTGTGTATGACATTGGTAACACAATTATATCATATTTAGAGACTTGGTACCACATCACTCTCAAGAATAACAGACAAATTGGCCCCTACTTCTTACAATGAAATCAGAAGTAATTTCAATATACATCTTAAATTCAATCGTGAAAAAAAATAAAAAAATGTTTAAATAATTATATATATATATATATTTTATTATTATTATCTGATAATTAATACGTATTAAAAGAAAGAGATAAAAAATATGTAATTTGATATTTTTAATATGAAAATAGAATAAGAAAAAAAAAAAGGGGGGGTGATGGTGGGGGATATACTGAGTACAATAGATACAAAAAGAAATAATAAATATAGATTTTTTTTTTTTTTTTTTTTTTATAATGAGTGAGTTTTTGGTCCAGTTCTTGAATTAAAAAGACGTGCAAACAAACTGAAAGAGACAGAGATAATTTGATAAAAGGTACTCATGATTGCACGTATGACCGGTCCTCGAAATCCATAGATGCAACAAAGTGCAATCCATTGTTGTTGACGCTTAGGTACTTTAGCTCTTAATGGAAACCCAGGATCGTTTCTCAAGGTAGGTCCAATCGCCATATAGATTTCAAAAGCTGCTCGAATGCTATCTTGCACTTCATTAGGTAAACCATCAATACCCTTTTGTGCTTTATCTGAGATTTGATCAGCAAGACTAAGGATACGAAGTGAGAACGTCTTGAGGGTCGTTTCGCCTACTTGATATGGATTTCTTGTGATCTTGAGGATATCATAGATTTGTGGGTAAGCCATGTATTGCATTGGAACATAGCATCGACCTACTAAACTATCTGCAATGACGTCGCGTGCAATATTAACTAATTGAAGACACTACAAAAAAAAAAAAAAAAAAAAACGATATATTAATATCAACTAAAATATATATATATATATACATGCAATTATTATTATTTACCTGGCCAGTAGATCGTGCTCTTGATAAAACTTCATCATCTCTTGCTTGGTTTGTATCAGACTTATATGCCCAATTACCATTTCCTGTCTTGTACATGATAGCACACGTACATAATTCACCAAACGTACCCGAGACAAGTGCAGCATAATTCAATAAATCCTTTTGTTTCTTTACAGGTTCACCACGAAGATCCAGTTCCCAAGCGTCAGTCAATTCAGACATGGCACGAGGACAAAGGTAATGTGCAATACGAGCAAAGTTACGGAATACAGCCAAGACATCTTGATCATGATTTAAGAGCCTGGCATAGTGATCCCAATCCAAATGTAAAGGCAAGCAACTGGTTTCGGAGCCAGAATGCTTTGTAGTTAAAAAGACATCGCGTAAGAAAAGACGGATAGTAACCAAGTTTTCTTCACAGGCTTCAGGTGTAGGAGCATCATCCACTAAATCATCTGCAGTTCGAAAGAACGCGTATAATAAGCAAAGGTCTTGTCTCAAATTAACTGGAAAGAGAGCAGCCATTGTTTTCCATGAACGTGAAGCAGGGCCCAAGACACGAATGGCGGTTTCCATGTCTTCAATAGGAGACACATCTAATTCAGATTCAGGAGGCATACTAATCACAAGACGTAAGATGGATACCCAGTAAGCAGCACTCGTAGCCTTTTGAAATTTAGCTTGTTCCAATTTATTGGAGCTGACCAAGTAAGGAAATGTGTTCAAGAGTGCATCTAAATGGTCTAAAGTATGACCAAATAAAACCAAAGTGATTGTGAATAAAGACCACTCAGTATAAGTCATCTCAAGTTGGTAAGATGCTGTGTAACTAATAAAACATGCAATTGTACATGCAATCACGCATACTGTAGAGATCACTTTCCATCTACGAACAAAATAAGGTCCAGAGATATACCATAGTCCTGCCATGACTGTAAGTAAAAATGAAACCAATAAAGAGCTTTGACTATTTTATAAAAAAAAAAATAAGATTTTTTTTTTTTTTTTTTTTTAATTACTATGTAAATTAATTTAAATTAAATAAATATTTACCTTAAAATAGCAAATAAACCAAATAAGATAGATATGCCATGTCGCGTCAACCCAGTTATATAAACATTGGCTTTAGGTTTAATAAATAAGATTGGAAATTCCCATCGACCCATTAAGCCAGCAAGAGAAACTGTGATTGAGCTTATTAAAAAATAGACAACGGCCTTCATCAACAAATTACTATCATAATAAAGGGGTGCACTACTTGAAACATCTTTTGATGCATGTGTGGAATAGATGATAGACATATTTGTGGCTGAACTGGTGGTGGCTGTTTCGGTGATCAATAAAGATTTCGTATTATAATCCATGATCAATGGCGTCATAAATGAAATGCCACCGAAAAGGATATACTTGACTGTATCCAGTTTAGTAATAAAAGGTCGATAAATTGACAAGAACATCAGAGATGCTGCGGATGCGTAATAAATATATGTCATTATATAAAGTAAATGTAAATATGTAAAATTAAATTTTTTTCTAGAAAAAATAGTAAACTCTTTTTTCTTTTTTTAAAAAAAAAATTTACTCTTTTCTTGGATTCGTATCCTAGGTATTTATATAATTTTTTTCAGCGGGTTTTTTTTTTTTTTTTTTTTTTTTTTATTATTATTTCTCCCATTCAACCCCTCTTAAACAACCCCTTTCACTCCTTCAATTACACAAAAGATTTACTAAAACAAAAAAAAAAAAAAGCTGAGAGGCAAAAAAGAGAAACTTTAATAAGACATCACTAAACTAGGACCGTGCCAAAAAAGTAATAATGTACTTAATAGAAAACGAATATATGTATGATACATTTATTCTCTCCTATCTTTCTCCCTTTGAGAAAGTATATATGATATATAGCCACCCAAAGAGACACTTTCTCAGTCTTTTTTTTTTTTTTTTTGATACCATAACAATACTAACTTGATTAGTATATATATCGTCTATTACATACTTGGCTGAAACTTTTATGCGTTGTTCTTGTGTCTTCGGGTTGTACAACTCAATTCACTATGTGATGGTATCTAGATTCAAAAAAAAAAAAAAAAAAACGCATTTATAGAGCATACTGTCACTCCTGTACGGTCCCATCACCTTCTACCTCATCCCCCTGACTTTTTTTTTTGTTTTCTTTCAAGAACTTTTTTTCTTAATTGCGCTACAACAGAAAAAGGCAATGCGGCGATATCAATTAAGAACTTCTTCTTTTTTTTCTTTCTGAGCTAAATAAAACAGAATAACTTTCAGAAACTAGATGTTAAAAAAAAATAGATTTTTTATGTCGGTAGTATACGGATTAATCATCCGCAGAAACCTGTTATTTTTGTTTTTGTTGTGCACATTTGTTTAGTTTTTTTTTTTTTTTTTTGCTTATATCGTTATTTACCTTGATCGATACATGTTTGTTATTGTATACTTCCTTTTATTGACACTGTCAATATAACAGTTGGAATAGCCACACAATTTTACTTCCTCGTCACCTTTCTTAAAAAGGAAACAATGTACCTTAGCTTGTTATATATCTCATTCGTTTGTATTATCCCTATTGATATATATAAAAAGAAAACTCTCCTATTCAAACTATTTTACTATACACTTTTTTTTTTTTTTCTGAGCGAAGATGATGATCCATCAATATGTCATCCCTCGCATAAAATGCGAATTTTTTTTCTTTAAAAAACTTCCCGTCTATATATTTTTATCTCCCTAATTCTAACACTTCTTCTTGCGCCCATTTTTTATTCATTTTTTTTTTTTTTGCCACTATCATAGTAAAATAATTAAAAGGATCATACACTAGTAAGGAAACATTGTCAGCTGGGCGAAACAAAAACAAAAAACAAAAGCGGTGGTTACAAAGAGAAAAAAAAAACGATCAAATGATGTGATATGATGGATATTTTTATGATTATCGTAAATCTAAACAATAGCTAAAAAAAAAAAAAAAAAAAAAATCTCTTAATGTACATATGTAATCAGTTTTAATAGCTCGCATATACATAGAGCATACATTAAAAAAAAAGTAGTTATATAAGGGATATAGATGCTTTTTTTTTTTTTGACGTTATATCCCTTTTCTCCCTTTCACTCACACACTCACACACTAAAAAGTATGTTTTCTTTTGTTTCTGTTTTATTTAAACTTGTATATAACCTTTTCTTCTAACTATCTTATATTCTTTTTTTTTTCTCAAAATCAAGTTTTTTGACTTTTTATAAGAAAAAAAAGGAGAAAATTGGCACAAAAAATTGACAGGACATATTCCTTTTTTCTTTCCCTTATTTTTTTTTGGGGTAAAAAAAAAAAAAAAAAAAAAAAGAAATGCATAAAGCTGATCCATGACGGTATATAAAAAAAAACTTTATTCTATAAAAACAGTTAGTTTCTCTTCTATAAAAAAGATTTGGATTGATAGTTACACTACATTTACGAAACGAAAAAAAAAAAAAACAAAAAGAACAAAATTCGTTTTTTAAAAAAAAAAGGTGTGTGCGTGTCTGACTTTCTGTTATCTTACTCGTACTACATTGATGAAACGAATAGATCATAATTTCTAAACTCCATTATTATTCAAATGACTCTTTCGCCTTTGCGAACGTTTCTTTTTTTAATAATAAACATAAAAGATAATAAACAGGTTTTTTTTTTTGGATTTTGTACATATACAAACAAAAAAATAATCTAAAAAGAGATCAAAAGGTTATTAACCTTTACAGTAATAAATGTACTAATACATCTTCTGTTTGTTTTTCTCTTTCATATTTTTTTTTTTTTTTAATATGTCAGTTTTAACATTAGTTTCAAAAAAGTGATACAGATTTTTTTTTTAAAAAAATACATAGCACTTTTTTACCCGCGCGCCAAATGCGTGCCACCTCCCGTTGATAAATCCCAGTTAATTACAGGTTTCTACCATATCTAATAAAAAGTGTGCAACTTGAGAAGCCCCCTTGTGAAAAAGTGACAGGATTACTTTTTAGTACGTGAATATATATTACTTTAGTTATTCTATCAAGATTCTCTATTGAAAAGAATATCTATCGTATTTCGGCTTTACATCTTCAGTCAGATCGAGCATTTTATTGTTACTTTCTCTTTCCTGAACATAAAGATTTAATTAGAATAATACTTTAAAAGAAAAAGGACTTTTGGTGTTGTAAGATGAATATCATATGTTTTTGCTAGAAGTTTTATACTCTAAAACTAGTATACACTAAAAAAGCTGGATTGATAAAAAAAAAAAAAAAGCATATATCTCGCTTTGTTTTTGTAAAAATGAAAACGTAAGTATAGTTTAAAACAGATATCAACGAACTCTGTGAAAAAAAAAAACGCATGCTATATTCACATACACACACACACACACACTTCACATCAAATATAAAACATATTGAAGTTTCTCAGTTTTATGAACTCTCACTTGAGACTCAAGAATGACCGAGAATGATGGTTTGTTTTAAATGGAAACAATTGTCCATCCTCATATAAATATATCAAGCCGCTAATTTTCCTGCCATTATATCTTTTTAGTACACGAAGTGTGATTGTTACCACTGCAACTATATTTTAGTATTTTTTCTTTTTTTTTTTTACTATTTCAGTTTAAAATGTTATAACACCGAGAGGCCCTTCTTTGATGAAAAAAGGAAGCTACTTATATCTTTCATTGATTGCTCAGCTAAAAATAAATAATGTATTTATAAAAAGATCATTTTGTTTTGACGGTTGAGATCGTGTATATGTACACAATACATCATGACCGAATTGGTTTTTTTTTTTTAAAAAAAAAACCGTATTTTCAAATCAGAAGCTTTGTCGAGTACATTTCTTATTGACACATGTACATGTATGTACGGTTGTTTTCTTTTTCACTCTGTTTATACTTCTTCTTAAAATACGTGCTCTGCGTTAATGTTATTTTCTAAGCGCCGCATCGTCTGAGATCGAGTAAAAAGAGAGAAATGTGAAAAGAGAGAGAGAGAGGAGTCGGCATAAATAACTTCTTTTTTTTTTTAAGGGCAGTTTTTTTTTTTTTTTTTTTTTTTTTTTTTTGCTTCAACCTCCTTTTTTAATATGGATTCAAATAAGGTAAAATGATACAAAATCTCCTCTCTACTCTTTTAGATAAAACTTACTCCTTGAATAAAATAGTCAACACCTAGTTTACATACAAGTTCACCAGCGATTGGTCAACCCATGAGCTCCTCGTATGGTGAGCAATGGTTAGGTACAGAAGAATCCTTTATTCGAAGACGTAGTAGTTTAAACACAACAACAACACCCGACTTAAACCATCACCGCTCCAAACAAAAGCAACCACAGCAACGTGTCATACGACGTCCTTCTTCTTCAGAAAAACCAAGACATGAAACTACAAAACGCGTCATAAAACAACCGAATATACCAGGACCGACCAGTACCACAAAAAGCTTTTTAAATCATTTAGAAGTGAGCAAGAAACCCAATACAGAAACCCACAAAGATTTACATCCTGCCGTCTTGACCTTGGGTCTTTTATTCTCTACGCATCAAATCGTGGGTTCAAATGCACGTTGTTTAGCCGTACTTGAAACACTGGCTCAAGTCATACGAGATCATCGGCCGCCTCCGCATGCAACCTTTGTACGTGATATACAAAAACATCTTGAGCCGCATATCGATTACTTGCTTAGTGTTCGGACCTTTTCATTGAGTATTCGAGAGATTATTCGGTACGTGAAAAAAGCTGTATCGGATTTGGTTGCTTTGGATCCGGCTTTATCGGATCAAGAGGCCAAAGAAAAATTGACAAAGGCCATTGAACATTTTATTCGGGCTCGAATTACTGTAGCTGATCAATTGATTGTGCAATATGGTCTTTCGAAAATTGAGGATGGTGATCGGGTACTTACCTATGCTAAATCTTCTATTGTTCAAAGCTTATTGTTGAAGGCAAAGCAAGCTGGAAAGGATTTTTCCGTTGTCATTGTAGATAGTCGACCACTTTTAGAGGGTAAAAATGCTATATATACTCATAAAAAAAAAATGAAAATGAATTCACAGACTTATAAAAACAATTTAGGAAAACACTTGTTGAAAACATTAAGTGAAGCAGGTATCTCTTGTGAATACACATGGATCTCTGGTATTTATACTGCTCTGAAAGACGTGACCAAAGTATTTTTAGGATCTCATGTTATTTTAAATAACGGATCTTCTTTTGCACGTATTGGTTCAGCAGCCGTTGCTATGGCAGCTACAGATCAAATGATACCCGTGATGGTATGTGCAGAGACTTACAAGTTTACTAATCGTACACAAGTGGATTCGTTTGTGATGAATGAAAGAGGGGCTGCATCTGAATTAGTAGGTCAAGGTGTCCTTGTGGATTGGAAACAGACACCGAATTTAACTGTATTGAATCTCATGTATGATTTGACGCCTGCAAAGTATATTTCTTTGGTGATTACTGAAATTGGGGTCATTCCTTGTACCTCTGCTCCTGTCATTTGGAGAGAATATAAGTAAGTTCAAATTGGATTGCAAAAAAAAAAAAAAAGCAAAACAAAACAAAGTGATGTTTGTGTGATTAACCAAATATTTTGTATCTAGTGAAGAGTATGGAAAAATGACAGATTATATGTAACACCTTATTTGACTGTGTTTTTTTTAATTTTTCATGCAGTTTAAAGGTACAGGATATTTTTTTTTTTTACAAAAAAAAAATGCGTGAATTATTATTTATTATAAACAAAATCGAAAAGGATTATCCTTTAATCCAACATCATATCTGTATCTTCGTTGTTCTATTGTATATATAAAAATCAGTAAAAGAAAGAAAACCCTATTTAGAAAAAAAAAACTTACGGTTGAGTTCATGTAATTGTCCATTTCTTTATCCAAATCTTCAGCGGACTTGGCTTGTTTTGAGCGATCATTCTTTCTGTTGTTATCTCTCGAGTTTCTATTATTATTACGATCTCTGTTATCACGATCTCCTCCTCTTCCACGATCATTTCTATTACCAGAACGTCTTTCATCCAAACGGTTATTATTGAAACGACTAATATGTATGTATAAATTAATATACAATCGTGATTTTCTCTCCCTCTCTCTCTTTTCTTACCCTCTGTTATTATTAGATACTCTAGGTGCACGAGGAGTATATTCTTTCAATTCAATACGCATTGGTTGACCATCCAATTCAACATTATTATACTTTTTAATAGCAGTTTCTGCATCACTAAGAGAGCCATACTTGATTGTAGCTACACCTGTTGAACGACCTGAAGCATCAAACACGAGTTTAGCTTGACTCACGTCAGCCACTGTTGAAAACAATTCTTTAAGATCATTTTCGGTCACGTCATAATGAAGGTTTTCAACTTGAATAAAACTTCCTCTTGTTGATGTCGATGATGTACCTGAATTTCTTTGTGAGCCTAATCTTGATAAAATCGATCCTCCATTTGATCCACTTTCATCATCAAACATGTCATGAGCCCAAGCACTATTGACGTTTCTACCCCCTCTCTAAAACAGAAGGAAAGAATGTTAGAATCTCTCTCTTTTAAGATTGTAAAAAAAAAAATCCTTACAGCATCGTTTCTTTGAACATTAACAGTACGTACAAATGACTTTATGGTATCAGAAGGACCTAATCTTTTACGAATAAAACCATCGTTATCTACTTGACGTCTATTACGAGGAATCTCATCTCTATCGCGACTATTTCTATTATTATTATTTCTTCTGCCTCCTCTATCAAATCTTTCACTTCTTCTATCCTTGATAACTTCTTCAAGTGCTTGATCGAGTCTTGATGCCATTTTTTCTTTATAGTTTTATTTTATTATTAAAATAAGGGGAAAAGAAAGAAAATAAAAAAAAAAAAAAAAAAAAAAAAAGAAAAAATAACAGAACTTTCTCTTTGTGACTCGTATACATTTTAAATTAGGTGATATCCGCTACTCCATCACCAATCATTCGTAAGAATGAGATTCCTTCTGCATCTCCAACTAATGCTGTAATAAATGTAGGTCCGTTTCCTTTTATATTCTTAATATCTTGATAATTATCATTGGATTGATTCAAGCGTTGAGAAAATAATTGATTTTGTTCATGTAAGAAAGGCATAGGATCATGAATACTTTTTTTTTTTTTTTTAAAAAAAAAAAATGTTACTTATATATATTTTGTTCATATCCTATACACTTACTCGTTTACTATGATTTGAAAATTAGGTGTACCTGGATTTTTCTTTTTCCAACCTGATGTTGGTTTATATACATCCCAATCAAAAGACCGAGTTAAACTTTTGTAAAATGGTTTATACCAAGGTGAAGAAGGTATAATTTGAAGTGTAGAATAGACTTGGCCTATAAATATAAAAAAAAGACATCAGGGTAAAATAAATTTATATATATATATATATATATATATATCTTCTTACGGTAACTTGAATATCGATAATCCCATACAAGTGGCAATTTTCGATTCTTATAAATCCAAGATGATAACGAATTACAAAATAAATCCCAAAGACTATGATCTGTCTTCTGTATACGTTCAGTCATAGGTTCTGACTCTATCATTGTTTTCGACCTGGTTACGATATATCCTAACCTCTTTAAATAAGCGTACACTTGATACTTGTCAAATGTGATCCAACCATCTGTCTCTTTATCACATAATAACATACAAAAGTCTTGAAAAGTTAATAATGTATCATTTTCATCTTTAACAATGAGTGCATCTCTTGATACTAAAAAGGCAGCTTCCTCTGGAAACAAATAGATGGTTCCTTTATCAGAAAATCCCATGGTTCTTAAATGAGTGCCTTTATTGATGGTGATACGAGTCCAAAATGGTGGTTGACGTGATAAAAGTACGCCTTGGCTACATTGCTTTGGTAATTTAGGTTTGGCTTGAAGACATTCAAACAAGGCTTCTCTAGAAGCTTCTAAAGAGGTTGTACCTCGTTTAGGTCCCTTTTTTAAAAGACGACTATAGTCAACTAATTCTTCTTCTTCATCGCTCATGTTATATTCAAAATGACCCCAATAAACTGCGGTAAATTAAAAAAGAAGGTTGGGTTGTTTAAAAAAAAAATTCCTATTGTTACAATTTTTTTTATTTCAATTATCTTTTTCTCTCTTTCTCTTTTTCCCTCTTTTTATATAGATTCTTTATATTTATTTCATAGATATTAAACACAAAAAAAAACATAGAGATTTGAAAAGAAAACGAAAACTCGAAAAAAAAAAATAGATTATACATATAAACAGAATAGACAACATGGGAACTCCAGATGAATGGTTAGATACTGTTCGTAAATGTGAATACTTGCCAGAACAAGATATCAAGAAATTATGCGAGATGGTAAACTACAACTACTACTACACGCAAATAGAAAATAAGAAAAACTAAAAAAAAAAGTGAAATATAGGTAAAAGAGTTATTAATGGAAGAATCGAATATTCAACCTGTTCAATCTCCAGTTACTGTTTGTGGTGATATTCACGGTAAGTGAAATAAAAGTCTCCTATCACCCCCTTAAAAAAAAAAGCTAATAAGTCCACACAGGTCAATTTTATGACCTTTTAGAATTATTTAACGTAGGTGGTGATGTCAAAGACACCAATTATATTTTTATGGTAAGTATAGTCTAAATTATTTTTTATAATGATATTTTCTAACATAATTTTTTTTAAAAAAAAAAAGGGTGATTACGTAGATCGTGGTTACTTTAGTTTAGAAACATTTACTCTTTTAATGGTCTTGAAAGCAAAGTAAGGGATTTTTAGACAAATGAATGAAAAAGACATGACAACTCATATAAATTAATTTAGATATCCAGATAAGATTACATTATTAAGAGGAAATCATGAAAGTAGACAAATTACACAAGTATATGGTTTTTATGGTAAGAAGAAGAAGAAGAAGAGAGAGAGAGAGAGAGAGAGAGAGAGGGAAAATGGATTATATTTTAAGTTTTCTTATGCAACATGAATTAGATGAATGTCAAACTAAATATGGTAATGCCAATGTATGGAAATATTGTTGTTCTGTTTTCGATTATTTGACTTTAGCTGCAGTGAGTATACTAGAAAGATAGAAAGGAAAGCAAGAGGTTTAATATATTGTTTAGATTATTGATGGAACGATATTATGTGTCCATGGTGGATTATCACCCGATATTAAAGCACTTGATCAAATGCGAACTATTCATCGTTTACAAGAGATTCCCCATGAAGGTTCATTTTGTGATTTAATGTGGTCTGATCCAGACGATATAGAAACATGGGCAGTGAGTCCAAGAGGTGCAGGATGGTTATTTGGTGGTAAAGTGACAAGCGAGGTAAAGCATACATATATACATGAAAAAAAAAATGTATATACTTATATAATCGTTTCAGTTTAATCATATCAATGGATTATCATTAATTGCAAGAGCTCATCAATTGGTACAAGAAGGATACAAGTATATGTTTCCAAACGATGAATTAGTTACAGTTTGGTCCGCGCCTAATTACTGTTATCGTTGTGGCAATGTTGCTTCAATTATGGAAGTACGTGATAATGAAACAAAATTCAAGATATTTGATGCTGTGCCTGATCAAGATCGATTTGCTCCCTTTTCTGTTAGAAATGGTATGAGTGGTGGTGGGTCAAAGATGGGAGGCACTGGAGGCCAATACTTTGTATAGTTTTTACTTTTTAATTTTTTTAATACGTCATATATAATAAACCATTGTTATTGTTTTCATCAATGAAAGTTTATGGGATCGTATATCCCGCTGATTCTCCATCATTTCTCTATTGATACCACCATTCTTTCACCTTGATATTTCTTTCTGCATCTCTTATATATGACGTAAAATATATCCTTCTCTCTCTTATGATACTACTTCTAAATGACATCCCTTACACGTCTCTTCTGAGCTGTCTTAGTTAAATAAATTACAAGTTTAATCTGGTATATTCAATGATAAGGGGGCCGGAAAAAAAAAGTGAGAAAGCAATTCAATGATCGTTGTAAAGAAAAATGAACTGAAATAGGTTGATCTGTTTTAATATTCAAGGTTTCAACGTAGTAGAACGAACAAAGCTTTAGTTGAATTTGCTTATAGTCGATGTTATTAGTGTTTAAATCCAAGTTGATTTCCTTGGTATGGGTAATAAAAGGCTATCGTAGAAGGACATGTCAGAAAGGTTCAATTTTTTCCGTAAAGCCCCAGCCACGGTTCAGAACAGAGTCGATGGACTTTACCAGTTCTTACAGATTACCCAACAACTGATTGATATGATAAGAATGCGATACGTTCTTGTAAGCTGCAAAAAAAAGGGGGGACTTCCAGAACTGTCAATAAGATTGAGACTGAATGAACACAAGAAAACATTAATTGGTGAATAAAACAGAAAAGATATTGCTACAATATACTTACAGATGTTTTGTTGTTACTTCAACGGGCTGGCTTACTCTCTTCACCGCTGACAATTATCTCACTATAATGTGCTCGAACGCAATATTTTTTTTAGACAGTACATGCAGTCTGCACAGAAAATAATACCAGTTATTGAGGTTTATAAGAACAACTTTCTGACAAAGTTATTGGAGCAACAATAGTATCTTACCATTAACAACATATATTATGCACGTTTTAAAGCTGCTCATCACTTGATACAATCTTTTATCCGGATACGGTATGCTGTAAAATAATTACTGCTACTACATCTGATTTACTTCTTCATGAATATTTCCTAAATATTCAACCTTTATATCTCTATTATCTAATCATTCAAACGCATGAGATCCATCCAAGTCTTCTTTAAATCCTGTTCTCTTACTGAAACATCTACCGTAAAAGATGGTATGGCCATTATATATCGCAATAATTCACGCATAATATTGATAGGAAACAAAGATGAATCAAAAATAAGGCGATCTTTGTTCATCAAAATCTTTGGAAGATAGTTAAATTAGAAAATATGAGATCTGATACAGAAAAATTTTGGGGGCTAGGAAACTTTTGCATAAAATATCGTATCTGACTTTCAGTGTATACCATTTCCGAGGTACGTGTGAATTATTTGGATATCATCGCATGGATTAATTATTGTATCCGGGTTCTATTTTACTTTCTGTCTCTGGTTTGCAAAACTGTAACTTTTCTAAATACGTACAACTTTCTATCATTGCATTAAAATTACTTAATGATACATGGGAAGACTGATAATTTATAATGGGAGACTGTAACATTTCAAATTCGCTAATTTGATCCAATATTACTTGATATATCACTTCCTGATTGAAATCGAATAAAGCATAATTTACTAATAAATGCGTCAATAATAATTTAAAATATAACTCAGTACGAGCTATAGAGTTCCAAGTCATTAGTTTTATAATTTGCTGGTAAACTTTCTAAGCGAGACAATTTGCCTTGAACAGCATTCAATGAAATTCGAGTCTAAAATTCCGAGTCTATAGTATCATTATCAATTTCTAATAGATACGGGCAATTTTCTGAAAGAGTGTTAAGTAAATTGTGTTTATCCCAAAGCCTTTGAGTTTCTGGGCTCCCGAATAGATTTCCTGCTTCTATCTCTTTAACGTAACCACCTAACTGAGGAGAGTTTGATATTGTGCGGATGAACTGAGAGCAATTGTTCGAAGATACCTTCACAACAGAATAGAGAAGCTCCATCAAAGCTCTATACTATTCATATTACTTATAAGTTGAACTTCCAGCAATTCTCTTCTTTTCTATGTAGACGAGCGAACATGAGTTCCAAGATTTCAAAAAGGTAATGACATTTCTTTGAGGATACTACCTATTATATGTTGATTTTAAATGAAAGAAAAAAAAAAAAGCTTTTAAATACAATTCAATAACTATTTTGATTATATTAATAGGACAACAATTTATCACACAAAAATAAGTAAAATTTGAATAACATTTATTGCCTGGCATATGCTTTTATGTTACTATATATTGAGAAGTTTAATTAAATGAAAAGATTTTTTTTTCTTTTTCAATAGACATGTCACAACAATAATAACAACAAGTATCTTTTATATGTAGCCATAAAGAACAATTTGTTTCTTCACTTGTAAAATTTGAAGATCCTAGAAGAAGAGATGAATCACCAAAAGATTTTATTGATGCTCTTATGAATTTTATTAATAGTCACCCTGGATGGGTGAAGACGGGTATGGGTGGTGGTGAAGAAGAAGCATCTGTTGAACTCGTCGATTCAATTGTAGGTCTACTGAAAGTACTCGATAAATTCACTGAAGAAGATAACGGTAGCTTATATACAACTATACTGGCGCTAAACTTAACTGGTAGATAATATCAATGAAGAAAATTAAATGTTTAATAAAGTTATAAGGTTATTAGACAAATAGAATGAAATCTTTATTTTTGATATTTTTTTAAGAAAAAATCTACCAAGGAAGTTCCTTGCCATCGTAGCTAATGAAAGAACCAGATTTCTCGAGTGTAGTAGATTCCAAAACCTTTAATAAACCTTCAATAGATACTTGGGGCTCAATATCTGCATTAGCACCACCCATATCGGTTTTAACCCAGCCTGGACAAGCGGCGTAAACAACGATATTGTCTTGCTTAAGGCTGTGAGCAAACATACGAGTGAGCATATTGAGAGCAGCTTTAGAAACACAATAGGCGGCTCCGCTACCACTGGGATTGGAAGTGTTAGCGAGAGTGATGGAACCAAGGGTAGAAGAAATGTTGACAATCTTCTTTGTCTTTTCTTGACCACGCTTACGAAGTAAAGGTAAGAATGCTTGTGTGATGTTGGAAACGCCAACGACGTTAGTGTTAAAGACATCGAAATAATTACTACCAGGACTGATAAAGTAAAAAGGTTTTAGTTTGACGGGTTTATATTAAATGATCTGTATACTTTACGTTTCTTTGATATCGACCTTAGCGTCTCCAGTAATACCAGCATTGTTAATTAAATAATCAACGCCATCGGGGGAAACTTTGGTGATTTCTTCGACAGCACTCTATTAAAAAAAAAGGGGGCAAGTTAGATAAAGATATGATGAATTCATACCTTTTTTTTTTTTATCGACATGTTTCTTTTACCTTGATTGAGTTTTGATCAATAGCATCTAATTTAAAAGCAAAAACTTTTTTATTATCAACCAACTTTTGAAGACCTTCAGAGGCATCAGGATTACGTGCTAAAGCAATTACAGTATGACCTTTAGAAGAAATTTGTTTTACGAACTCGAGACCAAGTCCACGAGAAGCACCAGTAACAACGTATGTAGCAGACATTTTTTTAATATTTATTTAAATAAATAAACTTTTTGTATACATATATTTTTTTCTTATTTATATCGATTGTTCCGTTTCACGCAATGTAACGAACAGGAACAAAATAACCTCGTCTTTTTTAAATTTAATTGGCGGAATTAAAATTAATCATTTTTCCGTCCTTTTGAATTAGTAAGTGCCGTAACAGTCCTGATTTTGCATTAAAAATTACTTTGGCTCAAAAAGAAAGTACTAGAAAGCAAAATTGTAATCATCATTAATAAGCTAATCATCATTAATAAGCTAATCATCATTAATAAGCTAATCCCAGAAACAAGCAAAAACCAGTACCTTCTCCTAAACTTTATTTGGCATATCTTATAAACTTTCCTTTTTACATAGAGTAACTGTAAGCGTCAATCACCTCAGTCATATCCACTTAATACGAGAAATTCCATCATCAACCACCCATTTTTTTCTCCAAATTAACCAGTTTTTTTTTTTTAAAAAAAAAAATCACCAAGACATTTTGAAACTACCATTGCGTTACTGTAGCAGAGCTCCTGTACTATATTACGTGTTTAATGACTTTGATTAGTTTTTTTTTTTTTTCGAAAAAGGGGGTATACTGTAGATAAGGCTCTCTGTTGCAGCGAAAAAAAAAATTTTTTTGAGCCAATCAAATCATCTAAAAAAGTGAGAAAAAAAGGTTTTGGAAGCTACCTTTTCAGTAATATGTCTAATATTTTTATGCTTTTTCTAATGATTTAAAAATTGAATCGAGATTCATGGTAATTGTAAGAAATTCAAATTACAGTTTCTGTTAGGGCAAGGTTATTCTTCATATCTAAACATATAAATACGAGTATTTAGCGAGATGCGCCTTCAAATTCTGCAGCGATGTCATATTATATTAAATAATAAAATAGTTGATAATAGAATGACTTTAAAGAAATTTTGATCCATATCTCGATTTTTTTCCATTTTAGGCTTAAAAAAGGGGGGGAGGGGGGCATCCATAGGGATTTACGCTATGTGTAACGTTATTTAGCTGTATGTAACGTAACATTACACTTTTTCAGAAATTATTTGCGCATTTTTGAAAACCCCATTTTTTCTGGGTAGAGTATGTCATTACCCTTATTTAAGCATTTCTGTATTATGAATGAAGGGTTTATATTTAGTTGGTTAGTGATTAATTTGTTGATTGAAATATATGTTTGCAATATATTAACATTGTTAATATTACGCATAAGGCGCGAATCTATGATGTTGTCTCATAAATAAAGTCAAGTGATACCTGGTGTTTGGAACAATACGACAGAAAAGCTCTTTAGCGATGGTTTAGGGCGCAAAGATGGTTTCGAAGTGATCATTATGGAGTCTTCCGGTCCGTATTCTACTGAAAATATTGACCATTCTGTTGAAGATACCTCGAAACTCATAATCCTGACAACCAATTCTCTAAGAAACGAAATACTGCAATACCAAGAGACGCGTATTCTTCATAGAAGAAGAATGATTAACCAAGAAGGTTTCAAGAACAATATTGGGATCGTCGATGGTTAACATAACATCCTCCATAAGATCATGCGTTCATTGACCGTTTTCATTATAAATATTGCTTTGTCTATCTTTATAAAAAAAAAAAAAGAGTTCTTCACAATCATACATAAAAACTAAGAGGCCTATGGCAGCGAAAACTTATTCCTGTGAGAGCAAAAATTTAATTCCTGATTGGCCGACATTTTACTTTTAATTAAGCGATACTTTACTTCTGATTGGGCGAAATTTTATTTGTGATTGGGCGACATTTTGTTCTGTCCAGACGACATAATTTATTGGATCAACTATACTAACAACAATCAGGGTAAAAAAAAAAAAATGACAGTTCGGAATCAAGGGTAAAAAAAACTTGTATCACTTTTGTTTATCACTTCTTGATTTAGCCAAGAAAAGAGATTTGATGATAAAAAAACCTGTGTTTATCTCCTTAAATTGGATTTACATATAACTCAAAGAGATGATAATGTACATAATACATGATGCATTTGATTATTTTTAAGCCCAAAGGTATCGTATTCTCTCTTCCTTGCTTTTTTTCTCACTCTCTCTCTTTTTTTTTTTTTTGTATACATAGATAAATTAAATTAAGAAACATAACTGATGAACAAGGCTTTCATTCGACCGGAAGAGTTACAGCTGTAAAGAATCGTGACCATCAACCAAAAGTACACAATTTACTAGTCCTGTTCGTGAAAGAATGTTGGACATGTATATCAGTCAAAGTTCTTTTTGACAAAAGATATTTTTCAAAATAGAAAAGTGTCTTGTTTTTTTTTTAAAAAAACAAGTGCCACAATTCTAATTTACTTCTCTGCTTAACCATTTTATCATTTTATATTCCTGGATTTTTCTCATATAAGTTACACGACAAGAAAAGCCAACACGTTTCAGAAGTGGAATGATATAAAATGATTTTTAGCATTGTATGAAACGCCACTCACCTCGATTTTCTAATTCATTCCAAATCACCCAGTTTTTTTTTTTGTTTTTTGTAAAAATAAACGAGCCCTTTTGAAGCTACCATTGTATAACGTTAGTAAAGCCTACGTGTTTACTGACCTTGATTAGTTTTTTTTGATAAAGTTTTTTTTTTTTTTTTTTTTTATGGCGGGAAAAAGTCTTAGCCAATAAAATCATCTAAAATGGGAATTTTTTTTTTTTTTTGTAGGTAAAAGTCAGCCAGCCGCAGGTATATCTTGGCATTGCAGAGGTTTTATAATCTAAATTATTAATGGTTCTTAATGTAAAAATTTTATGCTCTTTTGAATGATGTAAAAATCAAAGAAAGCCAATAGTAAAGGTTCATGGTTATTATGAAAAACTTAAATTACAGTTTTTGTTAGGACAAGTAAATTTTTCATGTAAAGTGACTTTAATTTGACAAGATACAAATTTTGGACGACATACTTTATAGGCGCTACAATTATGTAAAAAAAAAAAAAAAAAAAAAAAAAATTAAATTTGGAGTTTACATTTGAAATATCATTGGTGATCTTTTTAAGAAACATGGAGTGTAACAACAAAAAAAAAAAAACACATGCAACTCTTTTTCTTTTTATTTTTTTTTCAAATTGTAATTTGTAAATAAATAATAATAAAAAAAAAAGGTACGATTTTTTTTTTTTAAAGTTTTTATTGTCTTGTTAACAACATGATAAGATTAAAAAGTGCACTCTCTCTTTCTCTTTCTCTTTTTGTTTCTCCTTTTTTAAGAATGTCTCCACAATAAGGGGCGCTCATCGTTACCAACTCATTTGATTGGTAACAAAATCTGTAGTACGACATGACACAATACAAAGGGCGTATAACACTTTTTTATCACAATTGTTTTTTTTTTTTTTCGAAAAAGCAAAGAAAGAAGCAAAATTATAACTATAAATAATAACCCCACTTATTGTCATTATTCTCGAAAAAAAAAAAAAAAAAAAAAAAAAAAAAAAAAAAAAGAACCCTAAAAATCATTGTAACCAACAATGATGATACTCCTTTATGTACAATGATACTAAAGAACTTCTCATAGACAAGTTTTATTAAAATGTTGTTTATATACACTTGGCAAAAAAAAAAAATCTCTTTCTTTATTCGGCCGCTCGGACCGTATCTTAATAAGGAAATGAGAATAATAATTTCTTATTTTAATCAGAAAAATAAAGTTTATAAAGGCGGGCGCGCGCGCGAACGCGGACAAATAAAGAAAGTAAGACTAAATACGCGTTTTCTAATTTGAAGAATTTAACAACTGTATTAGAAAGGTTAAAATATAGAAATCAAGAGAAGAAAAGTAAAAGAAGATCTAAGATTATTATAGATATCTATATTATACAAAAGGCTTAGCGCGCCACAAAAAATGGATCATTATGATGAAACGATCGAGCACACACACACACACACACACACATAACAATTTTCCGCAGTACACTGCGCGCCTGTATATTTTACTCCCCCCAATCGCTAATCTACGTTTCAAAAAAAAAAAAAATTATAAAAAGAAATTCCTTTCAAATTTTTTTTTTTCTTTTTTCTTTCTGTTTTAATTACACATAATACACACTTTTTTTTTAAAAAAAGAAAATGACAGACACTATAGTTTATTCACAACAACATCATGATTTCTATCAACATGATTCAGAAACACTTAAATTTACATATCATCATTTAATTCAAGAAAAGCAACAACGTCGACTTTCATTCTCTAGTTTATTACAAAAGAGACCTAGTTTAATGGGTCGTAAATTATCTATCTTCTCTCGTCAAAAGAAACCTCAACTTAAATTAATGATTCCCATGTCTGTTACAAAAGAAAGCGAACTGGAAAGAATGGATACTTCTGCTAGTGATAGTACTACAGATGATAATGATGAAGAAGAAGGTCCAATCACTCCCACAAGTCCTACCGCTTCTTTATATTTTAAACAACCCGTTTCTTCTGTCGATTTAGAAACTGCCATCACAACTCCAACAACAAATAATACTCCTTTAATGGATTATTCTGGTAAAGGTTATTCAAACTTTTATATAAAGTTGCCAAATGGAAATTGGATGGTTAGAGTAAGAGATGGTAATCGAAAGATTGTTGGTACATATGAAATTGATGGTTCTATGATTTAAGAAGGGAAAAAAAAAAATTTTTTTTTTTTCTTTTGATAATACTATTTTACTTTCCTTATTATACCCTTTTCCACTCTCTCATATATATATATATATATATATATTACTCTTCTTTTTTTTTTTTTTTTGTACATTTCTCATTATTTCACATTTTTTATTCCTTTCAATAACCCACATATTTATTATATTATACCTCCTCTCTCTCTCACTCACTCACATACTCTATCTATTTCTTTCATTTTTGTTCCTCTATGCAATCAATAAATAAAAACATCTTAAAACTGTAATAAACACATGCATTTTCATAAAAAAAAAAAACTACTTTTTTTTTTTTTTTTTTTTTTTTTTTTTTGCTTAGCAACAAAATCCCATTATCGATGTCGTACAGAAAAAAAAATCCAATTTATCATAAAAATGACGCATATTCGCCTTTTTAAAAAGAAAAAAGAAATCCATTCCATCATATTAATTTAGTTTATTAAAACGATTACTTTTTTAGTCTTTCTCCTAAAAACCCTTTTATGCGAAAAACTTATAAACTTGCTTCTTACGTGTTAGTTTCCTATGTGAAAAAAAAAAGAAGATAAAGCGCGTCTTTATAAGACTAAGATTTATTTAGTTTATCAAATTGAATCATATTTATTTGTCATTTTTTCTCCTGCAGCTAAAAAAAAAAAGTTCATCATCATTTGTATATATGAGATAATTTTGTTTATCACACAGAAGAAAGAATCTTCTCTAGTTAAACAATGATAACTTTAAAAAAAACAATGGATTTAAATAAAATAAATCTTATTGTTATTAAAAAAAAAAAAAAAAAAAGTCAATTACGACCCTTATTAAAAAAAAAACGCCGTTCAATCATTTTGACGTACATGAGAGGGAGAAAATATCATCATGAACATGGTGGCACTAAGAACTCTCTCTCTCTCTTTTTCCTCTCCTGCATCTTCCGAATATCTCTTATATACTTGTTGAGGGCTTTTTTTTTTAAAAAAAAAAAATCTTTTATCAAACCAATCGAATGGTACATTACTGTCCATGTCCTTGTAAATACAACCAAAAAAGATGTAATGTAATACATTTCAAAATCACTTTCAAGTAAGGAAAAACTATGATTTTCTGAGGATAAAAAACAAAAACAAATTCAAATGACTCAATTTAAATTTATCTCTTTAGTCTCAAGAACACCCAAACACAAAGGAGGAAGGGGGGGGGGAGAAAAAAGGTTAAGCCGATCAAAATTTAATATAAACATCTCTCGGAACTGTCTGTACTCACTTTTTTTTTTTTTTTTCTAGAACTTTTTTAGTCAAAGTTAGTTACTTTTGAAATAGTTTAAGAAAAAAAAAAAAAACTTGAATATCGTATATAAGATTACTGCTATTTTTTCTGCAATGCGACTCATTTTTCTTAAAGCAGACCATTTGCTTTGAATAAGGAAAAAAAAAATTTTTTTTATACATTTAAAAACGCCAAAAAGATCGATATATACAATAAATCATGATTATTTTTGATTTCTCTTTTAAAAATCAGGAACTCCCCCTCTTTAAACCGATCGTACTCAGACTTAGTTTAGTAATACACAAGATTGAAAACAAAAAACTTTCTAATTACACACGGAGCTAAAAAAAAGGCTTCTTTTACCGTGCATTGTACGTATTGTACTACATTCATTATTCCCCGAAAAAGGGATATACATTTCTAAATAGCAAGTGTATAATGAATTCTAATTCGAAGATAATTTATAATGGCAATCCTTTTTTTTTTTCCTGCTTATTTTAGAATGATAAAGGGTTCACAAGCATAATACCAAAGAGCATAATTATAAAAAGTTAAAATTAAAGTAGATCTATTTGTCACATATATAAATGAAAACAAAAAAGCTTATTTCTTTTCTTGAATCATACATGTATAAAGTTTTTTTTTTTATACTACTTTAAAGAAAACCAACTGTCTAGTTGCTATATCAAAACACACAACATGGACTTTATTGATGATTGGAAAAAACGTTAAAATCGAGGAATAGGTTAATGGAAATACGCGTCATTATTGATCTTTTTTTTTTTTTAAAAAAAAAAAATGTAATGGCAACAAAATGTTGTTATTATAAGAAAATGCGAGACCCATTTTTTTTTTTTTGGTATATTAAATGCAAAGGTACTGAATTCATTTATACATTAGATTCTTGTTTCAAAAGATCTAAGAGAGTACTTTATACTGTAAATAAATTAACTGCGTATGATTCTTCTCTATTTATATTATCATTGCATCTCTCCATATGGATGCACATAGAGAGAGAGAGAGAGAGAGAGAAAGGTATTTTTTACTGCATGAACACGTAATAACAGTCAAAATAATTACTACTTCAGGTATAAATGATCAAGTATAATAATTTTATGGTTACAAAACTCTATCTTTTCAATATAACAAAAAAAAAAAAGAACCGAATTGTGTGTATGAGGGAAAAAGTTCTTAATAAATTCCTTTAAAGTTTTTTTTTTTTTTTTTCGTTGTGATAGTTCAAAGACTTTTCTAATACTCTTTCTTTTTCTTTTACAAAAAAAAAAAAAAAAAAGATCGTTTAATGATAAAATTTATTGATTTACACTCGACTTATACGTAAATGAATCACAGCTTTTAATGTATTATACAGCATTTTTTTATTGTAATTTGAAAAAAGAAAAAAAGGTAACACAACATTTCCCCATAGCATTATATTTAGTAAGTTACACGGATCTCTCTTTTTTTTTTTTTTTTCTTCACGGTCAGAAAGACTATACTTATTAATAAAATATACTATTGCCCAACTCTATGTTTTTTTTTTTAATTAACAAAATGTTTTAAATAAACAATGCACAGACATTTTTTTTTTTTTTATAAAAAAAAATTACAGGGATCTTAAAAATAAAATAACCATATCATCTGAATTGATTTCTTTTTTTTTTTATCAAACGAATCGAATTATTTTTAAATTATTGTCATGAATTTTTTTAAAAAAAAAAATAACTTTAAGGTAATAAGGGGAAGGAGTAAAGGGCAAAGGTATATTTTCTGTTTTTGAAAGTAAATGGTATAACTCGTATTTGATTCGCTACGACCTAGACGTGACGCCCTTTTTTCAAAAAGAGTTAAATAAACCAAAAAACTTGAAAATTCGTTTCGAAATTATATCATCATCCTCTCTCTCTCTCTCTCTCTCTTCAAGATATCTTTAGTTAAAGAAAAATGACCAACGCTGCTACCTACACTAAAATTACTCAAGAAGAATTCAAGACTTCCAAGTTAGCTAAATCTATCAGTATGTATAAACATAACTTTATATAAATCCCAAATGTATTTCTTATATACGTGTTTTATTATATAGACTTGGCTAGTTCTGCTCTTGGTACCTCCGTTGTTGCTGTTACGGATGATTTCTTTGCTCCTGCTGAGATGATGTTAAACCCCGAACCTGCAATTTTCTGTCCTGACAAATTTGTTGGTAAAGGAACAAAATCCTCTCTTTTTTTTTTTATTATTAAAATATCTTATCACTTAACTTTTTATCTTTTTTTTTTTTTTTTTTTTTAGACACCGGTTCCTGGATGGATGGTTGGGAATCCAAGCGTCACAATCCTACTTATGATTGGTAAAGAAAAAGGAATAATAATAATAAAAAAAGTGTTGTGTATAGAGGATGACTTATACACGTTATTTAGGTGTATTGTCAAGCTCGGTTTCCCTGGTACTTTCCAAGGTTTCGATATTGATACTAGCCATTTCACTGGTAACCAAGCACCTGCTGGTTCCGTTGAAGGAGCTTATTGCCCTGAAGGTGATGTTCAAGCCAAGGACGTCAAGTGGGTCGAACTCCTTCCCAAGGTCGTTCTTCCTCCTGATAGTCATAACATCTTTGAATTAGAGAAGCCTACTGCTGTCTACACTCATCTTCGTTTGAACAATTACCCTGATGGTGGTATTGCTCGTTTCCGTGCTTACGGTCAAGTTGAACCTACTTTCCCCAAGGATATCAAGTAAAGTGTACACACACATTTTAAAGATATCCGTTTTGATTGATTTTTTTTTTTTTTTTTTTTTTTAGTCAAGTCATGGATTTAGTTTATGTTGGACATGGTGGTCGTTCAGTTCAAGCCAGTAACGAATTCTTCGCACCTGGCGATTTCTTAGTTTTACCTGGTCGTGGTACGAATATGGGGGATGGATGGCAAACACGTCGTTCTCGTGTTGAGGGACATGCTGATTTTGTTATACTTCGTTTGGGTGCTAGAGGTCATATCTTACAAGCTGAGGTCGATACTTCTCACTTCAAGGGTAACTTCCCTCGTGAAATCAAATTGGAAGGTTGTTTCACTGAATCCAATATCCCTGAAGAGGATGCTACATGGTTCACCTTGATCGAACCTACTCCTACTGGTCCTCATGGTCTTTTCCATTTCAACACTGCTCATACCGATAAGGTCTTTACTCATGCCAAGATCTCCATTATCCCTGGTAAAGTATATATATATATATATATATATTTTTTTTAAAAAAAAAAAAAAAAAAAAATAGAGAAAAATACTTATAGATTTATTTTTTTAGATGGTGGATTAAAGCGTCTTCGTCTTTTCGGTGTTCGTGAAGGTGGTAAGCTTCCTTCTTTACCTATTGTTGCACCTTCTACACCCAAGAACCTTGTCACTGCAGAACCTTTAACTGCAGAAGCCTATAAAGCTTTCGGTCAAGTCATTCAATCCGGTCATTCTGATAACTTCACCAGTGCTAACCAAGGTACTGCCGAGAAATACCATCAAGTTGCTCAAGTCACCAACACTTTCCCCAAAAATAACGGTAAGGTACATATGTGTGTCTTCCACTGTCGTCCTACCAACGAATTGCCTTTCACTGTCAAGTTATTGGAAAGACATCCTTACTCAAGTCAAGCCTTTATTCCCATGACCGATAGCAAGTCGCGTGGTTACCTCGTTGCTGTTGCACTTAACGGTAAGGATGATAAGCCTGATATGTCTACTTTAAAGACATTCGTTGCTAGTTCTACTCAAGGTATTAGTTATAACGCCGGTGTCTGGCATCATCCTATGGTTGCTCTTGAGTACCCTACTGATTTCGCTGTTGTTGTTCATGAAAGTGGTGTCCCTCAAGATGATTGTAACGAAGTTGAAGTTCCTCATGTTGTTGTTCAAGTTCCTGGTTACCATATCTTTTAGATAACTTTTTTTTTTTTTTTTCCTCTTTATTATATCTTATTTTTTTATATCATATCCCTTTTACTACAAAATCACTTTACTACTTTTTTTTTTGTTCAATCCTCTCATATTATAAAAACACACACAAATTATATTCATTTAAAACACTTTTTTTTTTTTCAGAAATAAAATAAAATCAAAAACTATTCAAGAATAACATACATATCGTCGTTTAGTTACTATCATCAAATTCTATAGTTACAATACTTTATAAACAGAGGGTTGTCTTAAATGTTTAAAAAGGGTGTCCTTTTGGTCAAAGTTAAGACAAAAAAAAAAAAAAAAAAAAAAAGAAGAAGGGAGAGTATGACAAATCCCGAGAAAACCTTAAAAAAACATGTGAAATCAGAAAAGAGTCTTTGAAATGATAATGTGCAATAATTACTCATTTCCAGTTCTTTTCTTGATATTTAAAAAAAAAAAATGCAAAATGTAACAGTGAAAAGAGAGATGATTGGTAAAAAAAGATATAAAATTTACCCCGGGGTAATCGGAAAGCGGCATAAACGAAAAAGGGCGGGTTTTATTTTTTAAAAAAAAAAATATATATGCAAAAGGAAAAAGATACAATTTTTTTTTTTTTTTTTTACAATTTAGCTTGAGGTTTAGCAGGAGCCTTGAAGAAAACATCACAAACCTTACGACGTTGAATTTTACCAGTAGCTGTTTTAGGCATGATATCCGTAACATAAATACGTTTAGGTACTTTAAATTTAGCAAGTTTGGTAAGACAATAAGCCTTTAATTCACGTTCAATCGACTTGGCATCATCCTTGAGTCCATGTTTCAATACAACCGTCGCATGTACTTCTTGACCATACATCTCATCCGGTACAGCAAAACTAACTGCCTCAGCAATCTTGGGATGACTCAACATGACTGAATCCACCTCAATAGGCGAGATCTTTTCTCCACCTCGATTAATTAATTCCTTGATACGACCGGTCAAGATCAAGTAACCATCTTTATCTTTTTTACCTTGATCTCCTGTACGGAAATAACCTTCCTTAGTAAACGAACTAGCTGTAGCTTCTGGGTTATTCAAATATCCTTTCGTCACGTTCTTTCCTCGAATACAGACTTCACCTAATTCAGTAGGGTTTCCAGCTTCGTCCAAAATCACAACTTCAACTCCTTGTCCTAAACCAACTGAGCCGGCCTTATGGGGTCCATTGTGAGGTAAAGGATTTGAGGTCATTTGATGAGATGCCTCTGTCATGGCATAAGCTTCCAACACAGGTGCCTTGAATGCTTCTTCTAAATGATGTAAAGTAGAGGGTGCTAAACTAGAAGAACAGGATCGAATGAATCGAATAGTAGGTACTTGACTAGGAGGTGAACGAAGCAAAATTTGATGAATAGTAGGTACAGCTGTGTACCAGTTACATTTGTTTTCCTCAAAATCTTGCCAGAAATGGGATGCACTAAACTTACGAGGAATGACAGCAACACCGCCAGAGAGTAAAGTAGATAATAAACCACAGATTAATCCATGGACGTGGAAAAGAGGCATCACAAGTAATGTACAATCTTTAGGTGTTAATTCGTATGTCTTTACAATATTTCTCATTGAAGTTAATAAATTAAGATGAGTCAAAGGTACACCTATAAATAAAAAAAAAAAAAATAACTCGGCTATTAAATTTTTTTGTTCTTTTTACTGTTTTTTTTTTTTTTTTTTTTTTTTTTTTTTACCTTTAGGTCTACCCGTTGTACCACTTGTATGTAATAACAAAGCAGGTTGATCAGGTTGAGGAGTAAATGTATCGATCTTACGATGAGGTTCATTCTTTAAACTTGAAGGTACACCAGCATTCACTTCAATTTCTTTACCGTTCCAATGAACTTCAACAACGATTGCGCCTTGCTTTTGTGCGGCCAAGACAGCGGGATTAACTCTTTCATTTAAAGCGCCTCTAGGTAAGATCATGAGTGTACTTTTGGCGTCTTCTAAATAAAAGTTGAACTCATCCTCTGTATAAGCAGGGTTTAAAGGCGAGGCAATCAAGTTCATAAAGGTAGAGGCCAAAAAGGCCACTGTAAATTCAAGTGAGTTGGGATAACTGATAGAGATCGAACTACCGGGTGCTAAGCATCGAGCTGGGACTTGAGATGCTAATTTTCTTGAGAAATCGTAAAGGATATCTAATAATTGACTGTAGTTGATATCAGTAGGGACTTCTGCTGATTTGGGAATAATAACAGCAGGTGCTGTGGATCCCTTTTTATTCATGAAAATTTCAAGTAATGTATCTGCCATTATTGGTTTAATATATGAAAAGTAAAAGAAAAAAAAGATCAAAATTTTTTAAAAAGTAAGCCCATTTATACCATCTTTTTTTTTTATTTATTTTTTTTGTCTCAGAATCTAGATATGACATCACATAAAACAAACAAACAAAAAATATCTTGCACAACGTGATAAATAAAAAAACTCTAAAATATTTCCTTAAAAAGTCAATTTTTTTTTTTGATATGTAATTCTTTTTTGATATGTAATTTTTTTTTTTTTTTTTTTATAATTATTATTATTATTGATGACCTGCATGATTATGAGAGACAATGACTTGTCCTTGGTGTGTCATAGTCACAGGTCGAATTGTATTATTTGAATTTGGCAAGTGCTGTCTAATGACATCGTTATGGTGTTGATGAGCAGAAGCATAAATACCTAAACCAACATTTGTATATGGGTAAGAAAAGGAATTATTATAGTGTCTCATATGATGTGGAGGTTGAGGCACAGGTACAGGTTCTGGTTGTTGAGTTTCAGCTCGAGTTGTTGGTTCTGCTGCAGATAATAAAGAAAAAAGAATATCTTCATTATTATTTGTCGTTGGAGTAGAACTAGTTGTTTCACTCGTATTACTACTACTCTTGTTTCCTTCATTCGTATTATCTTGTATTTGTGCTACAAGTGCTGCAATATCTGAATTTTGTGTTTGATTCAATAATAATTCTGTTGCAGTTTGTTGTTGTTGTTGTTGTTGAGAAGTAGTTGTAACGGTAGCAATGGCAGTGGCAGTAGTAGTATTATTATTATTATTATTATTAGTAGTAGTAGTAGTAGTATTCGTACGCCATGAATTTTGAAATAAATTATTAGTTGTATTATTAGATGAAGGGTGATGTTGTTGATATAAATGATGAGTAGGTGTTGTAGTGACAGCAGCAGTACTATTATATAAAGGTAAATGATAATATAAATTTGATTTAGATTTTACAATCGGTGGATTTTGATGATGAATTAAACCATTTGAGAAATAATCTAGTTTTGACCACTGTTGACGCTCTTCTTCTATACCATTTCTTGTATTTAAACTACCTAAGACAAAAGGTGTCATCATATCTTGTCCATTTAAATCTGCATCCGTCAGCGCTTGATCTAGTGCGGTTAAAAACTTTGTTATACTAATAGTGATGGCATTTCTTTTTTGATCAAAAATGAGTAATGATTGTATAGATTGCATAGATTGTTGAAACATATAGCGTGCATGTTGTGCTGTATTCATATTGACTGATCCACAACCTTTTAAATGAACTTTAATTGATTCAAATAATGCGTTTATAGTAAAATTAAAATTAACTATCCAGTTTTGATTTGTTACCAGTAATGAAATTATTCGAGTTAAATTATTTGCTGCAGTCATGAGTTTTTGTTGATTGATATTATTGTGATGAAAAGGTTTTAATTCAATAAAATTATATAATAAATGTAATTGACAGCTTGTTTGATGTGTAATTAAATCAGGCTGTAAATGAGGTGGTAATGAACGTAACCAGTTCGTTAATTCGTCTGATTGTTGTTGTCTTTGTTGTTGTGTTTTTTCAGTTATTTGTAATAATTTAATTGTTGAAACAAAAGCTTCTAATATTTCATGTTCAATCACATCATCACCAGGTTGTAAAAGTGGCATATCTAATTTAATTTCCTTAGATGGTAATAACCAAGGCTGTCCAAATTGTAAATGTATTAGCTTATCCAAATAATAACATGACCAACAAATTCTTTTCCTTAATTCAATGAATTCACTTGAATAATTCTTTAATAAATCCATATCAAAGCATAATTGAGTTGCCATGACACAATACATTGTATTCCATTGATTGTTACCAGTTTCAAATAAACTCATTAATGCCAATGCAATAATTGTACTTTGATTTGGATTATTGTTTAGTTCATAATCTAGTAAACTTTTAGCTTGTTTAAAATAAACGTCTGCATCCAATAATGATTTTTGTTGATATTGCGCCCCATGTGCAAACATCATGAGTAATAAAATTGGACTTTTTAACATTGCATTACTGTTACTTGTAGATTCAAATTGTTTAAAGAACAATCTTTTTGGTATAATTGGAAATGTTGAATAACAGTGTTTGAAATACAATTGAATTAAATGTTGTTGTGTTGATTTTGAAGGTAATTCGACTTTAGGTGGTTTCGTTTCTAATATAATTCGATTTCGCATAGATATTGTTAATTGTTGATGATCGACTTCCCATTTTCCTTCTTTTCCTTCTCCAGGTATCATTTTATTCAATCGATTCAGAATCTCTGTTGCAACTATACTATCGGCTATTGTGTTGGGTTGTTGTCTTGCTCTTTTCTTGTTGTTGGATGAATCAATTGGAGGTGATATACTAGCTGATTTCCTTTTCACTTCTTCTAATACTACATGTTCTTCATCCTCCTCCTCCTCTTCTTCTTCTTCTTCTTCTTCACCGTCTTTAGAAAATGAACAAGGTCTACTTCTAGCTGTCATTTAAATACAAGTAATTAGATCAAAAGAAAATTATTCCAAACATGTCATATATATATATATATACCTTTACACTGTTTTAAAAAAGAGAAAAAAAAATTAGTTGAAAAAGTTTATAAAATATATATATATATATATATATATATAAATTGTTACCTGCATACAAGGTTGTAAGCCATCGCACTAATAAATTTAACAATAATAATAAGAATGAAGGAATGAATAAAGGCAATATAATAAGAAACTACCTTGATCTTTTTTACACGACAAGTAAAACAAGCTTTTCCAACTTTAAACCTCTTTTGTCTAGGTTGATCTTCTTTATGTTTAAGATGGTGTTTAACAACTGATGTTGTTGACATGAATAATAATTTTAGTAATGTTAAAAAGAGAAAGAGAGAGAGAAAAAGGACAAAAAATAAAAAGGGGTTTTATAAATTTGTTGGATTTACCAAAATAGAAAAAAAAAATGTTTAAAAATACAATAACCGCGGAACACATGTATTGGTTAGGGTCCAGTCAATATTCTTTCCGCGGTGTAGAATATCTAAATTTAGCTGTTACAAAAAAAAAAAAAAAAAAGTGGTCCCTGAACACACACATGTATATATATATATATTTAATGATAAATAGAATATTTTGTATAAAAGCAAAGGGAAAAAAGCTAAATATAGTTTTAATGTTCCCCTTTTGCCACTTCATTTGACATGAGAATAAACTCTTGTCTATCAAATTTATTATCATCTTCCCCTTCTTCTTCTTCTTCTTCTTCTTTTACTTCTTCTTTTTCCTCTTCCTCTTCTCCTTCTTCTTCTGATTGATTATTACTACAATTATGATTTAATATGGCTGCTTCAATAGTTTCTTTAGGTATAATGGCCGTACTGGTATGATGAATTGCGTAATTATTTTTTATATTTTTGTTGGTAATAGTAGCTGTAGATGAGTTATCTGTTAATAAACTGATTGAACTCTTATTTAATTCACAAACGGTAGCTGCTCTTCTTAGATTCGTTGTTGCTGCTTGACTTGAATCTGGATAAAATTTATCATCTGGTTTACTAATACTTATATTTTGCATTGGATGATGTGTAGGTGTACTCGTTGCTCTTCGAACCATCCAATCAGAAGGAAATCTTGGTTGTTTTATCACTATCCTTTTCGAATTAGAATCGCTGCTGCTGCCGCCGCCGCCGCCACCACAGCCACCACCACTTTCTGAAATAGATTCGGATGATCTTATTCGAGACCAAGGTGAAGGAAGTAAAATACCTGAAGACGCTGTTGTAGAAGTATTAATTGTATCCGATCGAGTAGGAGGTAAGGCTGTATTAATTTGTAATGGATGAGGTATTTGCGCTGAAGGTCTTCTTGACTGACTATTATAATATTCAAATGGTTCTGTTGCTGAAGGTGGGTCTTTAAATCTGATTTCAATCATTTCATGTTGATTTCTTGAACTTATAGCTTGATGATGATCTGTGTTGTCTGCTGCTGCTGCTGCTGCTGCCAAAGATAAATTGGAAAACGTAGAATGCTCCGAGAACTCACCACTACTTTTATTATTTCTTCTTTTTTGATGACAATTTAAAAAATAAAAGGCTACCAAGATTAATACAAATACAACAAGTCCTCCTGTAACTGCTCCAGCTACTATAGAGATTGAAGGAGAATTTGGAACATTATTATTTCCTGCTGACCGGTTATTACCACCTCCTATCCCATTATCTAATCCATGTCCTCCTCCTCCTGTATTGTATCCAGCCGATGGTGTATATACTGAAGTCCAGCTCCATGTTGTTATATCCAATACTTCAATATCTGACATTACTGTAAGTGCTGTCAAAACACCTGTAAATCCAAACGCAACAATCATATTTGTATCGACAAGTGTAGCTTTTTTTTTTTTTTATGTATGTATTACCATTAATTTATATATATATATATATATATACGTTTAATTATATTTTATAATTACCTGTATGCTAAGGATAATAAGTAAAAAATAAACTTTCTCAAAACCAATTCCTTTTTTATATAAAAAAAAAAAAAAAAAAAAAAAAAAAACTTACATCAGCTCTTCCTTGTACTGCAGCATTTGTATTTTTAACATTCCAAGTCCATGTACGTGTATTGAGTACTGCAACATCATTATATACATGATAACCATCATAACCACCATACCTATATATTTATTGGGATTTTTTTTTTTAAAAAAAAAAACATTTATTGTTATTATATATTTTCTTAATCACTTACACTAGTATTGAAAAACCATCAGGCATTAACACTTGACTATGGCTACTACGTTTAGCAGGCTTATCTTCCTTATCTAATTTCGCATATATATGAGTCCATGTCGAAGATAAAATATCAAATACCCAAACATCTGCTAAAGAAACTGCATCCCCTGTTGCACCATCAAATCCGCCCAATACAACAATACGTTGTTCAGATATTAATGTTTGTGTATGAGCGTAGCGTAAAGGGGGATAATTATTTTCAGTGGACATAATAATCGTGGAATTAGCAGGATAAACAGAGTCGAAACGATACATGCTTGCTGGTAATACAGGACTAGTTGTTGAATTTGTTCCTGCATGTGCTGGTGGAGTTAATGATGCTCTTTTACCACCCCAAATCTAGTAATATATATATATATGTTATATACATTAATATTTTTATTCCCCCTTCTTTTATAATTGTGTTGTATATACTCTACATAGGTTATACCATTTTCAATCGTGGTACATGCGGCACCTTGTCGGTTCAAATGATTTCCAGTTGGTAAACTAAATGAATTCCATCGACCTAGCTCCCAATCATAGCTATAGGCAGTCGGCTCTTCATCATTTGAGAATTTATCCGTTTGCAACATCACACCACCTATAATGATCATATTTCCATTATTTAAACCGCCCATAAACGCAACATGTGAATAAACAGAAGGTCCTCCAACTGAATTTTGAGGTCCTGAAGCAGGCTTCCATGGCGGATCTGTAAGTTGATATGATAGATATATTGGCAAAATAGCTAGATCTGATATCCACTCGGATTGATTTGTTAATGAGCTTATGGATGAATCTCCACCATAAAAATAGATGCTAAAAAAAAAAATTTGAAGAAAATTAATGCTTGAATGATGGTGTAACAATTTTTTTTTTTTTTTTTTTTTTTTTTTTTTTTACCTATCATTTAACTTTATTGCAGAATGTCCAAACCTGCCTTCAACTGTATAAGCATTTACTTCTGTTTGAAAAACAAAAACCCAAAAAAATAGAATAAACAACATTTATCTTTTCATTTATAAAAATGAAAGAGAGAAAAAAAAAAAAAAAAAGAAAACATATAATAACTTTTTTCTGGGTCGGCTTATTTTGAGCCGTTAAATGGTATTAGTTTTTATTGAAACCTTTTTAATTTTATTTAATAACGAGTTTTCTTAAAAAGGGAGACTTCGATATCTTCATCCTCCTCCTCTTCCTCCTTGTCCTCCTCATGCTCTTCTTTTTTTTCTTTTATTCCTAAACGTTCATGTAGATCTCGCTTTAAATGGTTTTCGGTAAGCGCATGTCCCATAAAAATATCGTCTTGATCAGACTCATTTTCTACAGGTTGATACTGAACTCGACTTCGTTGTAATTGTTGATCTCTTAATATTTCCTTAAGCATATCTACATCTGTTAATGTTAATTTTGCTGATGTAGGTTGACGTAAAAGCATTTTATTAATTGGTAAAAAAGAAATAAAAGAATGGGGAAAAACCCCTTCGAATAAGCTAATATTTTAATTCTTGCGGGAAAGAATCAATTGAGTCACATATATCAGCTCTTATGTAAAAGGGTACTGAAATTTTATACGCGTACCACATACATATTAAATTATAATAATACCAACTCTTTACACAATCATTTCCTCAAAAAATATAAAAGGAGCTTGTAAATATTATTGAAGTTATGAATATAAAAGAAATTTAAAACGTTCTTCTTCTGTTATCTGTCTCATTGCTCAAAGAATTTCTCACTTTGAAAAACCTGTATATCATGCGATTGTTCCTGTTGATACTGATCCCAACTTTTTGACTGATTTGAGGCGCGTTGTATTCAGAATGACCATCACCGCTAAAGAAATAATTATTCAATGTAATCAGTGCCTAGTCGCTTCTTTCGCTGAAAACAGTCGCACCCTAACACGCTCATAAGTAGAATACCTTTTAATACCCAATACATCCAATTCATTAAAATCCAAACATTTGCACAGAAAAAGAAAATTTTGCTATCAAGATTTATTATATGATGAACCACTTTGTGATAAAATGACTAGATTTAATATGATATATCTTACCATTGACAACACTTATATTGTATGTTTTTCAAAGTTGCTCATTACTTGGATACAGCCTCTTTTCAAGATAAAATACGTAGTCGAACAAGAGATTATAAGGGTTTTTGGCTCGTGAACATTTGTGTTTTAATTAAAATAGATAAAGAAGAAAAGAAAAGTGATTAATAAATAAACCCGCTGCTTGCAATTTATCATGGAGCTCAAGTTTTTTTTTTTTTTTTTTTTTTTTTGTACATTTTTGTGGCAAACATCTTCCTTATCTAATAATTACTTGATGAATTCCATTGCACTTACATTATCTTTTTACATTACACTCTGACTTTTTCACCTATACTTATAACAGAAATAATATACCTTTCATTGTTTCATTATATGATAGTAAAGAGAGAAAAAAAATGGGTGGGTGATGGAATTTCTCGTATCAGAAAATTGATATTGATGTAGTTTAATAGCTCTCGTTCACAAATGATACAGTTAATAGCTTCATTTATATAAGGTTTTTTTAAAGACTTTTTTTTCTCTTTAGATTGTGGTATATATATATTACTTAATTAATTTGACTGTCTTCATATATCTACTATTCCATTGTTGAGCACCCTCAGTAGGAATACCGCCTACGTACATGCATAGTGTTACGTCTTTGATTTGACTTCATTTGTGGTGAAAATTGAAGGCGGAGGGTTGCATTTTAAAATAGCAATTATTTAGGGAAAGATGCGCACACCATTGTTGCGCACCTTTTTTTTACCAACCCACCACTAACAGGTTTGGACGGAATGAACAAAAAAAAAAAGGTAATTTATAATTGAATTAAAAAAAACCCCCCTGTTTGTGTGGCGTGTGAAAAAAAACATGTCCGTATGTCGAGTAAAAAAAAAATAAGATATTAAAAACAATCAAATGAGTGATTAACGAAACCCCAGTAACAGTCAATCTTTTGATCAGATATTGTAAGACAAGCAAGTTAATTACCGGTAAAAAAATATATATATAGTGCGCAGACATGGTACGTGTATCTTTCCACATTATTTAAATAAGTACTCATTTATCATGTTCGAAACGTCTATATTTATTTACCAATGCTGTAACATAAGTCCCAATCTACAGTAACGCCAGAGTTACTTCTCCATGCATCTTATATTTAGACGACCAATTAAAATCTTTGCGTTGCAAATTTAAAAGTAAATTATCTACAATAGCTGAAGGAAATTCTGATGAAGAAGGGTGTTGGGCAGAAACGTATTTACTGTTTTGGAAAAAGGCTCCACTGAAGAACAATGTTTCCTACTGATCTCATCTGTGAACAGAATATACCATTATCTAACATTTTTGAAGTACATTTTTCTTTTACTGGCGTATTTAATATATTTCATTCAATATATTCTTTTCTTTTACAAATAGTGCACACGAGACTGGGTATAAACAGGTTCCAACAAAGTATAAAAGACAACTGTTGTACTCTCCAAAGTCACCTTCAATTAACTCTTTTGTAAATATGAAATTATATAACAGGCAAAAAACCTACCTGTGGTATACTGTTATGACAGGCAGCAGCTTAGATTTTTATTTGGAAAGATATTATGTGGTTTTGTAATCCAAGTAAGTTCATGATTGGTGGTTGCTCTTTACATCAGTGTAACGATAGTTAAAATAAACAAAAAGACTCAACAAAAAAGTGTAATGTATCACCTACTACTTTTAAGCTTTCAAAGCCAGTATGAAAGGCTGATATTTTTTTTTAAAAAAAAAAGAGGGGGGGGGTCAAATCTTTACTGTGTTAAATATATACAGCTATTTTGTCAGTAATAAGCTATTAATTCAAATTAGTATTCATAAAACGAATAAAAATAAAATCTACAAGTGTATTTTGATCCACATAGATGTAACGAGAGGAATACTTAGAAGTCATTCAGTGACACATTATAGCTTTTGTCTCTCTTCAAATGGGTCATAAGGACTAAAAATCAAAATCCGCCTCCTAAATCGGCGGAACCTCTTTTCATTTGATGATCCGGGCAAAAAAGGTTTTTTTTTTTTTTTTATTTGACACATGAATACTGTGGCATGAAACCTAGATAATTTGAAATATCAATATTCTTTTTTTTTTTTCAAGAGAGAGTGTCGAGAAGAATCGAGTCTTTTTTTTTTCTTAAAAAAAAGAACAAAAAGAGAGTTAGAAATGAATAAAGTTTTTAAAGTTACCCGTACCAAACACAAGCTATATAAAAAAAAAAAAAAAAAAGTTGAAATGACAAGAGTACCGAGAAAAAAAAAAATGTCACATTGCATTTTTCAATAAAAGATTTACTGGTTTTTTTCTTTCTCAAATGATCAAAAAGAAGCATACATAAAATGCCCAACAATAGATAAAAATTCCTAAGCTTTTTTTCTCTCCTGGCAATAGACGATTTATAAGATCTCTTTACTATCCGTTACGATATTAAACTATCTCTTTTTGAGTGCATCCTGCTTTTTCAAAAAAAAAAAAAAAAAAAAAAAAAAAAAAAAAAAACTTTTTTTTTTCTTCTTGTGTTACAGTCACTGTGATTTAATACTTTTTTTTTTTGGCTTTTTCTTTTTTTAAACTTCTTTTTCTTTTACCTTCATCATAAAAATGACTAGCACAGAATTCAGTAGCCCTTTAAGAAAATATAAGTTGGTATTCCTCGGTGAACAAAGCGGTAAGTGTTTTTTTTTTTAGAAAGGGGACTTAGACTTCAAACAACAACTAAAAAAATAGCTTTTTGTTGTAGTTGGTAAAACTTCCCTCATCACTCGGTTTATGTATGATACTTTCGATAACACATATCAAGTAATAATAATAATAAAAAAAAAAAAATACTCGGCCTTATTCTATTTCTATTTATTAATTATTCACTTAGGCAACTATCGGTATCGATTTTTTATCTAAAACAATGTATCTCGAAGATAAAACAGTGCGTTTACAGTTATGGGATACGGCTGGACAGGAACGTTTCCGTAGTTTGATTCCCAGTTATATCCGAGATTCATCAGTTGCTGTAATTGTGTATGATATTTCAAGTAAGTCTTTTCTCCCCTCCTCCCCCCTTTTTTTTTTTTTTTTTTTTTTTTTGGTTCACATATGTGTATGTGTGTATACTCAGATGTATATGTATATTAGATCGTCAATCATTTATGAATACTTCAAAATGGATCGACGATGTTCGAGCAGAAAGAGGTGATGATGTTATTATCGTACTTGTTGGAAATAAATCTGATTTAAGCGACAAGAGGTAATGGAAAAATATATATACATCTTGAATTATATATATATATACGTACTCATATCATTTATAGAGAAGTTACAGTTGAAGATGCAGAGAAACGATCAAAGGAATTAAATGTTATGTTTATAGAAACGAGTGCTAAAGCAGGACACAATGTAATGCGTTAGAATGTATATGCAAACAAAAAAATCCCCACTTTTTTTATTTACTTTTTTTTTTTTTATTATTATTATTCTAGGTTAAAACATTGTTTAGAAAGATTGCTCAATCCTTACCTGGTATTGATGGTAATGGTCAAAATGAACAAAGAGATCAAAGTAAGTTTATAAAAAAAAAATCATCTTTAGGTTATATCATTTACCTTCTTTTTTTCTTTTTAGTGCAAAAAATTAATCTTAATACCACTGAGACTGAAGCAAGCGGATGTGCATGTTAAATCTCTTATATTTTTATAACTACACTACCTTATACAACTTTTTATCTTTAACTAGATTTTAATAAAAAAAAAATAAACCTTACCTCTTCATGTGCACACAACATATTATTGACAGTTTTTGATATTTGGTTACACTCTGGGAATGAAAAAAAAAAAAAAAAAAAAAAAAGAGAAACAAAAGAGTCTAGTGCTACATTCATTTCGATGTAAACCACTGAAACTCTTCCAATGTGAAAAAAAAAAGTGACGTCCTTTTAAAGCGATAATGCTTGGACGATTGAAATTTCTCATAAGTTTTTTTTTTTTTTTTTTTTTTTTTTTTTTCTTTATTTGTGATTATTTTGAAGATGGTATTTGTAGGAAGATCTTGCTTCAAGTGCGGAAAGAGTAACAAAGAAATAATAATAAATAAATCGAGATTCATAAAGTGTTCAGTATTAACCTTTTAAAACTATTTAGGTGGGCACTTTGCTGCTGCTTGTGAAGAGCCAGAAAGACTCTGTTATAACTGTAAGCAACCTGGTCACGTCTCGAATGAATGTACTTCTGAGAAAGTAATTGAAGCAAAGGCTTGTTTCATTTGTGGTGAAAGTAAAAAAAAAACGAAATAATGTTTACACGCGCAAGAAGTTAAAGTATTTATTTTATCTTTTTATTTTATCTTAATATAGCTGGACATCTTATTGCTCAATGTCCTGATCGTGATACCAATCCACCTGCTGCTCGTTGTTATAATTGTCAGCAAACTGTAAGTTAAATAGTCTAGAACAAAATAAAAAATAAGGGGATACACATTAGGTAGTAATACAAAGATATTTCCTAATATATAGGGTCACTTGGCTAGAGACTGTACAAATGAACCCCAAGCTAGATCAGTCGAGATTCTTGAAGGTGCCGAGAATGACAACACGACAACTACAACTCGTGATACCAATAGCTTCCGTGGTAGAGGAAGAGGAAGAGGAAGAGGTGGTAGAGGAAGAGGTGGTAGAGGTGGTAGAGGTGGATTCAGTAATTCGAGATACGAACCAGTTGTTTGTGAAAATTGTGGGTTAATAAACCATTATGCAAAGGATTGTCAAGCGAGTGATATTTTGTGCTATAACTGCAATAAACATGGACATATTGCTCGCGACTGCCCAATCGGACATGAAGTACGCACGGGCGAAAGAACTTTAAAGACTTGTTACAGTTGTGGACAAACAGGACATATCGCTCGTAATTGTATTGTAGCAAAAAGAGATAGAGATGATTCTGTTGAAGAAGAAGAATCCGAGTCTGAATCCGATACTGGTTCTGAATTACTTACAGACTCTGAATCCGAATCCGATGCTTAATCTTTTATTTTTAAATGTTAATAAAGCTTTTTTTTTTTTTACATTGTATAAAAGAGAAAAGGAGGAGTTTTACTTGCTTTTTTTTTTTGCCATTATTTATTTTAACTCCTCATTGTCGTACAAATGCATTACAACCCCTTTTAAGCATTGTATATTGTTTATCATCAAAGGAAAAAAAAAAAAAAAAGATATTCTCTTTTCTTCTTTTTTCCAAACTTTTTGTTTTCTTCTTCTTCTTTTTGTCAGTGTGAATGAATAATCTTACTCAAAAAGGACAACAATTAAGAAGTACAAATAGACCAATATATGGTGCTTCGACAATCACAATCAATAACACAATATATATCTATGGAGGATTTTATAACGTTGCACCATGGAACAAAGAAGCTCTTTGGAAACTATCCAACACAATTGATGACTTGTATCAAATCGAGACCGATCCCTATGCCTCTCCTGCTGTCATTTATCATACTTTAGAAAGTATCGATCATCAAACAATTTATAGTTTCGGTGGACATTTAACTACTCACGATATACTTACGCCTCCAGCTAAAAACGCAACGCATGAATTCCTTCGTTACTATCGATTTAATTTTGACCAGTCAAAATGGACTTCCTTACAAAAGAAGAATGGATCGGTGGCGAATGTACCCCTGGAACGATTTTGGCATACCACTGCACAGTTTAATGGTACCGTCTATCTTTATGGTGGTCTCAATATTACTCATGGAGGATTTCTGGATTTTTGGAAGTATAATCCAGTCATCGATCGCTGGATACAACTAAATCAACAAGAAGCTAGGTGTGGACATACCTCTACAATGACAGAGTAAAAATTCTTATTGATAGGTTTTAACTTTTCTATGTAATTTAAATCTTTTATTTTTTTTATTTATTAGCGAAGGTAAAATGATTATTTTAGGTGGTTTCGATTGTAAAAACGCCTCCTTTTTATCTCCAAAAGAAAAACCATTGTATTCATTTACCAGTGCAACTATATTTGACTCAAAGACAACACAATGGTATCAACAACCACTTACTGGCGCCATTCCAGCTTCCAGGACATTTCATACCGCGATAAAAAGTAATGTTAGTATATTTATTAATTGCATTTAAAAAAAAAAAAAAAAATTAACTTTATATTATATACATAAATATAGAGTAATTCAATTATTATTTGTGGGGGTCAAAATCATGCTAAGGAACCTTTCCAAAATTATATGTCAGGGATGCAAATGACAGCAATACTTGATTTAAAGAGTTGGGAATGGCAGCCTGTATTAAGCTCAGTTTATCAACCGTTTCCGAGCTCGTTTTCAATTTTAACACTAGTAAATAATACAAAAATGGTGTATGGGTTAGGTTTAAATGGCCATACGGTATATGATGGATTTTATGTATTTGATATACAACAGAGGACATGGATACCTACTGAGTCTAGCATAATCGATGAAACAAATATCTTAATTCAACAACAGACACATAACGTATCATCGTATATCGTACTTGCCACCATCTCCATTCTAGGCTGTATTTTAGGTCTTTGTATTATAGTCTGTTGTATATGGCACAAGTATCGTATCTTTTTTATAAATCATATGAAATCAGTGATATGGAGTCCAAGAGCAGGAGAACCATTTTGGGCCGAGATCAGTCGCTTATTATTTCGATTTTGGTTTTTTGCAGTATTCAGTATCACTAGCTGTGTCCTTATCTTACAAGTTAAACAAAGTCCAATTATTCATCAAACACATCGAGAAAATAACCGAGAGATGATGACACCTGATATTCGATTTTGTTTTGACGGTTGGGTAGATCAAGCGAGACCTGTGTTGCAATGTACTACGGATTTTGGAAGGTCGTGTGATAAGTACCTGATGAATATAACACAACAAGTGAATAAAGAGTTGGATTATTATGGCTCCCAGCTTGATTGTTACTTGTTCTTGGGTGGAGAGCAAATGAAATTAGGTAGCCAAAGATCATCAAATTATGGTACAAAATTATATTTTTATTACTATGGTCAGAGCGCAAATCAGTCTGCACTTCATGTAGAGTTTTATCATCCTCTGCATGACCCCAATATTCCAACATATGGAATTGATTCAAAAGGTTCGTTTGATGAGTGGTATAGTCCAGATGAGTACGCGAAATTTGTGTCTGGAGAAAAAATGAATTTAAAGACAAAAAACGTTTATTCCTTAGACCCAGCAAAGATAAGTCAAGTGGGTTACACTTATAAAAGAATTGAAAGAGTGGATCCAAGCATTTTGAATTATATTGGTTTTAAATCCTATAGAGATACTGTACACGAAGTAGAGACAGTAAAAAAGCATCAAGTAGAAGAGATACCAACGAATAAAAATAATTTTCTGGGTGCACTGTATGTATTTCCAACCAGTCAAGATACAATTGTCATGAGAGAACAACATGCATTCACTGTAGTGCATGGAATTGGAATCATAGGTGGTATATTGGGATTATTAATCGGGCTACAAACCAACGTATTTGGGTATAGACCAAGATCACCTTGGGGAATAATTCATCGCTGGTCGATTGGATTAATGACAAGATCTCTTTTGGATGGTTTAAAAAAAAGGTTTTCAAGTGGAGAAGTGTATATACCTATTGTACAGCCTGTTCATCGAAGGTTCTTGGAAAAGGATAATAGTACGGATGATCAAACTTTACATGAGGAAACGGAAGAAGAGAGGACACTTCGGTTAGAACAAAGGTTACATGTTTTTGAATACTTGTTTCAGGCTTATTATATAAATGATGAAATCTTCCGATCTTGCTGCTCCTCTTCTTCTACAAGGAGCTCATGTAATAAATCCACTTCTGCTAAAAATATCGTTTAATCTTATCTGATGCTGCAATTAGTAACTACTACTGTTATCACCTTACAAGCTCGTTATATCACTACATTACTCTTAATAAAAGACTGAATTTATCCATTTACATACAATACAACAACAGAGTTTTTTTTTTTTTTTTTTGTACAAAACCTTCTTCCACTACTGTCTTTTTTTTTTTTTTTACTTTTAATTATATGTCACTTCAGAATCTTCAATTGGTTTATTATAATAACCCTAATACTATATAACAGCTAAGAAATATAGCTCCTATCACATTACTCGTTAATAAATTTATTTTAATAAAGAAAAAACAACCCAAAACTAAACTTAATTTCTTTCACAAAAATTACCAAAACTTAGTTTTCAAACTTAATACTACCAAATGAGATGAAAGGGATGTCTAATTAAAAGCGGATGTATTGTAAAAAGAAGTAAAATTTTATTTCACCAGATATCACAATTCTTTTCACAACATAAATTATCCAAAATCAAGCATTAAAAGAATTTTATCACGTGTATATCACGTGTATATCACGTGCTTTCCCTTAAATAAAACAGGTTTATAATTTAGTTTTTTTTCAAAATAGCATGAATAAGCCCTGTTAGCTCAGTTGGTAGAGCGTGGGACTTTTAATCCCAATGTCGAGGGTTCGAGCCCCTCATGGGGCGCTTCATTCTTTATTTTTTTTCGTATAAACATTTGAGGTGCATCTAGTCTTTATTTATGGAAGCTATGTTAATCAAAAGATGTTGTTAGTTTTTGATAGTCTAAGTAGGTTGAAAGATATACGGTGTATAAAATATAGTTCGTGTGAGCACCAGTTCCTGTTTTATAAGTAGAACGACTTAAAATATTATTATTTATATAATAAAAAAAGGATAAAAATTACAATGAACTATTAAGAAATTCAAGGGAATCGATTTTACAATTTAAAAGAAAAATATTATAAAAAGGATCAAATAGGTATTGATAAGATAAATCTTTTTACGATTATTGAATAAAGTAAAAATTGATTGATTTTATTGTAAGCGTCATTTTTGGGTTCTTATATATTTTTTTTTTAAAAGCGGGGAAATAATTAAGATAATCCTCTTCATGCATTTTCCGTAGGATGAAATATCCATGGTATGGATATTCCGTCGCATGGATAATCCACAGAGAAAAAATTTAGAAAATAGAATTTGCAGTGTAACAATGTGTTGGTAGTAAATAATAAAAAGTGAGCACCGGTTCCTGTTGGCAAGTAAAAAGACTTAATAAAAGATTAGTCTTTTTGATAAAGATCAAAGAAATGCAGCCATAAAGCTTAGAAGTAAGAAACGGTTCATTTTTTCGTTGAACCCAGTTTATTGAAATAAAACCGCTCTTTGAAGTTGGAAGGACTGTACGCGACATAATTTTTTTTTTTTTCTTGCGACATCATTTTGGCAAAAGGTGTATCAAAGAGACCGCCTTTTGAGAAAACAAAAACCACCCTTTAGTGTTGCGCTAACTGTATAGAAACATTCACATCTGTTTAACTACTTATTATAAATCAACATTGTATGCTATGCCACAGGTTAGGACTCAAATCATACATACAAATTGTTGCTTTTTTGTGTTCTGACACTCTCCAACTCGGGGTTGATAGCGCATAATCTTTTCAACGCTCCAGGTCCTTACATAATTACAGGCACCGGATGAGATAAATTACATGGCAAGAACAGCATTTTTTTTTCTCAAAACTGTCAAAAAGATTTAATATGTGTATACTTATTTTCTTCCCGAGACTTTAATTCTTACTTTTACAACATCACGAAGATGGAAAATAAAAGATGATCATGTATACATCTATGTACTGATTTCATTTTTTTTTCCGGTTTTTAGGACCTAAAAATTGAAATTTGGGTCGAAATATCTTTCTTGTCAAATTAAAGTTCTTTTATATCAACTCTTCTATTATACAATATGATATAAACAAATGTAGAATATAAAAACGCATCTTTCTATATATTTAAATGTATATATTTAGATGTAAAAAATCTACTTGTCCTAACAAAAACTATATCGTTTTCTCACAATAACTATTAATGTTTGCCATTATTAAACTTTAGTTTTAATATGATTATAAAGAGCGTGAAATGCTACATACGACATCAAACAGTTAATCTTTAAAACCTTTTTAATACCAAGGTAATATGAAATTTTTTATTTTTGATCCATGGGGGGAACTGCCTAAAGTTTTAGTTTTCACTTTTTTATGATTTGATTGGCTCAAATTTTTTTTCGCTACAACAAAAAAACTTTGTCATAGTGAGTGATGGAATTTCTTGTATTAGATGGGTGGCAGAGGTGATTGGCACTTAATAGTACCCTATATATAAGGAAAGTTTATAAGGTATGTCGAATAAAGGTTGGGAGCAAGTACTGATTTGAGCTCGTTTTTTAGTGATCAGCTTGTTAATGATGATTACTTTTTTTCCTTCTAGTACTTGAAGCCAAAATAATTTTTAATGCAAAACGAGGACAGCAACATCACTTTACCATTTAAAATGACAGAAAAATGATTACTATAATTCCACCAATTAAATTTAAAAGACGAGGTGATTTTGCTTTCATACGCTAAGTTGCATAAGAGTTTTACTGCTAAAATGAAACGGAGCAATAGATATAAATAAGAAAATTAAATATGCAAAAAGTTTATTTGTTTATTAAATAAATATTTATTTATATTAAAAAATGTCTGCTACATATGTTGTTACTGGTGCTTCTCGTGGACTTGGTCTCGAGTTCGTAAAGCAAATTTCTTCTAAAGGTCATACCGTAATTGCTTTAGCACGTAATCCTGATGCCTCTGAAGGTCTTCAAAAGTTGGTTGATAATAAAAAAGTTTTTGCTTTTAAATTAGATGCTATTGATCAAAACTCAATCAAGGTAAAGAAACATGAAGATAAAAAAAAAAAAAAGCATGAATTCATCACATCTTTATCTAACTTGTCCTTTTTTTTTAAAAAAAAAAATAGAGTGCTGTCGAAGAAATCACCAAAGTTTCTCCCGACGGTGTTGATTATTTAGTTAACAATGCTGGTATCTGTGGAGACGATCAGATCGATATCAAACTAACGTAAAGTATACATATCATTTGATATAAACCCGTCAAATTAAACCTTTTTACTTTATCAGTCCTGCTAGTAATTATCTCAATGTCTTTAACACTAACGTCGTTGGCGTTTCCAACGTCACACAAGCATTCATACCTTTACTACGTAAGCGTGGTCAAGAAAAGACAAAGAAGATTGTCAACATTTCTTCTATTCTTGGTTCCATTACTCTCATTAACACCATCAGCCCCAGTGGTAAAGGAGCCGCTTATGCTGTTTCTAAAAGTGGTCTTAATATGCTCACTCGTATGTTTGCTAACAGCCTTAAGCAAGACAATATTGTTGTTTACGCCGCTCATCCAGGCTGGGTTAAAACCGATATGGGTGGTGCTAATGCAGATATTGAGCCCCAAGTATCTATTGAAGGTTTATTAAAGGTTTTGGAATCTACTACACTCGAGAAATCTGGTTCTTTCTTTAGTTACGATGGCAAGGAACTTCCTTGGTAGATTTTTTTTTAAAATGTCAAAAATGTCAAAAATAAATATTTCATTCTATTTGTGTAATAACCTTAACTTTATTAAGCATAATTTTTATTGATATTATCTACCAGTTTAGTTTAGCGCCAGTATAGTTGTATAAGCTACCATTGTCTTCTGCAGTGACTTTATCGAGTACTTTCAGCATACCTGCAATTGAATCGACGAGTTCAACAGATGCTTCTTCACCGCCCATATCCGTCTTCACCCATCCAGGATGGGTGGCGTAGATGACAAACTTTTCATGATCGAGATGATTGGCAAACATTCTAGTTAACATATTTAAAGCGGCTTTAGAAACGCAATAAGGCGGCTTTACACTATTAGGGTTAGCAACTTCAAGTGATGAAATCGATCCAAGAAAGGAAGAGATATTTAAAATCTTTCTGGTATTACGTTTACGAAGTAAAGGTAAAAATGCTTGTGTGACATCCGAAACTCCACAAACGTTTGTTTCGAAAATTTTCATATACAATTGTTTGGTTCTATAAAAAGAAGAATATATTAACTTATCACAAATATATATATGTATACTTTATACATTTACATACGCGTTTTCGACATTCACACTTCGATCACAACCAATACCAGCATTATTAATTAAAATATCAATACCTTCAGGTACCTTTTTATTCATCGCGTCTGCAGCTTCCTATTTTAGAGAATAGAGTTACAACATAGCTCGGTGGTAATCTGAAGATCTATCATACTTTAATGGATTGCTCACAATTAACATCCAACTTGATTGCAAATACAGTTTTATTGTTTACTAAATTTTGAAGAGCCTCCGAAGTTTCAGGATTACGAGCCATTGCATATACAATATGACCTTGAGAGGAAATTTGTTTAACAAATTCAAGTCCAAGTCCTCGAGAAGCACCGGTAACGACGTATGTAAGAGCCATATTTTTTTAAACGAAAGAAAAAGAAAGAAAAAGAAAGAGAGAGACAAATAATTGTACATACCCGTTTATTTTATAACCGACTGTGCTGCGGGTCCCAACAAGAGACAGACTTGGGAATTATTATGGTATATTTATCTAATGTGTATTCAGGTCACAAAATGAACTTTCTGGAAATATACAGACAAAAGTTTAAATTTTTTTTATTCCATGTAGTTTTTATTAAGTTTGAGACATTTTATTTAGGTATGAAAGTGGAAAGAGAGAGTCTTTTTTTTCTTCTTCTAATAGTATAAGGTGACAAAGACTAGTTAGATAAACATAACTTGATCTTTAGTGTTGTAATTCAATTCCGACACTTGAGAGAATTACACATGATCATAATCATTTTACGCCTCTTCATCTTCTTCATTAAAGCTGTGTTCTTTCCTGATTACTGCCTGTTCCCTTCCTAAGTTTTTAAATCTCGCTTCTTCAAATACACTGGCCGTATCATCATTTCATAAGAGAGTCGTTGAGGAGGTACATATATTGAGAGTATCACTTGAAATTAGGAGCAAATGCTAAATGAATAATTTTTGATAAGTAATGAATAAAATACAAAGTGCCTTTGCAACATTTTTGAGCGAATAAAAATGTATACAGGTATTTTCGTTTTTAAATCAATAAAAATTTTGTTTGTGAGTGAAACATAAAAAGAAAAAAGACTATTTATTAACGATATTTTGTTGTATAGTTCCAATCCAGTTTCTGCAATCAACCTCGTGCAAACGTAAATTGTTAGCTTGATGTTCAAGTATATCCCGGATTGACCTTACATATTTAATTGTCTTATGAATTTTAAAAAAAAAAATCTGTGGAAGGCAGCAAGAAAGAATCCATCTTTATCATGATGTATGTAGGTCAAATCATGAAAACTATTCATATGTCGCCTTACCATACCGTTGTCAGTTGACATCATAATCTTTACATAAAAAGGCATTTCATCTATTGACAATGAATTCGCGATAAAGTTATACTGGATGATATATCTTACCATTGATAACATTATTATTTATTTCTTGATGCAACCTCTTGTTTGGATAACGTATGTAATAATAAAACAAGAGATTTTAAAAGAGTATTATAGGATGAATGATTCTCATGTTTATTTAGATAAGAAAAAGACGAAGAGAAAAGGATAATAAAATTAAAAAAGTAAAGAAGCCAATTGTCACAAGATGACGATCGGCTGAAGTTTTCTCGAATTTACTGACAAATACAATACAAGGACACCATATACAATAGGGTTGTCCATACCGTGTTTAACAAGTCGACTTGGGGTATTTGACTTCAAAAAGTAAAAAATTGAGGGCTACACCATTGATTGGACAGAGAAATTTGATACATATCAAGTTTAAGGTTTAAATTTCCTTCAAAGAGCAGTGATGTATGCTGTTTTTATGTATGCATATAGGAAATAAGCATAACATGTATTTTTAATACTTTCATGTTTTACTTTACGTACATGCAGTGAAAAAAGTCAAAGATATTTCACAATTGTAACATAAATTAACTGTGGTACAAATACAGGAGATATGTGTACTAATGGTTGTTGGTTACAACAAAGCCTCTTTTGTTACACCTCTCCAAGCAGACTTGTATTAAATACTCTCGAACTTTAAGGTTTTGTCCTTGTTTGGAATCAAAGCTTTTTATATCCACTTATTCAAGTTTATTAAAGATACGTTCTACTAGTTATTTTTTTTTTTTACTAATAATATATATGATTCATATATATAATAAACAAGGGGATTTCATCATGTTGTTCTTAGTAGTATTTTAAAAACGTATAATTGATTTATTATAATTCAAAAGTAAATAAAAGACGAATTGACTGTGAGACTACAAAATAGTTCTCACTCTCCTTTTTGGAACGTTCCATAGCTCTCACACTCACTCTCAGTCTTTCTCCTTGATATTATCAATGTCCTGTGATGAGAGGAGTAGTGGAATTGTTTAAGGGATCCTTTATTCGTGTCACCGTAGCCGCCATAGGGGGTTTACTCAGTAAATTATCTGTATCCAAATCAGAAAAGATGAGATCAGGTAACTGTAACGAATTCACTTCAAGTAACATGGGCAAGCTTTCTTCATCATCTATAGTAGAATCATTTACGATTTTTTCCTGAGTTATATAAAAGAAAAATGTTACAAAGAAACACTTGAGTAATAAACTAGTTTTTTTTTCTTACTTTTTGTTGCTGCTGTTTTCCTGAGCCTAAACTACACCTTTTATTCTCTTCAGGTTTTGTATAATCATAAGTAGTAAAGTGTTTCTCCAACAATTGTTTATCAAACATGGCAGCAGTCGTAGGATACGTTTGAGCTAGATCCGCATTTGAATTTCTCGGGGGACTTCGTTTTTTGACCTTGAGTGGATTGTCTTCTAATAATACTTCTTCCAGCTCATGCGTTGGATCAAAATTAGATTTCTTTTCCTAAATGGTGTAATATAGTAATATAATAAAAAGAAAGAAAAGAGAGAAAGAAACGAAATAGAATTTCGAGATATATAAATAGAGAATTGTTTATTTACACGAAATATAATAACACATACATCAGGTATAAATGGTGCGCCCACAGTTTTTGAAGATAAGATATCCCAACATGAACCTTGTAACCAAGGATGTTTCTTGAGTCGTTTAAATCCTACTTCTCCTAAGCCAATTCGGTTGTCTGCATCTCGAGTTAATAATTCACGAATGAATTGAATTGCCTCGGATGAGACTTTTGGCTCTTTAGGAAAAATGAGGGTATCATGCATAATTGATTTTTGTAATTCTTCATTAGATTTGGCTCGAAAAGGTCTCTAAGATATATATATATATATATATATATAAAAGATCATGAGAAGAGTAAATAATTAGAGGTAACTATACATATATATAATATTAATCACTTACATGACCATATAAAAGTTCAAACAGTACAATACCTAAAGACCACCAATCCACTGAATAAGAATAACCTTGTTTCTTTAGTACCTCTGGGGAGATATAAGCTAAACTACCTGCAACAGAAGTTAGAGGTTTTGTCCTATTTTGGTTTACTTGAACGGCCACATTAAAATCTGTCAAGTGTACGTGCCCCTTTTCATCCAAGAGTATATTGTCTGGTTTCAGGTCCCTATAAATTAGTATATATAACACTATAAATATACATGTATACTCATTTTTTAATTCACGTCATAAAAAAAAAAAAAAAAGTATAAGTATACCTGTGTATAATATTCTTTCCATGTAAATAGTTTAAACTTAAGGCAATTTCAGCAGCGTAAAACTGAACATATTTTTCAGGTAAATGACCTAACCTATCTAAATGAAATCTTAAATCACCACCCAGCATGAGATCCAGAATCATGAATAAATTCTCATCGTCCTGAAAAGCATAGCGTAAATTAACGATTAAACTATAATTAATATGTTCTAATAGTCTTCTTTCAGAGATGATATTTTCAATCGCTTTCATTTGAATACATTTTTCCTTATTAATGTACTTTAAAGCAAATAGCTTTTTTGTACCCTTGTGTTGAACCACTCGTACTTTTCCAAATGCACCTTTACCGACCGATCTTAATAGGATAAAATGGGATAATTCAACTGTTCTTTACAAAATAAACGATTAAAGCTCCTATACATCTCTACTGCTTTCTGATTTGATTTACCTTCACTTAATAAATCAACTGGTTCTTCTTTACAACAAACGTTTCCCATTTTTATTTTGTTTTTACAGGAAAAAAATAAAAAGAAGAAGAAGAAGAAGAAGAAAAAAAAAAAAACTTGCTTTTTTTTATTTATTTTTCTCCTTAAAAAAAAAAAAAAAAAAAGTTGGAAATTTCTTTTTATGTAAACAACGCGTTTATTATCACGCGATAGTATAAAAGCCCTTTGACCTGGAGAAGAGGAGATGATCAGGCAGTAAAAGAATAAACAGTAAAAGTAAAATTACGAATAAGGTTTACCCGGACCACCTTTTTGTTTTTTAAAAAAAAAAAAGTGCCTCAGACTATAGAAACGATTAGCAACGACACAGCCTCTTATAAATTATATAAACAAATAAGTAAATTTGTTAAATGTATTCTTAAAATATCCGAATAAGCATTGATACATTGATCCTTGTCTATCATCCTATTTTGGTTACTACGTTTGACTATGATTTTTAGTAATTGACCAAAATGATTTAATAATTATACGTAAAAGTATAACGGAAAAAGAAGCTGTCAATGATGAGAGTATGGATGAAACCAGCCGTCGTAAATCTTTTTTTCAATCCAAGATAATACTTGCAGTGATCCACCTAGCCTAAAGTATATTTGCGCATTATTTAGTTACATATATTCATGGCTCGCTTGTAAGACTTTTTTCAATTTTTTATTTTAAATATTAAGCAATTATAACTGTGAACCGTATGACGATTTATTTTTTTTAAAAGTGCGGTTATTTCGATTTAAAGGGTTTTTTTTTTTTTTTTTTTTTTTTTTTTTTTTTTTTTTTTTTTTTGCATTTACACGAATTTATAATTCCGGGTTTTTATTTGTGAATAACAATGATGTTGAAATCTATTTTGAAAGATACTCGACTCAACAGTCAAATTAACTTTTCTATTCTTCTTTTACCTCCCAATTCTTCTTCTCCTCATTTATTCGATTACTTGGGTAAAATAAATATATATATAAAAAAAAAAAAAAAAGAGTCATCTTATATATAACTTTTTTGATCCCTCTTCTTTTTTTTTTTTTTTTTTTTTTTCTCTCATTTACAAAAAGCAAGCCATGTCATTCAAGTTCCATTTCACTCTTCTCTAAGTTATTCAAATTCTCGGTTAAAAAATAAATTACCAACAATAAGCGAATATCAATGGTTATTTCCAATCAATGAATCAATTGCATACAAGACCCGAAATGGATATATTTTTCATGACAGTAAAGAGGCTAAAATTATACATACCGATTACTTGTATCTGGACGATACGTGTACCCACATGTTATTATATCTCGATCAACCTTTAATTTTTCATCCTATAGAAAAAGAAGAGGTATATTATATATGATATATCATGTGATCATCATGTATTTAATTATTTTGTTTCTAGTTACAACCAACTGATTTATGGTACAACACCCTTTTTTTTTTTTCTGGATGTTATATCATACTTTTCTCTTATTTATTTTATTATTATTATTATTTTTTTTAGTTTTAAAGAAATGTTGGATGATAATGTTATATTCAACAGAATTGATAAACTAGTCATACAGTTTTGTGATACGTCTGTTCAATGCGAATCATTAGAAACTTTACATGATTGTATGGAAAGTGTTTTGGACGATGGATATGGCGTAAGTTTTATGATTTACATTATACATATCGTAAAATTAAAAATTAAAAATTAAAATATATATATATATATATATTAGTTATTAGAAACTACAAGTAATACAACGATTGATTCGGATACATTATTTGGTTCATTTGAAAAGTATATTAATAATTACAACATGATTGACTTCCTCCTCCGAGAAAAATAACCCTTTTTATATATATATATATAGTTATATCATGGATTCAACATACGATGTAGCATTTTTTAAAATTACGCAATTATTACTAGCACAAGACAAGAAGTTAACTAAAGCATTAGAGGACATGGAAAACCTAGACTTTTCTCAAATAGGTTTACCAACTTCAATTACGGATGAAAGAAATAGAGTTCGTTGCGCTATTTCGGAATTCGAAAGAATTGGTTCCTTTCGTACGCCAGCTGAAAAGTTGGATTGTTTGTTAAACACTGTCTCTGAATTAACAAAGGATCCTGATCTTCATACCAGTACTTTTCTTTTAGATTCGGATTCTTTGATACCTTTATTATTAATCACTTTAATTAGAAGTAAAGTACCTCATCTGACAGCAAATTTAATTTACATGAAGGTAAAAATGTATAAAATAATAGAGATTATTTAATGCAATAAATATGATATAATATATATATATATATATATAACTGCAAAATCTTTTTATAGGAATACACTTTTGAAAGAAATATCGTGACAGGGAAATATGGATTCGCTCTAAGTACATTTGAAGGTGTATTAGATTACATCCTAGAGGCTCATCCAGAACTATCCGAGATTTCCAAACGTAACGTTCAATACTGGTCAGCAATAAAAACGGGTGACATGAACCAAATTGTTCAATATGATACCAATGATGCACATGATATACGTGATGTCTATGGTAACAACGCTCTCATGATGGCGTGTATCCATCATCAACCCAAAGTCATTGAGTACCTATTATCCATCCCAGTCGATACTACATCCGTCACCAACGATATGAACAAAACGCCACTCATACTCGCGATCGAATATGGTAAATCATTCGACTCTGTCCAACTTTTATTAAATGATGCACATGTCATTCAATCTGTCAATAACACCATTGACAAAGATGGAAATACAGCCGTCTTGTACGCCTGTAGTTTACCTCAATTGGATATTTTAAAAGCACTCATCCAGAAGTGTACAAACATCATTCCATCTCATCAAATCAATACCATCACGGGTGATTCCATGTTACACGTGGCATCAAGAGCTGGAAGTTTAATTCATATTATGACTTATATCATACAGCTCCTCTTTCCTACCATCCATATCAAAAACAAAAGACAACAAACGTTTTATCATACCTGTCGAAACCCTAATTTTATAAAATACATTCTAATCGATCCAAAATACAATGCCATGGACGATATCTTGCATCATCTCGATGATACAAATACTTCTCCACTCATGATCTGGGCCTCAGAAGGAAGGTTGGATTTAATCGAACTGGTTCTGACAGAAGACGATGAGATATATTATACAAGAGTCGATAAACAGGGTAGATCTTTGCTTCATTTATTAGCTCTGCATGTTGGAAAAGGGTTAAGGTTTGGAGAAAAAAGTTTAGATTATATTGTCGAAAAGTTTAAAAACTTGGTCAATGTACGAGATTGGGTTCATGGAAATACACCGCTTCATATCGCTGCAAGTAACACGGTACTTGGACCTACACATTTAAATAATCTTATTTTGTTTGTAAAGGCCTTGGTTAAACATGGCTCGGTTATTCATGCTGTGAATTTTAGTGATGAACAGCCAGTGAATGTATGTCGAATGCCTGAAATCATTAGTTGTCTTGATGGTAAATAATACGTTACTATGGTATAATATAAAATATAAATCTAATACATAGATAAAAAAAAAAAAAAAAATAATAATAGAATTAAGCTTAAAAGTCGATACAATTATATCATCCTACTTATTAAAGCAAAGTATACACCCATACACATGGCAGCTCACACGTTCCATCATTCAATCCGACCCTACTGAACATCAAACCCAAATTTTCTATATCATTCAAAGTGGCCAAGCAGATAAACCCAACTCGATGCAAACCGTCAAAAGAAATTTCCAAGACTTTTTATTACTAAAAACCGAACTACTTTACGAGATGCCCGAGATATTCCTACCTACCTTTCAAACACTCGAAGATCCAATCTTGATCGATTTAAAGCCACCACCTTTGGCCTGGGTAGAGAAGACCACCAGTCGATTAAGGTCGTTTATGAACTGGCTACAGTATCATCCTATTTTACGTAGCCATGATCTTGTCCTTTCCTTTGTCAGGTCCTCAAATGATTTACAACAAGCGTTGATTCGAGATAATTCGTTTTCAAGAAGAAGACTCTTGTTGGAAAAGATTGGAGATACACCTTTACCGAATCAAGTGATGAGTACGGTAGAAGAAGAGTATTTCTTGATGTATGCACAAAAGATGATGTTGCCTTTAAAACAAGATTATTTAAATCTATTTACACACCTTCAAAATATATCCAATATTAATCGAGGTAAAAACATATTAAACAAAAAAAGTGGTTTTTTTTTTAAGAAAAATTGTTATATAGAACTTGAAAATGAAATGTTGATGGTTTCACAGCATGTTGTTGATTTACAAAAATCCGTTTTGATTTGTCCATTAACTATAGAAACGATTCATGTTTGTGCAAATACCACAGGAGATCGATCGGTTCGTTGAATTTTGCCTTTTTCTTTAGAGATAATGAGATTAACCCCCACCCCTCCTCTCCCCTCCCCTTTTATTTTTATAGTATACATCTTGTTGGTCACACTTAATTCATGCTAGTCAAATGGCATATGATATGGTAGATGGTATATTGGTAGATAATAAAATTAAAAAAAAAAAAAAAAAAATTAAGCTTTTTAACATTATTTTTCTTGAGGTTAGTTATCATTACAACGACCGTTATCTTTAATTAACCAAAGAAGTTTACTGCGAGAAACGATTGAAGAACAAAAAGAAGTATTACGTAAAACCAAGTATTGGCATTATACAACATTATTTTCAACAGCCAAAGATAATAAGAAGAAACGTATTGAACAAGATAAAGAAAAAGTGATTGAGGTAAATAAATAAATAAATAATATAATGATTTGTATTTATTAAGTATATATATATTTAGAATATGAACGAGTTAAATCATATTGATGGACAATTGAATCAATCACATAAAATGATATCAGACGAGTTAGCTCATTTTCAAACAGTTCATCCAAAACTCATGATTCAAACCATGAAACATATATCTCGGTCTTCTCTTGAATTGGAAAAGCATAAACTAGCTTTACTTGAACAGACTTTAACTAAAGTAATATAAGTCGGAGAGTGATATATATATATATAGTATATATAGCAAGTCTTAATGACAATACTAATAAAAAAGGATGACGAAACCCTTTTGGTGACTCACAACTAGACAACAACAACAACATTTTTTATAAGCTATTTTGATTTATCATCAAAAAAAAAAAAAAGAAAAAAGTTTATTTTCTCTTTCTTTCTTTCTTTCTTTCTTACATATATTTTTTTTTTTTTACCCTTTTTTTTTTTTTTTTTTTTTTTTTTCTTTCTTTGTACGAAAAAAAAAAAAGAAGTTTTATATATATTTTATACATGCTTGAACACAATATTGAACGACCACACTCATTACGACCTAAACCCAAACTTCAAAGGCATTCAACTAAAGGAACACATTCACCTCATATAACTGATGAAGAAGAGGAAGAAGAAAAAGAGATGTTACAACCACAAAAGCATGCAGCAGCACCAATAAAAAAGGGACGAAAAAAGACCCAAGTAGACCCAAACCGGAAGGATAAACTAGGTCGAACTCGATTGTTTTCTGCTACTACAGCTGGCCATCTTGAAAAAGTAAAAGAATTAATCAAACAAGGAGCTAATGTGAACATGAAAGATAATGCCGATTGGACACCTTTACATGAAGCTGCTTTTAATGCTCGATTTGAAATTGCACAACATTTAGTTTCTTGTGGTGCTGATATCAATGTGAGAGGATATGGTCTCGATACCCCTCTTCATGACGCTTGTCAAAGTAACTCTAAACTTTGTGTCAAACTTTTAGTAGATGCTGGTGCCGATGTCTTTGCTCTGAATGAGAACAACAAGAGACCTATTGACCTATGTACAACCGATGAATGTAAATTGATCCTGACAACAAAAATGAAAAAATTAGATCATGTTATGAAAAGAGACTCGAATGGAAAGACTTTATTACATCATGCTGCTTATAACAATCAATACCGTCGAGTACAAGATTTGATACAACAAGGGGCAGATGTAAATGCAAAAGATAATTTAGAATCAACTCCACTTCATTTAGCTTCGGCTCAAGGTCATGCTAATATCGTCAAATTATTATTTGAACAAGGTGCTTTGGTAGATATCTTGGGTACTGATGCACATGATTCTCCTTTACATCAAGCCAGTAGTCATGGTCAGAAAGAAATTGTGGTTTATTTAACTTTGGTAGCAAAAGCTGATGTCAATCTGAAGAACAAAAGAGGTGAAACTCCTTATGATGTTTCGGCTTCTTATCCTAGTATTCGACAACATCTAACTAGTTGTATGGATAAAGTTAGATTGGAAAAGGAATCTTGTCATGCATTAGATGATACCGCTCGAAAGCTTGCACTTCAAAATGAACCAGAACGTCAATTAACTCGTGAAGAAAGAAAGATTCAGAATTATATGCGTGTATTTGCTAAATTACAAGGGGAAAATAATACCAACAGTTCAAAAGACCCTTTAGATGATGATATCGTACCATTATCACCTGTTACAAATAATAAACGAAAGAAGAAACCAACCATCTCAAGAAAATCTGCTTCGATCGAACGTGAATTAACGAATTCTCCTACCAAGAAATCATTTCCTAAACTAGATCCATTTAAAAAGGATAGTAGTGGTGGAACTCAACTTCATAAATTCGCAAGTCGTGGTGATTACGAAATGGTCGAAAGTTTATTAGAAGCGGGTGCAAAACCAAATGAAAAAGATTATGCTGGTTGGACTGCTTTGCATGAAGCTGCTTTACATGGACATATTGAAGTTGTCAAACTCTTATTAAAGTATGGTGCTAATGTCAATTCTCAAGGTGCTGATATGGATACACCTCTTCATGATGCAACTGAAAATAATCATTGTGAAATCGTTGAATTGTTATTAGACCATGGTGCTGATCCGTTTGCTAGAAATATTAAAAATGCTGAACCGATTGATATCGCTACAATGGAAGGATATCAAGATATCATTTTAGTTTTACAAAATGCAAATCCTGTAAAGAAAAAGAAGAGACCTAAAGTACAAAAAGGCAGTAATATCACAGACGGTAAAAAAAAAAAAAAAAAAAACAATTATAATTTTTTTTTTAAAATGTCCATTTTGTATAAACTAACATTTTAGTTACCTAGTTCAATTAAATAGTAGTATTACCAATACCACTACTACTGCTACAACCAAGAAACGTAGACTTGTACAAGCAGCTTCTCTTGAAAAAAATAAATACTCAGATGATGAAGAACAAATAAGAACAATAACAAAAAAGAAAGAAGCTAAAGTAGTAGCAGCAGTAGTAGAAGAAGAAGAAGAAGAAGAGGAGGAAGAGGAGGAAGAGGAAGAAAAAGATTCAGAAGAAGAGGAAGTGGTAGCGAAAAGACCTACTAGACTAAAGAAATTACGTCAAAGATCTTGTTCGCCTGAATTAATTACAGTTAAATTAGAAGAGGAAGATGTTATCCATAAACCGAATATTATCACAAAAGAAAACAAAAGCAATCATATTCCCACGAAAAAAAATTATACAACAATCACAACCAATTATGATAATATACCTTCCATTGATAACCATCATCATCATCAACAACAACAACAACAACATCCATATCATTCCCCTATTCATACACCTCCACCTGAACAATGGACAAAACAAAAACAATCGACAACAACTCAATATTCACCTCTTTACACTGTACAAATCACTTCAAATACATCTTCTTTACTTTATTATGTTGTAGACTTACAAGTTTGTTTATACCTTGGTTTATCTAATCTAGATGATTTCTGGAAACAATATCAAACTCAATTCAGTCTCAAGAAACCAATTCATCAAGAAGGAAAAGCAAGGTTATGGTCAACACTAAAGCACATGATTCATGAAGATAAATCAAAATTTATTGCAAGACAATTATCTTTTATTACTCTGGATGATGTCGTCACTTTAATCAAACGAGATTATAAACATCTCTCTCATAGTTTATTAACAATTACTTTGGATATTGGTTATGATGAAATCGAAAATAACAAAAAATATTGTAATTTACCTCCCAAAATTGCAATGAAAATGAGAAAATGTGGTTATCAACACTATTCATCCTCCAGTAGTAGTTCAAAATAAAAAAAAAAAAAAAAAAGTTACTTTTTTTTATTATTATTATTATTTGATGTATATATATATATATATATATATATATATTTATTTATTTACTCTTAAAGCTTATAAACGCGGTCTTGGATATATCCAAGTTGTTTCAAGAAGCCTCTTAAAGTACCTTGACTCTTATCAGGGTTTTTATCTCCACTAATGGCTTCCATAAAAGGAGGAGGTCCACAAACGAAAATAATGGAGGATTCAAAATCGGGTTTAGGTAATGCATCTCTGACAAGTTCTTGAGTGATATAACCAGTAGATCCTTGCCAGTTTTCAGGTGCTTTATCTAATACATAAATTACCTTGAATCTATCAGGATATGTCTTTTCATAACCATCTAATTCTTGTCTGAATAAAATATCTTGTTCAGTTTGGTTTGCGAAAATCAAGGTGAATTTAGATGTCTTGTTTTTTGATTCTGGCTTAAAGATATGTCTTAATAATTGAAGCTAATAATAATAATTAGTAATTTAGACTTGTTGGGTTAGTTAATTACATCATTTTTCAGCTTTATTTTACCATAGGTGTGATACCTGTGCCACCTATAAATTTAAAAAATTTAGTAAAAAAAAAAAAAAACTTTTTTTAACTACCACTTTACCAGCAACCATGCCAACTTGTTCAACAGGCTTCTTATCCCAATTGTATTTTTCAAAAGGTCCCTTAATATCAATTGTTTCTCCTACTTTCATCGTATGAATATGACGACTCATCACACCAGTAGGATAATCCTTGATAACAAAATCAACGTGACCTTTAGCTTGTTCAGCAGAAGTAGGTGTATAAGGACGGATCACTTCTTGGTTATTGATTGTTGCACGGAACATGACACAAGAGGCAACAGGTAAACCAGCTACATCATCTTCCTTGGGAAGTTTAAAACGAAATAAGCTAACGTTATGGTTAACACGTTCAACTTTTTCAAGCTATCATATTACATAGAACCATTAGTCCCCTCCTCTATTTATTTATTTTTTATTTTATTTACTTGGAAAGATCTGAATTCAGAAGGAGAGAAAGCCATTTTATATATATATAAAAAAGTTTAAATAAAAAGAAGAAGAAAAAGAGAGAAATTTATTATAAACGAGGAACGTCAAATAAATACTATAACTTATCTCGATGACGCCATTTAAAAGTAGTGCGTGTAGTGAATTAAGCAGTTTTTTATGACATAATTTCAATCTGATAAGAAAGAAATAATGGTGGAAAAGAATACTTTTTTGCTTTATCTTGCACAAATGAAATGATAATATATCTCTCAAAGCTTTTTTTTTGTCATAGCAGGTATCATGATTGGTATAAATAATTAAGGCTATATAGAAACAAAACGTCATCACTTAAAACATCACAGAATGATATCGACTCTGTATTTGCTCTTATTCAAGTAGGGAAAACTTAAATGTCACCCACTAAATTTCCTTTTTCGGATTAATTGTCACCCACCATGTAGAGCACCCAGTTTTTAAAAAAAATAAAAATATATGTGAAAAAAAAAAAGTCTTGTAGGAAGATGTTAACTAGTTAGATGGAGTCTCCAGATCTATTACAAATGGTTGTATTAGATATATGTATTTGATTTGTATATAGCATACCAGTCGCATCTTCTACACGAGCTGGCATAGACTCAAGCTTTGGTACAAAATGCAAAATCGTATATACATACCACAAAAGATCTTTTAAAATTGAGGTCTTTGCGCATCTTTCACATATGTACATGAACCCAGCCCTTATTGGATATTTATGTTCCTCTGCTACTAAAGAGCTGGATGGGGAAGGGTTTTGAAAATTATCATCTCCTATAAGATAAATTCATTTTAAAATTAAAATTAACCTATGTGTAAAGAGAAGAATTATACAATCTACTAGGGAGCATGTTCCTTCACGTTTGATCTTAAACGGAGTATAGCTTTTCAAGTCATCAGCCTTAATTATGTCAACCTTAATTTTTACTTAAACATCATCGAATTAAAATGATAAAGATAACCTCAAACTTTTTTTTAAAAAAAAATACAAAATGGTGGGTGACATTTAATGGCTCTCTCGTATAATATAATAAATGAATAAATCACTTGAGATAGTCTATACTATGTTGCAGCTGGTTTTTTTCTTGGTTTCAAGTGTCAAAAATAGTTTTCATTCCATCAACTATACCCCAACCTGTCATAAATGATCCCGTATACAGTTTGTGATGATGCTTTTTGTGGATAAAAGATTGATTATTTCATTGTTGTAAATGTTGAATCCATTGTTGTATAATTTAGTTAACGGATGAGTGTTGATGATTCCTTAGCAATTCTCTGTTCAATTATAACTGTCTAATATGTAGCCTTGATAGCAATGCTACCAAAAAAGGTTTTAATGCCTTTCCAATAAAAGATGCCAACGCCGTTAGTTTTAGAGTAGTTTGATGTAATAATTTTGAGTTATACAACGTATGTCTCATATTTTGTTGGTATATACTGTGAGGGTCATACTTTCTTTGTTGATGAGAAAACCAAGACGTTGAATTGTGGTTGAAGAAGAAGCTACTTGGGATTTCTTTTGGTTGACCAAGAAGCCTAGACCTGATAGTTTTTGTTCAATTTCATTTTCATGGTTTTTGTAAATATCACAGTAAGCAATGCCGAACGAAAACCTGAATGATAGTGTATGAATCCTTTCCGTTACTTCTGCTTCGATTATAACTAATATGTTGTGATTGAGAAAGTTGAAGGAGGCGATGATGTTGATTTTGTATTTCGCCTATTGTTGAAATACAAAACGGCAATATTTTAGAAAGTAAAGTACCAAAAGCAAAAGAAAAGATGGTCAGGCCTTATAATTATTAAAGATATCCTTTTAGTTATTATCATTTTTTTTCTTTGAATAATTAAACCAATAAAGACAAGATTGGTAACACGAAAATAGCTTCCTTTAAAACACAGGATAATGAAAGTTTTGATGGTAGTTATTTATTTGACTTAAACCAATTATCAAACATTCAGCCAACAAAGAGCCCAACTAGATATATATATGTATATAATTGAACAATAATTAACACTAACTGTAGAAGTACATTCAACTCATTTCACTTTATACTAAGGTATATGAAAAAGAAAAAAAAAGGTGGCAAATAATATGTACATGATGTTCTTTATTTTTTGTCTTTGTCTATATGTATATATATATATATATAAAAGAGGGATACTCCTACAGATACCTTGCTGATAATACGCTTACATAAAACCACAAATCAAAAGTAATGTTGTAGTTGTGTTTACACACTCGTTAATTGAAAGATATCCTCTTTTTATACATAATATAGACTAATAATATTTCCGCTGTTGCTCTTTACCTACTGTTAAATTCACCCATGGAGCTCAATTAAACTTTCAATTTAACCAAAGACTGTAATCACAACATTAGTTTGAAAATAATAAAGCCTTTACGTTTATGTTAAGGTGAGATAATAATAAATTCTGTTTCTACGGCGCTTCAGTCTCTGTGGTTTTTTTTTGTGACACACTTTTTTTTTATCATAATTTTTTTTTTGGAAACGTCATCATCAAGATTACGAATAAAAAAAAAAATTCAAAATAACCCTGTTGTTCCTCCTTTTATACCCATCATTATCTTTTCTTTTGCAAAGTATGGTGTTCTATTGTTTGATTGTGATGCGAATGTAACGGTTTTCTTACCGTGGAACATTTACAATGTTTTGACATGCCGCAATCAGCACTTCTCGAAGTGTAATGCATTAGTTCTCTACTTGCAGATTAGTATAGATCTCGACATTTCTTTATTCTTCATCTGTAATTAACTTACCATGGGATAGTTCCTGGTCCTAGAAGTTTACTTCTGGGAGGTTAAGTGTATTGCTGCATAAAGATTTAAAGATTTGAATACCAGTTGCTTCTGGGTTTCTTTTGTCGGGTATCTTGTTCTATTTGTGATACAGTTAACATGATGCCATAATATCGATTTTCTGCTGTCATCACCGGGTGTTTGCTTATTTAGTGTTACCGGTTATTGTTATGGCTGGTGGTGTTGCTATGACAGGTGTTGCTATGACAGATGTTGCTATGATAGGTATTGCTCTGACTAATACTGGTGCTGCTTTAGTTGTTGTTGTTATGATGGTAAGTTATTTTTTTTTTATATATTTATTATGCTTCCAAACAGTTTCTAACAGTTTCTAACACTCATTTTAAAATATTGCTATTTGTAGTCTGCTGGAACTTGAAATCAAAAGGACAAAAGGTTGTTGTTATGATGGTAAATCATTTTTTTTTATATATTATGTTTCCAAGCAGTTTCTAACAGTTTCAGCAATGCAACGGGTTTGTAAAAGCAATGATCAAGTTTTGTGAGTTCTATTTTCTGGCGAGTATGCTCTATCTTGATGGGTCCTGTCTCCTTCTCTTCCGTCCTCGTTTACGAGCGGTTCGTGCAGTTCAATCCTGGGTGTAATGGCACGTAAAACCATACGGATATCGTAGGGAGAGTTGGATTGATGGTTCTCATCTCGGTAGATGTCATCTCAAAGGAAAGTATTATGATCAAAGCTTGATTGTTGCCACAACACCGCAGCAGTTAGTGATTCTATTTTTTGGCGAGTATGTTCTATCTTGGTAAGTCCTGTCTCCTTCTCTTCCGTCCTCGTTTACGAGCGGTTCGTGCAGTTTAATCCTGGGTGTAATGGCACGTAAAACCATACGAATATCGAAGGGAGAGTTGGATTGATGGTTCTTATCTTGGTAGTCATCTCTAAGAAAAATATTATCATTGATGTTGTGTTGTTGTACTTATCCGTTGCATTCTTATTTTTGAGACTTCAGCTAGTGGACCTCCTCGTGGTTTGTCTTGGGAAACTTTGAATTCAGAAACTTTTTCTTTCCGGATTGTAAAGGCTAAAGCACTAGTAACTTTTTTTAAATAATTATTGTAATAAAAAAAAAAGGGTAATAAACAAAAAGTCCAGATTAAACTTATTTTCCTTTGACATGTTGTGATATACATATACATAAATAAAACCATTCTTTTTGTTAAAGCGTCTTGTCTTTATGTATCATCCAATAAGTTTTCTCAAGATTGCCCCAACAAGATTACACTATTTTTTTACAACTAGACTTTTTTTTTTATCATTATTATTTATCTTAACATTTAGTATGAAGCCTTTGGTTAATGATAAGCTCAAATGGCACCACATAAACTCATCTACACCACAATCAGGAGATTCAAAGGCCAAAAGACTTCTTTTTGTATTATTATTATTTTTTTTTTTTTTTTTTTTTTTTTTTTTTTTGTGGTGCCGATTGTGGTGCCCCTTTTTTTTATCATGTGGCTAATAGCGACAAAGCTACGTCTTCATTCCAGTTTAACTTTGTACGTAAATTATTATTCCTTTACAAAAGTTGGGATTTATGCTCATCTCTTGGTTATATTCTTGTGCTTAGTTTTGAAACCCATAAGATGTAAGACATCATCTCTCTTTGTTGGTTTGAAAAAAAAAAAAAAAAAAAAACTTGCCCAGTGGATGAAACAAGGATGCAGTGGTATGTGTTTACGTTTACCTTACTCTTCTATTAATACCGACTATTGTTATTGATACCGGAACAGGCACATTCCAGTACTACCAACATACGGGAACCTATTTGACTTCATCTTCAGGAAAAGAAGACAACACTGAGGCCTAGAAAATTTTCATTAGCTGCTGTTTCAACACCGTTTGGTCTTACAACCCCTCAAAATCAGTTAATTCGCATAAGCTGAGTAATATTTCTCTAAAATTATGCTCGTTCATACCTCCTGAAAGACTGGACTTGCCCGAAAGGTGACCCATAAATTGCTTGTTGGGGATATTATAAGACAAGTAGTTTACCGTCCGGCTCAGTTCTGCTAGGCTTACCAGCTGTCCCTGCTGAGACAAACTCCAGAGCCATGCGGTACTATTCTTTTTTTTTTTTTTTTTTTTTTTTTGTGTCTTTAATTAACTACTAACTTTATTTATTTAAACTTTAGAGCTCTTATAACATTATATTCTATTATGGGGCTTCTTCTTTCAAAGGGCACACATTGAAAGTTACATTACACTTAAACTCTCTTTTTTTTATTCTAATAATGCTTGTAATAGCATTCCCTACTTATCCTATTATAATCATAAAACATGTTTGAAGCAAAAAAAAAAGGCTGTTACAAACTGCCACCAAACAGTTACTATGAAGACTCGAAGCTGTAAGAAATTCTTCCATTTAAAAAAAAAAAAATTGGTAAACAAATTCAATTAGAGACTACCATTGAAACAAATCTTCCAAGACAATTGGGAATAACCATTTTTTTACTTGTGAGATATAGGTCTCTTGTAGCGGAAATGCTGCTTGAAGATTGAACTATAAGGACCTTTATAGTTTGAAATCAATGGATTGTTCCACTCCGGTTGAATAACCAAGACTTTTGGCCTATTGAACACCGTCCTCTACTAGATTTTTTCTTGATTGACGTAGTAGTATTTTTTTTTTTTCAAGTTCGCAGCAACTTTGGATTTTGTTGAATGATTCGGTTGATTTGCTAAAATGGTGTGATATAACCACACTCTTTTGCCATAATTAGGCTAGTATCAACAAAATCAGCGCCCAATACCAATTCAGTTTTTTCAAGTTGAATATAAAAGTCTTGTATACGTTAATACATAATAGCTATCAACTTTTTTTTTTATTTTATATTTTTTGACTACCTTTGACATGTATTAATAATTGATCGTATTTCTAGTGCAAAAGTAAAGTTTTAGTACAAGATATGACATTAAAAGCTTCTCTATCAAACATAACGGGCTTATTAAGAATTAAAGTGTATATGTAATAGAAAAAGAGAATACTTTTTATTTAGTTTTTAATAATATTTTATCTGCTTCGATTCTTCTTCTGCTGCTACATATTATTCCGAATGTCATTACAACGATATGTTGACAGCTGTTTTAAAAGAGAAACGTGAATGATATATGCTACTACTGATCGAACCGGCGGTGTTGCATAATAACAGGAATACAACGTAGCAATCGTCTAGCCGTATGAGTCGAAAAAGCCCTCCGGCAACTTCGATTGTTTGGATGTAGAAGAAGCTAATAAGTCCTCTTCGGATACTTTCATAATCAAGAGCATGGAATCTTTAGATTTAATAAAATTGTTCTAGAATTGTTTGAAAAAAAAAAACTTCCAACTCTTGCATTATCACGAAGAGTTCGATTGATTGGTAAATGTTGAAAACCGTAAAAAAAAAAAGTTCACGGTTCGTGAGGGCCAGGTTAAACTGTGCCCTTCTTCGAGACAATAACCATGCGATCATGGTTAAAAACTTTGTCGTCTGGGAGTTGAGTGATAGGCAATGACAAGACCGTATTCAATTTTTGGACGGATAAAGGTCTTTTAAATCCTAGCACAGAACAAGAGGGAGAGAGAGAAGCCATTGTGGTGAACACCAATTGAGGTAAGAAGCGGCTCATCGTTTTGAGAGCACCAGCCAATCTGTTTTCAAAAATAGCAGCACCATCCCAGACCATTTTTTTTTTTCTTGAACGGAATACCCAAGTAAGAGAACTCAGTAGTAACCCGCATTTTAAAGTTATAAATATATGAATAAAAGTTAAAGAAAAGAAAAAGTATATGGAGCACGGCAACTCGATTGTCATAGTTGACTGTTTTTTTTATAGGTTCTACCTGTATGAAAAAGAAATAGGCAATGACGACACCAAAGATACATCGATTTGATCATTATTCAAGAACAAGAACAAGAGACAATGATAATAAAGGAGATGAATTGATTTGATCATAACCCAAGAAAAAAAAAAGGAAAAAGACTCAGTGATAAAAGGGGGTAGAGACGTGCACCATATTGTTTTTCCCACAAATACTGCCATTGGAATTTAGCTATTAGACAATGAATCACTTTTTTCTGATAAAGTTGTTCGTTAGAGCTTTGATATGACTTACCATTGATAACATGTTTCATGCAGGTTTCAAAGTTGCTTGTTTCTTGAAACAAGCTCTTGTCTGAATAGATACGTATGTAGTTGAAGAAGAGCTTTAGAGGGAAACGATGAAAAAGATTCATTTTAGAATATATATTTAAAAAAAAAAGAGTAATTTATAATGAAACTAAAAAAAAACTTGTTGGAACGGCGTGTGAAAAAAAAATATGGTGCGCATGATGATTGTTATGCTTCAAAAATAGAATAATTCAAACTTTAGACCAGTTTGAGGCATGCTGTATTTAGAATTACCTCCATCACTGAAGAGATAATAATTAATCCATGTAGTCAGTGCCTAGTCGCTTCGTTTGCTGTCAACCATCTCATCCTAACGCGATCAAGTAGGATAAATCTTTTATTGCCAAATATCCGCACAGAGAAGAGAATTTGTTAAGTCATTAAGATTCATTAGATGTAGGACTACTTTGTAATATAGTTACTAGATATATCCTACCATTGACAACAAGTATTTTGCTTGTTTCAAGTTGTTCATTGCTTGGTACAACCTCTTTTCAAGATTAATATATAGTCATACAAGAGATTATAATGGTCTTGACAGGAGCTTGAGTTTTTTTTTTTTTTTTGTACATTTTTGTGACAAATAAACGTCTTTCTTATGTATCCTTCATACTCAAACTTTAATAAGTCTGCCACGTTTGGTGGAGAAGCTTAATATCATAACTTGTGCTATGTATGTAGCTATAAAGTAAACAAAACAATTTATCAAAAGACCTGACATTCTTCTTAGTCATAATGGGAACTTTTAAAGGTTTTGTACAACGAAACTTTTTTCCTTTTAAAAAAAAAACAAAGTGAAAGAAAAGAAAAATAGACGACGATATTATGCAAGTTTTTTTTTTTTTTTTCACCTGAAGGCTAGAAGTTACTCCAAAGGTAAACCCTTTTCTTACATAATTTACCTATTGTTGTTTACCCTTTTTTTTACACATGTCAGCATATTTAATCCAAACAAAAAGGATGACTGAATTTCAATTATTTGAATCCCTTTTAGTCATCGTCTGTATTCATTGGTATCTTTTTACACAGAAAAAAATAAAAATATAGCCTTTTTTATTTTATTTTTTTATTCTCTTTCTTTAATATACATCAAGTAAAAATAAAACATGATGAATGGAGACGATTCTTGTGGCCCTGTTAACCCCATGGCTCAAATGTTGAAACAATTTGGTCAAGATAGATCACTTCAAAGAGTAAAAAAAAAAAAAAAGAGAGAGAGAGAGAGAAAACATTGTTAAGAGCGATTTCAGTTATTTATATATATTTTGAATAGGATCAATTCGCAGGACCTTCTCAACAAAATGCAGGACCTTCTTCAGTAAGTAAAAATAATTGGAACAATAAATAAAAAAAAAAAGAAAAAACCATGATATTTATATTATTTAGATGCGTACACAAAGACAACAAGGACCTGGGTTTTCTCAAGGAGGAGATATGGTAAATGAATTTTTCGGACAAGAACAGCAACAACAACAGCCTAGAATGGGACAAAATAATTTTGAATTTTCTGCATTACAAAGAGAGTTGGATGCTGTAAGACAAGTACCGGGAGGTTGGGCAAATGAATTTGGAAATCATCATCAACAACAACAACAAGCTAAACTCTGGGAATTGACGCCTGGAGAAGAAGCTGCAATGGAAAAAGCATTTTTAGAAAGTAGAGCAGCAGCAGGACCTTCTCAAAGTGCATCAGGTAATATACAGATAAAATATAAAAGAGGAAAAAAAAAAAAGATATTAAATCACCCCCCTTTTTTTTTAAAAAAACAAAGTATGGAGAGAAGAGTTTATGAATCATCCAGAGGTCACCAAGATGAATCCAGCACAATTAGCTGAATTTGAAACTGCATTTGAGAAACATTTCGATTGGGCAAACGAATTTGATCTTCAAAAAGGTAAAGGACGTCTTGAATTAAACAATAATGCACCATGGGAAGAACAATTTGCAGCATTTGACCAACCTACTGAAGAAGAGATGGCACGTAAAGTAGAAGAATTAGCCGCATCACAAGATCCAGCATTTGATCAATTCGAAAACGTCTGGCAAAACATTCGTGAACAAATGGCAGAAGACAATGATTGGGAAGATGAATTTGGTAATTTTAATCCTGGATCCAGTGCTATTTATAAACCAGATTTAGGTGAATACGTATTTGAAACTCACAATCCATTCTTGACCCACCCGGACCCAATGTCTGAAGGTATGCGTTTATTGGATCAAGGTGGTTCCCTTAGTGAAGCTGCTTTAGCCTTTGAAGCTGCTTTACAAACCAATCCGGGTAACTCAGAAGCTTGGATGCATCTGGGTAACGTTCAGGCTCAAAATGAAAAGGAAGAACCTGCTATTCGTGCATTGGAAAAAGCAATCGAAACCGACCCTGGAAATTTACAAGCTTTAATGTCTTTAGCTGTCAGTTATACAAATGAATCTTATGATCATGCTGCCTATCAAACTTTGGAACGTTGGATCACTCAAAAGTATCCTAATCTCGTTGGTAAAGGTCCTTTACCTGAAGCTGCTTCTCCATTTGAACTTCATGATAGAGTCACTGATTTGTTCTTGACGGCTGCTAGACAAGCTCCAGATGGTCAAGGAATGGATCCTGATGTACAAGTAGGTTTAGGTGTCTTATTCTATGGTAGTGGTGATCTTGATAAAGCAATTGATTGTTTCGTTGCTGCATTAAAGGGTCGCCCTAATGTAAGTTATAAAAAAAAAAAAAAAAAAAAAAAAAGTTGGTTTATAATCTTTAAGATTCTAACTTTTGATGATGATAATAATAATAATATAGGATTACTTGTTATGGAATCGTATGGGTGCTACATTAGCGAACAATGGTCGTTCAGAAGAAGCAATTGACGCATACCATAAAGCACTTGAATTACGTCCTTCTTTTGTACGTGCTAGATATAATATTGGTGTCAGTTGTGTCAATATTGGTTGTTATAAAGAAGCTGCTGAACATATCTTAACAGGTCTCTCAATGCATAAACGTGGTAATGGTGATTCAGAAGAAGGCGTAAATGTATCTAGTAATTCTTGGGAAATGTTACGAAAGGCCTTTATTATGATGGTAAATATTTTTTTACAGATTTTTTTTTTTTTTTTTTTTTATATCTAATTTATTCTTTTTTTTTTTTTTTTTTTTATTTTTTTTGTGTAGGATCGTCGTGATTTAGCTGACAAGGCTGTTGTAGGAGCTGATTTGAATTTATTCCGTCCAGAATTTGAATTCTAACTTGGATTTTTATATCTTTTTTTATATATATATCAAATTGTATTTCTATTTAGGAGAGAGACAGGAGAAAAAAAAAAAAAAAAAAAAAAAAAAAACTTAATAAAAAAAATCCTCATTTTAATCCTCATCATGATATGAAATCTAGCCATCGTTGAAAAATTGCATAAAATCTCAGATGCATGAGTATTACAAAATGATACCAGGATTTGTCTCTCTCTCTTTTTTTTTTTATTGTTATTGTTATTGCACACAAAGGAGTATATATAGGGCATTTATACAATGTTTTTGTCTAGAGTTTCTTCTGAACTCACTGCATAAAAAGTACAAAAACTCGATCTGACTTTTATATATAATAACAGTTCAATCATAAATTAAGAGAGAGAGAGAGAGAGAGAGAGAGAGGGTCTCTTTTGTTACTCTGATATCCGGGAAAACTGGTTCCCTTGTTTCCCTAAGCAACAAATTGAACTTTTCAATAAGTGAAACATTTATTTTTTCTTCTCCCCTCAAAAAAAAAAAGACCATAGACAAGATTATAATTAGATATTTTTTTTTTTTTGGTGTCTGTATGTTGACTAATATCACTTTTTTAAAATCAGAAGAATAGGGACACAAGAGTTGATATTATACAAGAAAAAAAAAAAAAAAAAAAAAAAAAAAAAAAAAAAAAAAAAAAAAAAAAAAGAGAGAAAGAGAGTTGAGGAGATAAAAAAAATGTTTTTTTTTATTTTACTTATTTGTGACACAAATGATTTTCCATCTGATTACGATTTTGTCCTTGTGTAACTGCAATCCCGATGATTAACAACTTATTAATGACAATAGATCAAACAATTTACTAAATTCTTTATTGTATGAAAAACAACCACAGATAATTAACTTATTGGGTTACGATAGCAACTCTATGATTCTCTATATTAAATGAATTTCTCTGTTAGGATACAACGTCTATTTACAGGTTTTTATTTTTTTTTTAAAAAAAAAAGAGAGAGAAATAACATTGATATCTTACATAACCACGATGAAATAATAAATCCAAAAAAAAAAAAAAAAAAAAAAAAATGCAATAGAAATTATGCAATGTAATATATTATGAAATGCTATCAAATATAAAATGCTCGCTGATTGGATTTTATTGGAATCCAGGAGTTGTAAAAGCAGTCAATGTAAAATATGAAGAAGTCTATTGTTACACGTTATTGTTTTCCATGTTTATAAAAAAGCTATGATTATCCTTTTTGTTACATCATGCCTTGGGATAACGACTGTGTGTATGTATATATATATATATATATATAGATATTAAATAACGACTATGTCAAAAACTGAATAGTTTAAAAAAAAAAGGGGAGGGGGGAGTGGAAGATCTCTTTCTTTTTAAACACATCATTTAAAACTAAATTAGATATATATATATATGTATACAAACAAATATGAAAGGAGCGACATATAATAATCATTTAGCGACAATACAAAAAAAAACAGTAGCTGATAATACAAAAAAAGGCGAGCGGGAATTGAGAAACTAACTAAAAAATCTGCAATAAAGAAGGTATAAACCCGATATTGTATAATGATCATACGTGACTCCTATCATTTATTCACTCCTTGGTTATAAATGATAGTAATATGTGTTTACTTTTTCGAATTTTGATGTATATAAAATAAATAAATATTATATATATATATATATATATGAATGTAACATATGACTTTTTGGTGTAAATGACTTCTATACCCGAGTTTTTTTTTTTACTTAAAAACGGCTCTCGGTACAAAAATGATGAAAAGAAATAAAACGATACTAGTAGTAATATAAAGAATAGAAGAACCAAGGTTCAGTTTGAAAATATACCAAAAAAGAAGAAGGGTGCATTATATAAATGACATGTCTTTATATAATACACACTTCAATCGTCCTCCTTTCTTTATCTGTCGGATGATCAAAAATAAAAAAATCAAAAAAAAAAGTATAAAAAGAACGAATGTTTGTAACCATTCTCCGTTTGAAAAAAAAACAATTTTTATCAGATCTTTTTTATTGTTGCACGACCTTTCCTTCTTTTCCCTATATTTTATTTTTTCTTTATCTATTTTTTTTTTGTTTTTTTCTCAAGACAAAAAAAAAACATATAAACTTATTATATATACACGAAAACAAAAATAACGATCAAATCACTTTTTTTTTAAAAAAAAGAAAATATGTCAAAAATCAATCATTATAATTATGTTCCAGCTTGCCCTGATGTACCAAATACTTCCAGGTAATTTTTTTTTTTTTTATACTTTTTGTTTTGCCAGGGTTATTACTTTTTTCTTTTTTTTTTTTTTTATAATAGTATTCTAACTCTCTTTTAAATTTTCTTTTTGTAGTTCTTTCTCTCTAATCAATCGTCAAGAACCAATTCATGCTCGTATTAGTACTAATAACGAAAGAGGTAAAAAAAAAAAAAAATTCATTTAACTGATACCATTTTTAAAAAAATACAAGGTTTATTCACTCATTCTTTTTTATCTTAGATCGTCGACCAATAGATCCTCCTCCCATCGTTCAAATTAGATTGAATAACGCTACTCCGCAACAAACTGAGTATGTACTACCCTTGATCATCTAAGAAATTTTTGTTTATCTGATTTTTTTTTTTTTAGCTCATTTCATCAAAATTCTTATTTCTATATGTGCGCAAATTTAGCTCATCCAATCGACGATGAAGAAATTTATACTCCAACCCATAACGCTTTATCTGGTCAAACAGTTTCTTCCATGTACAAGTTGAAAGATATTGATAACCATGGTAAATATTTTAAAAAAAAATTTTTTAAAAAATATATATCATTATCTGATACTCATTATCAAATTATTAGATGGTGCCTTTTTCATTTTCGGTGATCTCTCTGTTAAAGTTGAAGGAAACTTTAGATTAAAACTTTCGTTATTTGAAATCACTTCCACTGGTGCCGTTTGTCTTAAGCACTTATTTACTAGCCCATTTACTGTTTACCCGACAAAGAAATTTCCCGGAATGCTGGATTCTACATTTTTATCAAGATCCTTTTCTGACCAGGGTGCTCGTATCCGTATTCGTAAAGAAAACCGTGCTCAAACGTAAAGTTTATTTTATTTTATGTATTTTGATATTCTCTTATTCTAACTTGTATTTTTTTTATAGTCCTATTGCTTGTCGTAAAAGAAAACTTGAGATCCAAACAGAACCATTCTTATTAGCACCTCGTCAAACCAGTCCAGTTACGCCTTCTCCTCTTACATTCAATGATACCTTAAACCCTGGTGGTTCCTATTATGAACGTAGAGGTAGTATCACCAGTAGTAGTACAGAAAGTGGAAGCGAAGGAAGTCCAGTCACCGCTCATTTTTCTTCTCCTTGCATCTCACTACCTTCTCTATCTTCTCCTCAACAATCTTATGATAAACTTTTTCCTGCTTTCTCTTACTTATCTACTCTACCTCCTACCACTTTTGATCCTACCGTCAAGCTTCCTCCTATTCGTCATTTGTTTGCACCTAAAAGACAAAAGACTGAAGAAGATGCTGTCCTGGCTATGATGCAACTTTCTCAAAACTCTCAAAGGTTATTTTAGAGAAAAAAAATTTACCTCTTTATTTAGAATCCTCTTTTCTTTTTTTTTTTTTTTTTACTTTTTATCTCTCTCACTTTTTTTTTTAATCTTGTAATATCATCTTTTTCCCTTTCTCTCCTATCACTTGCGCGCACATCACATATCATTCACTTTCATTACCTTGTATAATAACATCCGACCCTCTCTCTTTTTTCACCAACTCTTTTTTTTTTTCTTTTATCTCTTATTATTTAAATCATTGCACTAACTACACACTATATTAATTTTTTTTTGTTTATAAAAATCCCTACTTTTTTTTTTGGATCTTCCTTTCATTCTCTTCTTGACCTATTTGTATGTCAATTAAGTATTTTATAATAAAATTATATTTATCTTTTATTTCATCAAGATATATGAATTCGTCTAGTTTTAATGAAGTTGTGCAATCTATTGAGTAACATACGTACTCTTTTTTTTTTTCATTTACAGCCATATACTCAACAGTAAACGAGGTCTCTTTTAATGGGCTGTTAATTTAAGGTTTCATTTAGAATGAAATAGAAGACTGAAGTTGTCTACAGAAGAAAATAATAGTAAGAAAAAAAAAATCTCCAAAAAGTTTTTTTCTATTTACCAAAGTAGCTGTAAATATTTTGAGCGAACACGAAAAAAAAGTAACAATTAGTAGTTTCTTAGTTACTGTGTGTTTATATTTATACTTGGCATAGAACTGTTTCATCTATAGTTACTCTAGTAGGCGTCCAGGGAAAACGCTGCTTTTTTGCTGTATATACGTCAAATATGTAAGTAATGTTTAATAACATGTAAAAGTTAAAAGAATGAAAGTTTTTGATGAAAAAAAAATTAAAGCTTGAATATAATCAATTAGCTTTTTTTTTCTGAAGTAATTTATCAATAAAAAGATTAGCAAACTTACATAATTCATTATTTGGTTAGGTTTTCAGTTCTACTAGTTTTTATTTTTTTAGTTTTAAATGTGTATGTACCTAAATTAAATGCCCACCCTAAACAGAAAGTGAATTAAAGCAGAGCTAAATGGTAGAACCTAAATAAAGCAAAAATATTCCCTATACAATATAAAAAATTCGTTGAGAGTAGTGAGTATTCATTTATTTTCCGTTTAGTGATCATTTAATCTAGGCACAGATTCAAAATTCTGTATTTTTCAGGAAGTAGATCTTTTTTTTTTAAAAAAAAAAGTTAGGTTGCAGAAAACTGAATGATAATTTGAGGATGAGATCGCATGATTCCAGAATATATTAGAGTCATGCTTAAAATGTTCTTTATTGATATATGAATCAACGATAATGTAATTGTAAAAGAAAACATACTTTCCTTAATAAACCTAAAGAGCACTTTCATAACCCCATTGAACCATTTAATTTCTCAACAAGTGCCAATTCTTAACAGAGTTAAACCCAATTCATTAAAATTTTTCATTTACATAATAAAGATAACCCAAATGATTTAAAAAGATGTGCCTTTTTATAGAAGCACACACACACACACACACACACACCTGTTTTATCATTACGATATAAGTGGTTAAAAACATCTCATTCGAATCACACCTAAAAATGAAACAGTTATGCGTATCTTCACTAATTTTTTTTTCAGTAACGTGATAGAACTATATATAGAAATTTTAAATTTTTTTTATCATTAAAGATAAACTCTTTCTCTCCTTTTTTCTCTTTTACATTTACTTTTTTCAAAAGATAAAAAAGAAAGACACATATGGGTATTCCTACGCTACAACTTTATTGGATAACAGGTGGGTTCTTACTGGGTATGCTATTTATGTATAGTCTTATGCCAGTACGTACTCATGGGCCAACACGACATCTTCGATCAAGAGGAGAAAAAGAAAATAGTATATTAAAATTTGGAAACCCAGGTACTTATATAAAAAAGAGAGAAGAGGATAAGAAAAAAAAAATCATGTTTTAATTTTATATATATATAGGACCCAACGTAGATTTATTTGAACGAACAGCTTATACAGCTGCATATAATCGTAAAGATCGAATTCCATATTGGGTAGGTGAACATCTCACAGCACAAAGTATTATCAAGGGTAAGGGAGTCACTCGAGACAAATCACGATTTAAAGAGGATCCAGATGTACCAGCACTTTTTCGTGCGTATACAAGAGACTATACATTCAGTGGATACGATCGTGGTCATATGGCACCTGCTGGCGATGCAGGTGCAACACAATCTGGGTTAGATGAAACTTTCTTAATGAGCAATATTGCTCCTCAAGTAGGTGCAGGATTCAATCGACAGTATTGGGCTTATTTAGAGGGATTCTGTAGAGACTTGACAAAGAATTATACGGATGTCTTTGTTTATTCAGGTCCTTTGTTTTTACCTCAATTAAAGACTGCATCAGCTGCAGATGCCATGATTGAGTTTACAGAAGATGGAGACATCAAGACAACTACAACAAAGTCGAACGAAAAAAAGTATCAAATTCAATATAATGTGATTGGCGATGCAGGACCGAATGTAGCTGTTCCAACGCATTTTTTTAAAATACTCTTGGTCTCGAATCGAGAGAATGAATTTACTTTAGGTGCATTTGTCTTACCTAATCAAGTTATTGCAGATACCATCCCACTCAGTCAATTTCAAGTGAATTTACAAGCCATCGAAAAAGCTTCTGGACTTTTATTTTTTCAAGAGTTGGACAGAAAAGCATTTTTAAATTTGTGTGACATGGTGTCATGTATTGTAAAGTGATTAAGTGGTAGTGAGTTTATTACAGTAGTAGTAGTGGTTAAATTAAATAAATTAAAAAGAAACAAAAAAACAATTGGTTTTAGTTGATGCCTCTACTTCTTTCTTCAAATTCTAAACGCTTATTGGGAGAGTTATAGATGGTGGTAAGAATAGAGAATGGGAATGTGACACAAGTGAGGAAGATAAGACTATTTGTGTACTTATTATCTGAACTACGAAGTGCGTCCATAATAGCTAAACTAATAAGTCCAAATACTTGAGAGCACATCCATAATGCAGAACTTGAGATAGATTCACTAATAGGATACGATGCTATATAAAAATACAAGTCAATCATCTAATTTACATATATATATATATATATATATATTGTGGTACTCACATTCAACTGAGAGTTCAAGGAAAACAGGTAAGAGAGAAAATGTAAAGAATCCTAAAAGTACACAAACAATCATCATGGCAGTGTACCCAAGCTCTTTGACAACTAAAAAAAAAAAAAAAAAAAAAAAAAAAAAAAAATTAAGTAAAACTTATCAAGGGCATCCTTTCTATCAAAAGACTTACCAATAAAGTAAAAAGCTAAATATAAGGCACCGTCAAGAGGAACATAAAGCTTCATCACCAATGGATGTCGACCTGTCTTATCAATGAAGATACCAGTTACAATTGATCCAACAAGTCCTGCGAGTACAAATGCTGCCCCAAGAAAACCAGCATCATCCGGTGTAACACCATAAGGTGCCACAATTTGTGTTAAAAGAGATGTGAATGCAGATGCTAATCCACAAAGGATACCAAATGTAGCCATAATAATAAGGTAGTTCCAATTCTTTGCCAATTGACGAAGTGATTCTCCAAATGAAATTGCAAACTTGTTTTTGGATGATGCACTATAAGATGGTGGAGTCTTGGGTTTTTTAGGTACGAAGAAGGCAGGAATGGCACAAGCTGTGGTGGCACAAGCGATGATAAGAAACTATATTATAAAAAGGGTAAGTGGATATTTTACTATAATCAGACGATAAAAACTTACACCTGTAGGAACCGTTTCAGGACTAGTTACGACAGCAGGGATAATAAGTGAGGCAATAGCCATACCAATTGCATTCGCTTAAAAAAAGAAGGTTTTTTTTTTTTTAGTATTATAATACCAGATTAAGTATATTACACGAATTAAATCACTTACTAATACCACCAACCATTGTTGCTGTACCTCTGCCATCAGCGCTAAACCATAATGCAGCGTACTATTTTTAACTCATGTTAAATAAACTTTTTTTTTTTAAAAAAAAAAAGAAAAAAGAAGAATCCTTCTTACTTACTGGAGTACAAATGTTTAAAATAAATGGTTGACCGATAGCACAAATAACCTAACAACGTGCCATACTATTTAGTAAACCGTTTTTTTTTTAAAAATATATATATATATATATATATATATAAATTATCACTTTACTTGACCAATCATTGCAAGAGCAAATTTACCTGTGGGATCATTAATAAAAGAAGAAAAGTAACGCAACCAAGCACCAAGGGTTTGTAACACTACACCAATTACCATCTAATAATAATAATAATAAAAGTTTTAATTTACAGATGCTTGTGAAGTGTACAGAAATAAAACATTACACCCATTTTGATACTCCAATGTTCATAAACCCAACTTGAAAGTGGACCAGCAAATAAATAAACCAACATGAAAACATTTGAAAACCAATTGATTTCAGATAATGATATACCAAGGTATTCTTTTGCTGCATCAGGAACTGGAGCTACTGAAAGCCAATTTAATGAAGAAACAATGTTGGATAATGCAATGACGGCTAAACCAAAGAACCGTACTTTATATGTCTTGAAGATAAATGACATTTCTTCAAGATCTTCGTCTCCATGCCATGATTTATTATCATCTATTCTTGGTTGAAAGCTCATTTTTTTTTTTAAAAAAAAAAAAAGGAATGGAAAGGATAAACAAAGAGAGAAAGAGAAACAAAAATAAAAAGCTCATCCAATAAATACTTTATTTATTTTCTTGTGTAAACTATTATAACAGAGTGTGGACCCTTTTGTTAGACATGTACAACAAACAAATAACCAGTAAAGAGACAAAGCAAATTAGCGGAGATCAATGACATTTTAAGTAATTGCAGGCGTTGAGTCAAACATGCTCTAAACTCTTTACGTTAAACATAAAATACTTACTTAGCATATGATAGAAGAGCCAGAATAATGACACGATATAAAGAAAGAGTTTTTTTTTTATATAATCTGCTATAATATAAAGAATAAATCTAAACGGAAGCTTATTAGGTATATTATTAATTTATTACAGTAATTAATTTGGCTTTCATATGATTGTGAGTAAATGTAGATTTTTTTTTATGTGCTTGATGTGTATAAAGTACGAGAGATTGATTAAATAAAGGGAAAGATACGTGTACCATATTTGCGCACCATACTTTTTTTGTGCACCACCTTTTTTTCACGCGCCATACAAACAAGTTTTTTTTTTTTTTTTTTCACTTTATTTATTTTTTTTTTATTCTAAAATGAATCTTCCTCGCCGTCTCTCTTAATTTCTTCTTTAATTACATACGTCTCTATTCAGACAAGAGCTTGTTTCAAGAAACAAATAACTTTGAGACCTGCATAAATCATGTTGTCAGCCGTAAGCCATATCAAAGTTCTAATAATTCAATCAGAAAGAAGTAACTCATTGTCTACTAAATCCCAATAGCAGTGTCTGTGAAAATATATGGCGCGCAAATATGGTGCGCGTATCTTTCCCCGATATAAGTAAGAAGTAGTTAAGCTGGGGGATGGGAAATCCATTATTTAATAAGATGCCGCACTCACATCCCGCACAGAAATGCAACCGTTATCAGTAGTCAGTAGAATGTATAAGCATCCGAACGCCAGAGGACAAAGCAGGCGTTAGGGCTCATGATTTTTGTGATGTTTGATTACGCCCTTTATCTTCTTCCACAATACGCGCTCGTTTATCTTTTTCTTTCTTTCGTACATGTCTGTTTATCTCTTTCGTCGTATAAAAATGTCTCAAGAATACACGGATACTCTGGAACAATCTGCGGATGCAGCGACGAAAGTCAAACTTAAAATAATCCAGCAAACCCAGGAGGTATTTTAGCAACTAATCTTAACAAAGTTTCATCCGTTTCTAATTCTTTACTCTTATTTTTATTTTTGGAACTGTTCTTGAACGAGGAGTCATCTGCCACCAAAATACGAAAGGTGTTTTTTTTTTATCATGCGGCAAATAATAATCATTTTGAATTAATAGACTGACTACTTATATATAATTATCATACCATATCATAGATTACATCTAAGACTCCGTCAATTTCGCTGGTATGAATAATGCATTGGGAAGTAGTAGAATACGACCGACTACACACAAATCGCTATGGTCTACTACAAAATCTTACTAACCGGGTGCAAACCTTCTGTAAATCGCAGAAAAATTGAAGTTAAAGATTCAAAACCAATATACTATTATTAGTAAGTTTCTATATAATCTCTAGCATAACTATATTTCTTATAACTCTCTATTATAGTTTGTCAAACGACTGTATCTTCAACCTATGTGCTGCAACAAATAATTCTCAAATAAATCATTTTAACCTATCGGTTCAAAATCAAAATTTTACTCTTCCTGCGATTGAATATGATTCCCGTAACATCGATTCATTGATCAGATTAGTAAAAAAAAAAAAAAAGTAAAAACTTTTGCTTTGCAAACAAATACAATAATACATGAATAGACTTGATAATATGTACAATTCTTTTTTTTTTTTTATTTAAATCAATTCCATTGCGAACTTAAATAAAACAATCAATGTTATTGAGAAGTAGCCCCAGAAAGAGCATTCAAGAGAAAAATATAAAAAGGATATATGAATTTATGTGCATAGATATATTCGTCCATTGCAAATGGGAAGATGTAATCTAACACATTTGTTTTTATTGTAGCTTACCCAAGCATGTCGAAAGGCTATCGGTGTTCAGCAAAAGCGCCAGAGAAAAGTATAGCGACGAATACTTCAAACTTAAATTTTGGGCTCATATTCTCGAGACTTTCTTTGCCCATAGTCAAAATATGGTATTATGATGGTAAGGAAGTCTAATATAGTTTAAAATCTCTTGTATCTTTTCATATTGATTCAAAATTTATATACCGGATCATATCAAGTAGCTTTTATTTCATGTCGTATTTTGAAGACGTGCCTACATTCTCATCCCTCATTAATTGTAAATTATCTGTTACAACGATTAATTACTTATGTAGTTCAATTGTACATAACTAGAAATAAAAATGTAACCTTCTTTACCCAAATGAGCACATGTTGATCTTCGCTTCCTTGTTATGATTTATTATCATCTATTCTTGGCTGAAAGCTTATTTTGTTTAGAAAAGAACGGAAAGGATAAACACAGAAGATAAAAAAAAAAAAGACCCTCTAATAAATATTTTATTTTATTTTTCTTGTGTAGTTAAAGGAATACCTTACATAGTGTGTGGATCCTTTTGTTAAACAATGTACAACAAACAAATAAACAATTATTTAAATGCAACAAATCAGCGGAGATCAATGATGTTTAAGGTACTAGAAGCGTTGAGTCGAACATGTTGAGATTCATTCTAAAATCAAACCCTTTTAGTTTTAGTTTTATCTTTAAAGTTTATATAAAAAGTAATACTTACTTGGTATATAGTAGAAGAATTGGGATGAGGATGAAATGAATCTTTAACTTTGCAATTGGTGATTTCTTTTAAACCTTTTGGACTTAAACGAAATACACCAAAACTATATTAAAAGACTTAGTAATTTTTCACATGAACTTTTTTTTTTTTGAAGTATTTACTCTGGAGTATTATTTGGAGCACAAACAATTGCAACGGCTTCAGGTAACATGAGTTGATATGAACAATGTGTATGTAGATCTACTGAACTTAAAAAACAAGTTTGTGAAGGATGTGTCTAACAAAAATATGTCAATTATGCAAAATAACTGATTCAAGTCTCTACATAAAATAACTTACATGAATCCAACCTAACGTTAACAACTCGTTTTTATCCTGATAGTCAAAGATCGCCTCTTCATCTTTTGTGATGCAAGTATCACTTGTACCTTCTTGATTAGGTATTAAAAGAGATGTTACAAACAATTCGTTATTTTTCTATTTTGAAGAAGTTAAAAATTTACTGTTATCATGATACTGACTATTACTACAAACCAATTTCCCACTTAATATACCACAAGTTTCAACATTAATGCTTGTATTATGTCGAGCAATTTGAAGGAAACTTTGTTGAATGATGGTTGGGATATTTAGAGTTCGAAGTTGACTGATGATAGTTGTTGTTGAAGTCGTCGGTTGATGATGATCCAAATATAAGCTTATTTTTGGAGGTAATAAAGGTGCCTTTTCTTTATGATTCATTTTGATTTTAGGTGGTAAAGGTGGCGGAGGAACATGAAGCGAAGCTCTTGTATATATTGGTTCTGCCTTACAACTAGATTTTTATAAAAGAGACTTTGAGCAAAAAAAAAAAAAAAATAATGATTACTTTTTGCCAAGTAGTATAATTTTACCTTGGCGTTGGCTCCCAATCCATTGGTGTCGGGCTGTATCTTTCTGGTGGACTTGGTGACTTATTCTGCTGGGTTATAGCGGTATGAGATAGTTCATAACTTTCATAAATGGCTTCAATCGAAGGTCTTAATATTTCCAAGGCATCCAAAGCTTCTATACAAGCCTATGATGCACCCTTTTTTAGATAATATGAAAAAAATTTGCAATTAAACTATTTTTACTTGAACCATATCGTCATTATCCAAATAATTAAATCCAGGGTGTTTACTGAGTTCGATCAATACTAAACTATAAGAAAACAGGATTTCAGTCGAGAGTAAATAATAAAATATCTTGCTTTCTTACTTGATATACTTTAAATAATACACATAAGCTTGTTCCTCGTTTTCCTCTCTGTAATAAATACGTGCTTGTTTTACTAATAGATCAGCAGAGCTTGAATAGATCTCGACAGGTATACAGTCATCAGTATGCATTTTTGATATCGAGTGAAGTTCTTCAATCGACTTTGGCTTGGTTGTCGACATTGTTAATCTAGTAAAAAAAAAACGAAGTTAAAACAGAAAACTAGTTGAAGCCAAGAAATGCTTTTGTTATTTTAATTAAATGTCCGTACGATAGCAAAAAAAAAAAAAAAAAAAAAAAAAACGATTGCTAGACACACTCTTTCAAAGAGATACATATTTAAATCTGTTGTATGCTTTTTAACTAGATACTTTCATATTTCATGCTCATGGTAGACTTGGTAATTTCAGCCAGCTTGTTATGCAAGCATTTGGGTTTGACCAACTAGTTCTTCCTGTGGCTCAATTCTTGTTTTTTTTATCACGAAATATTTGAACTTTCTTCGTTCCTTTTTGTCTGCCCCGAGCTGTTGTTACTAATTGCATATCAAAACTATGTCTATGTCTTTTTTTAAAAAGATTTTATAATAAAAAAAATGGTGTTAATGTCCAAAGAGTTTAATTTGGAGGCTAAGTTAGTATTTTCAATATTATCAGTTTCCAAACTTTCCAATCTTCTCTAAATACTTCGTCTATATTAAATTGAGAAGAATATTTAGTCACATCAAGAATAAAGCCTTCTTGCAATATAGTTTCATACGCTTAGTGCTTCATTATTCAATGGTTTTAGCGTTTCATCATAGTTATAGCATTCTGAAAAAAACTTCAGATAGTAATTCTTGAGATAAAAGCTTAAAATGTAATCCCTCACTATTATCATAGCTGTCAAATATGTTGTTTTTCGCAAGACTAATTATTTCATGTTATTCCAAATTTATCTTAATATTTATTAAGATACTTACTTCTCCTTTGCACTCATGCTAGACTTAAATTTATAGGAGTTGAAAAATTCTCCTATGCTCTTAATCTCAGTAGTCTAAAAAAATACAAAATGTCAAGCCAACTTTTAAAAATAAATATTTCATATATTTAAGAAGTTAATGTATTATAAGCGTAATATCATATGTTTTTATAGTTTTACCTGCTGTCTTTTTCGTTTTACGATCTATTTCATTAAATAAGATAAGTGATTAATTAAAAACAGTGCAAAAAACTTTAAATATACCCCTTTCAAACCTCTTGTCTTCATCTTTTTATCATTTATCTGAAGTACCCCAATTTTATCTAGTCCACCGCTCATCGACGTATCTAAAATTTTATTTTTGAAAAAAACTTCTTGCAAAAAAAAAAAAGAAACTTCCTAGCAACCAAATTTCGTTCATTCTTATGTATAAAACATTATAAGAGAATCTTTAACACAAACCAACGAGTATTGTCAGTAGAAGCTACTCAAATTAGCAATCATAAATAAGGATTAGGCTGTTTTTAACCAAACAACTGATACTATTCTTGGTATATAATACATATGAGATATGTATATATCTACAAGCAGAGACCATTTGATTAAACGAGTTTTTATTATATTTTTTAATATTATGTAGTGTCATAAGAAAAGACCATTGCGATGCGATCGACACTCTTTTATTTTATTTTATTTTTTTCAAAAAAAAGAAATTTTGCATTTAATTTTCTAAAACGAATCTGAAACGAGGTTTTCCAGCACGGAAGTCATCTACAGCTTGAGGAGCTTCTTTCATAGGATACTTTTTAATCCAAGGCTTAACATTCTTTTCAGAAGCAAATTTCAACATTTCTTCAATCTCATGGGGTGCTCCGATAGCAGAACCACAGATATTAAATTGAGTGATAGCAAGTAACATGGGAGGAACCTCAGGGAAGTTCCAGCTAGGAAGTCCCACATTAATAAAGACACCATTGGGACTGAATAATTTTGCATAGGTCTCCCATTTAAAGTCTCGTCCAGTGCCTGTACAGAGGATATGTGATACTTCACCCTTAAGTTTATCCAATTCATCTTCGTTGGATGTTGTAACGTATTCGTCTGCACCTAATTCTAAAGCAACATCCTTCTTCTTATCACTGTGAGACATCGCAATCACACGAGCACCCATAGCCTTAGCCCATATAATACCATAATGACCAAGTCCACCTACACCCAAAACCTACATAATACTTAGAAGATTAATATTTTTTTTCCCCTTTCATTCCCTCTTCTATATTATACATACGCCAACAACAGAATCCTTGTTGACATTATATCTCTTTAAAGGAGCATAGGTAGTGACACCTGCACAAAAGAAAGTACAGGCAATTTCATTTGTCATACTTTCAGGAATCTTGAAGACAAATCTAGCATCACCTCTCCATTTATCAGCGTAGCCACCAAACGATTTATCTCCATTAGGCCAATAACTATCGTAAGTGCCCGTTTTTTTACCTTTACACAAGTTTTCAAAGCCTGCTTTACATGGTTTACATTCATGACAAGAACCTGATTGAGCGCCGATACCTACGCGATCACCTACTTTGACATTTGCGACCTTATTACCGATATGTGTAACAATACCTGCAATTTCATGACCTACGACACAAGGGTACTTTGTAGGTCCCCAGTTGGAGTCAAGTGTATGAATATCGCTACCACAGATGCCACAGTGTGTGACATCAATACCCACACTGTAATCATCTTCGGAACGAAGTGGCATTTCTTTCCAAACTAAGGGTGCATCTATTTTTGACGTGTAGTTTTTAATAAAAATTCAAAATGTATTATCTTAAAAAAAAAAAAAACCTTTGGCTTCTCCAACCCATCCGTGAAAATTAGTAGGTGCTTTAGACATTTTTGTATATATTTAATGAATTTTTAAAAGAAAAATACGTTTAAAATAGTCTGGTTATTTTATACTTTTTTTTTTTTTATTTTTTTCGATGGTTCGAGTTTAGGTATGGGTTTCATTCCGAAAAAGCAGTAAATACGTAATAAAGTTATCCAAATTAAGTCGCCTATTTAAGCACTTTTTTTTTAAACATTTTGATTCAGTTTAAATTACTCAAAAGATAAAAAAATATCAACAAAAGTTAGAGTAGTTCATGCGACAATGGTCAAATGGATTGTTTTAATATATATAAGATAAAATTCATAACATCATACTTTATCAGCCTAATTGACTTAAACAATTATGCCAAAAACAGCAATTGGTTGTATCCATCTCTGAGTGACAAAAGTATATTTTTTCCCTCCGTCTTGTAACAAGACTTCAAGAATGATACACTAATGTGTACGAATACATCACATTTTTATTTTTAACTGTATTATAGGGACCTTCTCCGCAGTTTAAGTTCTATTATGGTTTCTGAAAATTCAAAGATACCAAGAAAGATAGCCCAAGACGTGTAGGGCTGCCGCGAAAACCCGAATAATACAGTACTACTACTGTTTGACAGCTTATGATCGCTGACTATCCAAAGTTACAGCTTTGTAAATTAAATGATAGAAACTTGTTTGAATTAAAAAATGTGTCATCAAAATAGAATAACAAAGAAACGCCTTTTTTTTTTTCTTTTCTTTGTTATTTTCTCTTTGACGCTATACATTATATACAAAAAGCATCTTAGTATATAATAGTAAAATACTAATTAAAGAGGAGGCGTTGCATGAATAGTGAAACCTGACCTAGGTTTCGACCATCAGCTGCCCATTGTCATGGATAAACTAGTTCTTGAAGATTAACCAAGTTAATGTAGTAACCGGCTGCTGTACCTGATCATTAATATAAAAGGAGATTTATGTCAATAAATACGATGATGTGATTTATATAATAAAAGAACCAATTAAGTAAAATCAGAGTGTAGATAAACTTGTTGTATAGAAAAATAGAAGGAAGTTGAGAGCATATGATAATTATACGAGAATATAATGTGCTCTTTCACAACAAAATAACTGAAGTAGGCGAAAATCAAATGAAAGACATTTTACGAGTATGCGAAGAAACAGAGAATACAATGACAAAAGCATTATCGGCGTTATTAGAAGAAATACCTGTGATGTAACGATGTGGGAGTAGAACAAAAAAATATTCCTCAATCATACAAGCGAAAGTATAAAGAAATTTTATATTCCGATAACTCCATTGACCGATACCGCTACCACCACTGACAACAATACCAATACCGATACCGCCAACCTTGACAGCAACAGCAACGCCACTACTAACATCGATACTGATCGTAATTGGGAACAATCGCTGTCTAATTTAAATGGAGACCGTGCCAATTCCTTGGGAGTGCATTTACGATAATGGTCAGACATTTGGGTTATTTGCAAGCTATTCAAAATGAAGTACAATGAAGTCTACATACACTATACAAGTAGTTGAATCGTGATCTTACCACTGGGTATGCTATGTGGAAAGAGTGGACCTTTGGTGTGAATGAAGACCAGCCCAGTGTTAACCAACCTGAACGAAACTTATGGTAAGTATGAAATGGAGAGCCGATGTCAAAAGGTAAAAGCATAAACGTATATATAATAATTTAACTTATAATATTTTTGTTTTTATTATTATTATTAATATTTAGAAAGAAAGTGCGGCTACTCCAAGTTGTCTAATCATTATTAATGAGATAAAACGGGTAGCTAAAGAGGAGTAATATATCACTTTGGAAGTAAAATTGAAAACTTACGTATTTCTTTGGAAGGTTGTTCCTTGGATAAATTAGGTAAAACCATCTAAGCGAAAAATAAGCAATGAACTTTTATTATTATTATTATTCTCTTACACTTTAAAATGAATTATTGATTCTGCCGGAAATTGTGATTATTTTATGAATTTAGTTAAATAATAATACATCATGTATCGACCCTTTTTTTTTTATTTTACAAGCAGTGAAAAAAAAAAAAAAAAACTTGAAAATACCTACTATGTATTATAGTATATATTTCTTTTTACCTTTTTACCCTTTTTTTTTTTTTTTTTGTGTACAATTAAGTTTAGACTCTATATTCGCCACAATCATTCTAATATATTTAAACGTTTAACGTTTAAGTGGTTTTGACGGACGATCATTATATCGTCATGGTTGCCAAGTCTTTACTAGTTTGGTTTCTTTATATGAATATTGGTGCTCAAATGTTACCATGAACCCCACACTTTCCCACCTCGTGAAACCTTTCGAATGATAGGAACACGTTTGTAACCAAAAACAAAAACTTGTTTTTAAAAACGATTTTGTTCTCTTGGCAACCAAAAAAAAAAAAAAAAAGGGTGTTCATTTGGTAAACAAAGGAAGATTTAGGAAAAAACAAAATCCTCTCACCACTCTTGTATCATTCGGGAACATCCTGAATCAGTAAAAAAAAAAAAAAAATATAATGCAATATAATGTTTGAATGTTGTAATAGAAAGAATACTTTAAATTTCTTAAAAGTTTCATGTTGTTTAGCATCACTTTACATACAAATAAGAATGTTTCTGTTTTTTTAAAATAGCAATAAAAAAAGTGAATATACCCGAATTATAAAATGTACATGTACACACACTCTATCGTGGATCAAAAGAAAGAGAGAGAGATCAAGAAAAAAAAAATACTCTTTCATTCTTGTATAATCCTTGTTGAATACAAGTGTGTAACGCAACAATCAAAAACGTTAAAATTAATATTAAATACTTCTAGACTCTCGCTCTCCTCCACTCTTGTCTCTCGTGTGTATTTACACACTCTCTCTTTTTCTTTTTCTCTTTTGAGCCCGCGCGGAGAAGGACCCAGAATATAATTAAACCTCAAACTTATTAAAGGAGAGAAAAGAACTAAAAAAAAAAAACGTGAGTTGTTTAGTAAAAATAGTATTATTTTCGCTTTCTACTTGTTTCTCCTTATTTTTTAATAGCATTTCTTTTTTTTTTTAAAAAAAAAAAAAAAAAAAAAAAAAAAAAGTGAGTTTAGTTTTATAGATCTCGATACATGGTAAGGATTTTCTGCAATTTTCTTCATTTCGTATGCAGCTCGAAAAAAAAAAAAAATTTGTCGCTTTTTTAGAGTTAAAAAAAAAAATTTATCGCTTTTAAAAAAGCAAAAATCAAGACATTTCATGATTTTTTTCCCACAGATGATCTCTTTTTTTTTTTATTTATTTATTTTTTCCGCATATCCAACAAATTACAGTTCTAGCTGTTCTTTTTGTATTTTGTGGGGAAAGGTTATATTTTTCCCAGCCCAAGGTGATACAAATAGAAAGAGTAGAATGATATATGTTTTTTTTTTTTTGTGGGGGGAGGTGTTTTTATTAATAAACTATCCAATCAATTTTCAAATGTATTTGGTATAATAAATTTTTTTTTATTATTATTATTATTTGTTTGTTAAAAAAAAAAATGATGCTAAATGAGTTGTGTTTTGATAAAATATAAAGGAAATGAAAAGAAAAAGGGGGAGTAGAGGTTTAGATGGTTAAGTGGCCAGCGCTATAATATTGTTGATAATATTGATTCCAACCATGAAGTCCTCCACCAGGTTCACCACCTGTGGGATCTGAAGTGGGTGCAGGAGGTCGCATGGTAGTATGATTATTATCGTACGAGTTTGTGATCTGATTGACAAGTTTACTAGGCGCATTATAACCAGGTGAGAATACATTGTATGATCTTTGCATGTTATCTTGACTATCGGTTCTTTGAGGAGTTCTATCTTTGACCCAACCTAAACGAACCTGGTTGCCAGCAATTGTGATCCCTTGAAGAGCAAAGATGGCAGTAGCCGCATTCGCATGTGTGTCTAACTTGACAGTAGCCTTAGTTCCTTTGATATAAATGTCCGAGACGAACCCGTATTGCTGTAAATGGGGTACAATATCTTGTTTGATTACTTTTTTTGGTAAATTTGCAATATACACTGAAGTATTGTAAAGCGGTGTCTGAGCAAAGATTTCTTCATACGACATATTTGCAACTACTACTAATAGAGTAATTGATAGTTTTAGTTATATATATATAGTTTTGTTTGTTGTTGTAAAAAAAAAAAAAAAAAAAAAAACTTACCATGGTCGCTATCGGTAGAGGAACGTCTAGAGTTATTTGTAGATACACTTTGAGCATCGCTTGAGTCGTCAGTAGCAAGTTGACATTGTACCTTGGAAGATAAAATGGTTTGCCCGTCCATTTCACGAATGGCTTCTTCAGCATGTTTTCTGTGATCAAATGTAACTACGCCTTCTCCATTTAGCACACGTGCTTCACTATTTTAATAAAAGAGAAAGAGTGTGAATATTTTTTTTTTTTTTTTTTTTTTTTGAATACTGTGTGTGTAAATAATGAACTTACGAAATGTGGAACTTTTTGAATGTATTAGTCAAGGTTTCATCGTCTACTTTAGGATCCAGATCGGTTACAATGACCTGAGTAATTTCATCTTCAGTTATGTCATCACCATCCAGGTGAGATTCATCACTCCAGCTTACTGATATTTCCTATTATATATAAGAGATGTGAATATTTTTTTTTTTTTAAATGTATATAACTATATTCTTATATTACCTGGCTATGAATCACCCGTTTGTCCATTGCATGTAAAGCTTGTTCAGCAGCTTGTCTTTCATGAAATTCAATCAAGGCAGATTTGAATTGATTCTATAACATATAAAAGTTAGATTCGAAAGTTTCGAGACTAAAATAAGTACGAAGAGAAGGTTTTACAGAATGATAAGATTGATTGTACTATTTATCTAATCTTATGATCTAGCAGCATTCCAATTGAACAAAAAAATCTCACAGTTTGTAAAACCCCGACTTTTTTTTTTTGTGTTTACTTACATTTTCTTGTTTTAACTTGACATCTTTTATTGAAGAAATCAAACTAAAGATACTTTTTAATTCTTCTTTAGTTACTTTGTTATCCAATTGATGAATAATTAATGATGTACAGTCTGACATTTTATGTATATATTTGTGTGAAATGAGTTTTTAAAAAAGTAGGAGTTTTTTTTTTGTGAAAAAAAAAAAGAAAGAAAAAGGATGTGTTAAAAACTTTTTTTCTTTTATACACAAAAAAAAAAAAATATATATATATATACATAAAGAGTGCTACCATAATTGGCTTAGTCTCAAGTAGTTTTTTGGGGGGGGGGGAGAGAAAGGGGATCTCACTTCTGTACGTCATGGACACAGAAAATAACATTGATTGGATGTAGTTTAAAGTTGAAACTATATATGTATTTTTCTCGGCTCAAATGAATGGTGGTTTTTTTCATGGATGATTCACTCTTTTTTGGAATTCTAATAAATACTTTGCTGACGTAAATTATGTATTTTTGATTTGAAATTAATATTAATAATTATTTTTTATTATTTGCGCAAAAAAAAAAAAAAAGAAAAAAAAAAAAGAAAGATGAATGGGAAATTCACTGTTTTTATACTTTTTATCCATTATTGCACCCCTTTATCTTTTTTTCACACAAAAAGTCACATAGGAGAATTTTATCTTAATTCTCCTAAAAAAAAACTCCACACTTACACACACACATAAAAAAAAAAAAAAAAAAAAAAAGTAATAAAGATAAAACAATAGAAATCTTGTTTTCTTTTACTTCTTTTCTTTTCTCTCTCTTTTTTTTTTTTCGATAAAGAAAAACAAAATGAGTTTTACTTCTGTACCTTTTCATGGTTACGAACCACCTAAAAAAAGACCCAACAAAATTCATGTATCTGCAGCATGTGTAAATTTTTTTTTTTTTTTTTAAAAGCATAAACATAAATATATATAAATATCTGATAGTATAATCAAATAGGTGAATTGTAAAAAGGCACATTTGGCTTGTGACGGTAAAAAGATGAAAAGATAAAATAATACCATCAAGTTCTATTCTCATTCTCTCTCTTTATTTATATATATATATATATATATATATTGTTCTAGTATCTAGACCTTGTCAACGATGTATCAATACAGATAAAATGGATAGTTGTCATGACGTACAACATAAAAAGCGAGGAAGACCTAAAATGATGCGAGATAGTAATAATAATAAGATCAGGAACACTACTACCTCAGTACCTAATCTCACGCGACCTATTTCAACCCAACCTATTTTACCCGTATCCATGACAGTAAAGAAAATATGAATATATATATATATATTTTTTTTTTTTGAAATCGTATGACTAAAATAAATTTATTATTTTAGCTTATTCTTACCATGGATTTATGTTGTGCGAGGGTAACTGACGAATCATTAGAATACCTTCAACTTTATCCTCAAGAATTTTCACACCGATCCATTTACGATTTCTTATTACCTGGACCAACACACCAAATCATGGCGAAACTTCATCGATGTCTATTAGATAACGTAGTGCAACATCAATCCAGTACATTACCTGCACATCAACTCGTGCGATCCTCATCTGAATCCTTCTTTAAACTCTCCATACCGACACTTTTGACCATCGCGAATGGATCCTTCACCTTAAAATCTCAATTATCTTTTCGATATGGAAATGAATTAAAGACGCATCAGGAGATGCAGTGTCAGTTTTATTTAGGCGGTGGATTAGGGGCGGATTTATTTCAATATGAGAGTCTTGATCAATTGTATATTGTTTGTAATTTGGCACCTCTTACCCGTGATCATACGCGTATCACAGATCATGATACCTGTTCTACTAGTTCTACTTCGATTGCATCTTTAACAGAAGCAGCGTCGCTATTAGAATCTTCGCTACTAGAAACATCCACTACGTCGTTGCTAGAAACGTCTGCTCCACCTGTACCAACATCATCGGCTTCATCGCTTGTAGAAAACTCGGCAGAGGAGGAGGAGGAAGAAGAAGAAGAAGAAGAAGAAGAACTGGATTCTGCTCATTTAATTTCGATAGCACCACATATACCAACACCTTCATATACGCATGATTACGAGGATGACGAAAGTGATCAAGATATGGGAGACATGGGAGATATCGACTTGAAGGAAGAAGTAGAGACGATGAAAAAAGGTCCAACAAGTCAATTCAAACAAGATAGACCGATGGTGACCCTTACCAAACCAGTAACAACTGAGATCACCATGACAACTCAGTTAGATCGACTCCGAACACAAGTGAACCGAACGAATAAACAATGGATCCACCCACACGAGCTTTATTATAGAAATATCACGTCCAGTCGATTAAGTGCGGATGCAGTGGCACATACCTCAAGTCCTTACCTTTCACGATTACCTTCTCATCAACAAAGTAGTGGTGGAAGTAGTTCATTAGCTGCTTATAATTGTAGCTTTAATTCAATAAAAAATAATTGACATGTGATTTCAAAGTGACGACTTTATGTACATTTCATGAATGTGACTCACACTGTTGTTAAAACATTTTAATTTTTTTTTTTTTTTTTTATTTCGCACGTTTTTTCTCTTTTCTCTTTCTCTTTCTCTTTTAAAAATGTCAAACGCTGTTGAAGAAGGAAAAAAATTAGCTGCTTATCGTGCTGTAGATGAATACATTACTGCTGAACATAAAGTAGTAGGTATTGGATCTGGATCTACAGTAGTTTATGTTGTAGACCGTATCTTGCAAAAGCCTGAATTAAAGGATATTATTTATGTTCCTACTTCTTTCCAAAGTAAGTTATTAATTCTTGACAATGGACTCAAGATGGGTAGTGTCGAACAGTAAGTATTGTGTATATATATATATATGTATGTGTAAATACATGGATTTTTTTTTAAAAAACAAAAAAAAAAAAAAAAAAGATATCCCGAAATTGACGTGACAATTGATGGTGCGGATGAAGTGGATGAACAATTAAACGCTATCAAGGGTGGTGGAGCTTGTCAATTCCAAGAGAAATTAGTTGCAGAAGCTGCAAAGAAATTTGTAATTGTTGCTGGTAAAAGAAAATAGTTTGGAAATAATGAGTATATAAAAAAGTGTATTGATTAAATACGGGGAATTTTTTTTTTTTTTTTTTTTTTTTTTTTTTGTAGACTTTAGAAAGAAGTCAAAGAAACTTGGTACAGAATGGACAAAGGGTGTTCCAATTGAAGTGGTTCCCATGACTTATAAATCTGTCATGAAGTCTCTTGAAACTAAATTATCTTTAAAGCCCATTACATCCAAGCTTCGTATGGTAAATATATATATATATATAAAAGAAGTATTTTTGTGAAGTGATAGATTAACATGAGATATAGGCTGTAAATAAGGCAGGACCTGTTGTAACAGATAATGGTAACTTTGTCGTCGATACACATTTCGGTCCTATTGAAGATCCTGCAGAGTTATTAAAGGAAATTAAGTTATTAACGGGTGTTTACGAAGTTGGTTTGTTCTGTAATATGGCAGAGAAGGTTTATTTCGGTGAAGAAAATGGAACTGTTGATATTTGGACAAAATAAATTGTAAATTGTCTGTGTGTGCAGCATGGTTTTTTTTTTTTTTTTTTTATAAAATTTTTTTTTTAAATCTCCGGATAGTTTTTTGTGCGCGTGTCCCCTTATATTTTTTTTTTTTCCCTTTTTTTTTTTTTTTTTTTTTTGGTAACATGTACCATATAAACAAAAAAAAAAATAACATTTTTTATTCAATAACTGAACGTGTTTGAATTTTAACTTGACTTATTTACAAACAATGGAATCAAATGCCACGTAAATTGAAAAAGAGATTTGAAGACAGCGCGTTACCTTGACAATTATTTTTTTCGATCTAAAAAAAAAAAAAAAAAAAAAAAAAAAAAAAAAAAAACTATATCTTCTATCTCACCTGCCTACATCTTTTTTTTTTTTTTTTTTTTTTTTAAATCAGCCCGTGTCCTATACTTTTTTTTTTTAATATAATTCACTGCTATATAAAAAATTACACGTGGAACATTAAAAAAAAAAAATTTTTTTTTTTGGTTTTGCTTTTTAAATTTTTTTTTTTTTAATTATAAATAAATAAAAAAGGAGAAAAGTGAGTTAAAAAAAAAAAAGCCCTTGAATTTGATGAACTGTACATATATGACAAATGATCCCTTTTTTTTGCGTTTTTTTGTTGAAATGATACAATTAGGAGAAAATTTTTAAAAAAAAGAGAGAGAGAAGAAAGAGAAAAAGAAAAAGTGATGGTGGGGGGGGGGGGAATTTGTTGTTTGGGTAATTTTTTTTTCAATAAATTTATGCCTTGGTAGCCTTCTTCTTGGGGGCAGCAGCAGCCTTCTTAGCAGCAGGTGCCTTCTTAGCAGCAGCAGCAGCAACACGCTTAGAAGGAGCCTTAACACCAGCCTTTTCAGTAGTAGTCTTCTTCTTGGTAGGGGTAGCAGCCTTCTTCTTGGGGGCAGCAGCAGCGGCCTTCTTAGCAGGAGCGGCAGCAGCCTTCTTGGGGGCAGCAGCCTTCTTAGCGGGAGCAGCAGCAGCAGCAGCAGCCTTCTTGGGGGCAGCGGCCTTCTTGGCAGGTGTAGCAGCAGCAGTGGTAGCGGCGGCCTTCTTGGGAGCAGCAGCCTTCTTGGCAGGAGCAGCCTTCTTGGTAGCAGCAGGTGTGGCCTTCTTAGCAGCAGGAGCAGCCTTCTTGGCAGCGGCCTTCTTAGCAACGGGCTTCTTGGTCTCAGCCTTAACTTCCTTGTTCAACTTGACGGTACCGGAAAGACCTATATAAGTTTTATGAGTTTCATTGATCAACAAATAAACAAAACAAAAAAAAAAACTTTTTTTTTTCCCTCTCACAATCTATTCACTCTCTTTTTCTCTCTCTCTCTCTTATTTATATATACTCTCTCTCTCTCTCTCTCTCTCTCTCTCTCTCTCGCTCTATTCTCTGTTATGGATGGTTGATATTTACCTTTAGGAAGAGCAAAGACGTTCTTGGTGTGACCACGCTTGATGGCAGCAGAGATTTGAGTATCGAAATGAGAACCGGCAGTAACGGCATAGTTGGCTAAGATGTATTTTTTGATAGCAGGTCTGGAAGAACCCTTTCTTTCCTTTAATGAAAGAATGGCAGCTATTTCAACAGTAATGTCAATATGATGTATATCAGACAAGTTTATATTTTCATTATTACCTTTGATCATAGCCTCATACTATTTAAAAAAAAAAAAAAAAAAAAAAAAAAAAGTTGATCAGCAAGATGAGATGGAAGTTCTAAAAAAAAAAATAATAAAAACTTACAGTAGGGTGTTCAGCTTTCTTGGCAGGAGTAGCAGTAGTAGTTTTCTTGGGAGCAGCGACAACCATATTTAAAATATATAAAGTTTTTTTTTTTTTTATAAAAAAAGTATAAAGAAGAAAAAAAAGGAAAAAAAAAAAAAAGAAAAGGTTACAAAAAAACTTGTCCTTTTTATACCCAAACTTTGAAATTAGCTGAGAATGATAAAAAGAGCCAATCATTTGACTTGCTTGATTTTTTTTTTAAATTTTTTTTTTTATTTTACAAAAAATTTGGAGGAAAAAAAAAAAAGGAACGCGCCATTTTTTTGATTGTGCAAAAAAAAAAAAAAAAAAAAGGATTTTTTTTTTTTTGTTGAAGATATAATAAAAAGAAAAACATGTAGTTTATTACTTGATATCATGTAGATTCTTATCTATAGATTCTACTGATTGTATAGATTGTTTATTGATTGTGTTTATTGTGTTTTATAACTCTCTTTTTATTCCATCTCTTTTTCTCTATTTTAAAAAAACCTGTTTCCTCCTTTTTTCTTTTTGTAAAAAAAAAAAAAAAAAAAAAAAAAAAAAAAAAAAAAAAAACTAGTTGATACATTTCGATGGATTTTTCAGTTAAAATGAAAGAGAAAATGCTGGATCAAGTATCAGTATCAGTATCACTTGAAGATTGTCGCTTTCTTTTCTATGTTTTCTTTTCTTTTCATCTATTTTTTTTGTTCATAAAATTATAAAATAAGTTGAGCCATAAAATTTTGAAAGAGAAATTTTTTTTTTTTCGTCATGTTATCTATCTTTTTTTTTTTTTTTTTTTTTTTTTTCACTTTCTCTATCATCGAATCAAGTTCATCTCTTTATATTTTAAAGTGATCATAATCATATAGATATGATGATTCTGTACAGATCAATACCCATAGTATACTATTTATATGTTTTTCGTCTCATTTTTTATTATTTTTTTTTAAATAAATGATCACTTGTTTTTTTTATTTAAAAAAAAAAAAAATTTAAAAGGATTTTTTTTTTTCATAAATTATTTTACTCTACATCATGTTACATGACCTTTTTGATAAAGAGCAATTATAAGCTAAATTGATTGATGAACATGTACTAAAAGAAATTATGCTTCCTTTCATCTATTATTTTTATTTAGATAAACAATTCATTATTGAGAGCAATAAAAAAAAAAAAAAAAAAAAAAAAAAAAAAGTTGTTTACATTTCCTCCAAAAAAAAAAAAATTAGGAAGGAGCCTAGATTAAATGGAATTGGAAAAATGTATCAAGGAAATAGCCTTTTTCAAATCAACTTTTTATCGTGAATATTTACTATAGGATTTAACTTTATGTATTAGGGTAGAGCCTTTGGTCTATAGTAGATTCATATCAAGTTTAAATGCATTTTATGATGATTTCATTTTTCAATGATTCATTCCTAAAGTACCCTTGCAAAAAAAAAAAAAAAAAAAAAGGGAATTTTTTTTTTTACGTTTTTTTTTTTTTTTTTTTTTTTAAATGACAAAGTTTAATATCCCATTTCATTCATTTTTTATGAGAGAACACTATTTGAAATTTTGAGGAGAGTTGATGATTATCTTTAGAAATTGAATCATCTAATTTTTATAGATACTTTACTGCAAGACATTCCCTTTTTTTTCATTCATAATATATCCAATTGCTTATCACTGGAATTAAATTTTTGGGGGATTAATTTTTTTTTTTTTTTTTTCTTTTTCCAAATTAAATTTTCTTCGGACTCGTGTTTAGAAGAAAAAAAAAAGTATACATTTTAAAAACAAAGTAATATAAAAAAGAAATAGATAATATTACTTTCTATACAAAGGATGATTACCTTGTAGTTCTATGAAAGTTTATTAAAGTAATTGGATTGAATAACATCGATTTCTTTTCTTTTTTTTTTTTTTTTTTTTTTTTACATTTTCGGTTTTTAGATTTTTTTTTTTTTTAATTTCTCGTTTCGTCATCAAGTATTAAAAACTAAAAAGATGAATCCAATTCAATATAGGCGTGATCCCAAGCCCACCAAGTCATATAGAGACTTTATTCACCTTCTTCTCTATCATATTTATTACAATTCATATTTTTTCTTTTCTTTAGTATTTGGATTGTGTGTACAGAAAAAAAGTATACATATACTTTTTTTTTTCGGTTTTACAAAAAAAAAAAAAAAAAAAAAAATAGTTCCGTCATCATTTTTTCTTTCATTTTGTTTTTAAAAGCGTCAACAATTTACTTCAATTCTTCAAGATATAAAACAAGAAAAGAAAGAAAAAATTATCTTTATCAATAGATGATACTTGTCTGTACATATATGTAATTGCCCTGATTGTATATATATAAGTACCAAATGTATTACAGCTTGAGAAAATAATTTTTTATTCAAAAAAAAAAAAAAATTGGGTTCTACAAAAATGCTTCGTCATCAAAAATTAATTTTGTAAGAGAGATCAACAAGGTCAATGCACATATATATATATTATGAATGATCCAGTAAAAAGAACATGTCGGTTTTTTTTTTCTTGATCGATAGGCACTAGGTATCATCATTTGATTTGATTCAATGGCGATCGCTCAAGAATTATATAGATCACATAGTGTGCTCCGTTTGATTTCATTCGATAAAGTGAATAGATTGATTCAAGAAGTCCTAAAAAGTGATTTATTCAAGTACAATGTAGATCCTTTTTTTCTTTTTTTCTTGTGGAATTCTGGATATTGTGCCCTTGGATACGAAAGCTCTTGGATACGAAAGCTCTTGGTAGCCTTGGATACGTAAAAACCTAGACTACAGTAGTCAAGGAGGAAAGAGAATAAAACAGTTACTTCCTTGGAATACATGATCCAAAACCCCTCTTTTTTTCAGTAACTCAAATCTGTACTCTTTCCATTTATCCAACCCTCTTCACAAAGAAAATAAACTTTTTTTTTTTTTCAAGGTCAATCCGAAATCTTAATTCAATTTTTTTTTTTTTTTTTTTTTGTGCTCTTTGTTACACTTGTTGTGTCAATTTTAAGTTGCAAGTAAATCACGTGCGTCTTAAAAAAACGCTTTCTCCTTTGTGTATTTCATATGTTGGTAAAGGTAATCATGCGTTTATAATAACACTGAAACGTACACACACACACACACACACACACGTTTGTTTATTAAATAATGTGTGTTCAAAGCGTTTATTTTTGGCAGTAAAAAAAAAAAAAAAAGGATCACCCAATTCATAAATTGAAACATTCGAATTGTTCTTGGAAAAAAAAAATCAGCAGGTACAAGATGTGCATTAATACATTTCTCTCTCTCTTTCCGATCTTCAAATTAAAAAAAAAAATATATGATGAAATAAACTTTGTTCTTTTTTCAGTACACTAAACATTGGGACTTTGCGTCACCACCCTTTTTTAACACAAAACTTTCTTTTTTTTCTTTAAAAAAAAAAAAAATCTATTTAACTATATATATAAAAGTATCAAAAAAAGACTGGAAAAAGGGAAAAAAAAAAAGAGAGGAGTTAATTTTTTTTTTCTTTAAAAACTTTGCATATAATAAGGGAAAAAAAAAAATGAGAGTAAAAAAAGTGAGTGAGCAGGGGAATAATAAGAGAAGAAGAAAGAGAGAATAATAATAATAATAATAATAATAAAAAATGGGAAATATATATATATATATATACGTAATCATGATGTTAGTCTGTAAAAGGTTTAAATCAATACTTCACGTTGTTCTCTTCTTCTTTGCTCACGAATTCTTTCAAGTTCGATCGATCTCGGATCGAGTGCTCCAGTAGCTAAACTGCGAGTTGGTATAGTGATGAATTTTGGCATCGGTCGAAGCTCCAAGTCAAGTGATATATTTATCGCTAAAATAACATACATGAATATTCACAGAATAAATAAAAAAAAAAAAATATGTAATTTTTTTTTTTGTTACCTGCTTGTAAATGTTCCACCCATGATATCATTTCTACATGTGAGGAAAGTCTTAATAGTAATTGTGGACCTTGTTGTGTCGTCAATCGGAGTGCATTGGGTCTCCTAAAGTAGTCTAGTGCTCGCGAAGCTTCAGCACCTGCTAAAGAAATGGTATACATGGGAGTGTAATAATACTTGTGATAGTAACTATAAGGTGTTCGAAGTGGCCATCGATAATAATTTCGATAATCGATTGTAGCTGAGTTTTTTGTAGGAGCAGTACGATATATTCGAAGCATTGTACCCCAAAGCTCAATATAAAGTTTTCTAATTTATGTTTGTTTTAGTTTATATATAAAAAAAAGAAACCTGCTTTTTTTTTTTAAAAAAAAAAAAAAATTTTTACCTCCATCCTCGATAACGACTCCTTGTGTTTGGAGCATCTAATTCTTTTTTGACATGAACATAACCCATTTTATAAACAGTACAAGAGTACCCAGGTAACTCTTCTCTACCCTCTTCTTCACGTGGAAAGATCATCGATCGGCATTTATCGACTCTTCTCCCGTAAATAGAAGAGACAGAATAATCAGGTGGAGGAGTTGAAAAAGATGGTAACTGAATTGGCATGGAAACAGGTCGGCTGGTGATGGATTGTTTATTATTATTGTTTCTACTTCGAGGTACAATAAGTTGAAAATCTTGAGCGGATGATGTATTTGTTTGTACCGAGGGTATGACAACAATTGAGGGTACACTTTTATTTGAATGAAAAGTATCGAATGCATTAATTGCGTTCATAATAGAAGATGGTGTCATGAGTGGACTGTCATCATCATCATCATCATCATCATCATCATCTGAACTATTACTTTGAATACTAAAGAAATCTTCCGCTGAATGATGTTGTTGAATATGTATCTTGAGTGCTTTTGAACAATTGATTAATAGACCAACTTCGTTAGTATCTACAAGTCCAATTTTAATAAAATCGGTTTCTGACATGAGTAAAAATTGATTTAATTGAATGCTTGCGCTTTTAAATAATGGTATATGGTGTTCAAGCGATAAATGTGCTAACACGACCGATAACAAGTTACTTTGGTCCTCTTTTAAGGCTAATATGTAAAAAAAAGAAAAAAAAAACGTTAATCACGGTATTACTTTATATATATATATATCTAAATACCTAAAAAAGACTCTTTGTTATCGAGGCCACGCATTGTATTCTGACTACTAATGTGTGTCATTCTTCCTATAACATGTAATAATAAATAAATAAAAGAGAGAAATAGAAAAGAAAAAGAATAATAATAATAAGGGAATAAGAGAGAGAGAAAGAGAGAGAAAAATAAAAAAAAAATAAAAAACTTAAATCTTTATAAGAGAGAAACGACGTCAATCATGATTATTAGGCTCGTGATAAAAATATAGGAGAGGGAAAAATCTTTGCCTTTAAGTTATATATTTTTTTTTTTCTCACAAATTTATGGAAGATCCAAAAAAAACTGGATTTGGTTAAAGTTGAAAAATCAACTCCTCTTAAATTTTAATTTTACTTTGATTTTTGATGCTAAAAAAAAAAAAAAAAATGGTTTTTGAGGGCAACACATAAAATTCATTCTTGAAATCTTTTTATTTACCTCTGGTTTATGCAAAGTTTCGTAGTCAACATGAACAAAAGCGCGTTCAACATCAGGTAGGGATTCAAGTTTTTGTTGAAGTGATTCACCAATATCATGCGAAGTACGTAATTCCATCGTGGGTGGTAAAACAATATCTACTTCTACAAATAGACTATTACCTGCATGGTAAGCTTTACACGTATCTACTTGAATGACGCCAGGATGGGTAAGTGCTATACCAAGTAAAAAAAAAAAAATAATAATGAATACTTGATTTTGTAATGTTTATATTGTTTATACTCTAAACTAACCGATATAAGTTATTAAATTTAGAAAACTGGTGTCAGCACTCTTTCCGACAACCAATGGGATATGTTCTAAGCAATGATAAGTTCAATAATATATATAAAAAAAAAAATCATGCCCGTTTTTTTTTTTTTTTTTTTTTTTTTATAACTCACCAAATAAAGTAGAGGTCCAACTATGTAATATGATGAAAGCAATTACGATAGACCCAACCGGATCTACCCAACTTGCTATTTTACTACCTACAATACCAGTTGTTAAACCTAAACTATTGACTAATAAATCGTTACGATGATCTTGTGCTAACACGCGTGCAGAACTAAATTGTGAAATCGTTTTACAATAAATGAAGAGTCCCAACTTGACAGCTAATTTTTTTTTTTGGTTTTTTTTTTTTTTTTTTTTTTTTTTTTTTGTAATGAGATTATGATTGTTTATATCACAAGTTAGATAGAGAATACTACGTTACCTAAAGCAGCTGATACAAAAGCAATAGCTAATGGCGTTAAATCAGGTGAATGTTGGCTAGATTCACTTAATTTTTGAGAAGCCTCGACCTAGACTCTATTTAATAAATCTCTTTTTTTTTTTTATTATTATTATTATTTTGTTACATGTACTTTACAATTAAAAATAATGCTACACAAGACATCAGACATGAAAATACAATGATACCCACTGTTTCCATTCGAGATTTACCCTGACAAAAAAAGAGTTTCATATTGTTATTTTTTTTTCACTCTCTTTAAAGAGGCGTATATATATATATATATATATATGCTTTTAATGATCTTACGGCTGGATACTTTGTTATATTGGATTTAGATGCTTGCCTTGAAGCCCACATTAATACAACCGAACTTAATAAATCCATGAAAGCATCAATCATGGTAGAGAAAATAGATAAAGAACCAGATGTGATGGCAGCTACTAACTGTAATCCAAATAGTAACACATTGGCTATAACGGAACCATAAATGGCTATTTTCAACTGTTTGAGATGATACACACAAAAATAAAGATTAAACAGATATTTTAGTTGTTATTTATGCTATATATAATTAATTACTTTTAACAATTGCTTTTGTTCTTCTTCTGGATTTTCTTTATTGAATGCAGTCAACATGGTATCAATCATATCATTTTGATTCAAGTAAAAAGTTTGTAACTTCTTTTGTCCTTTTAATGAGACGTGAATGTATTCATCTGATGTCTTTTGAGGTTTTAAAGAAAGTGGATCGTTAAAATAAACTTCATCTTCATATCGACTTGTTGTTCTATGTTTCAATTGTGTTGTTGTCGACATTTAGATAAAGGAGAAGAAGAAAAGAAGTGGAATAAATAAAGCAAGTGGTCTATCTCTTTTTGAAAGTAGAAGATCCGTTTTGACGCTTGTAAATATGCATATTCAAAAGAGAGAGAAAAAAAAACGGATAAATGTAACGCCCATTACGGTATACAGGGGGTTAATTCACTTTTTCCCTTTTTTTTTTTTTCTCTCTTTTTTCAACAAAAAGTTTATTTTTTTCTATTTTGTGTAACTGCCAAGTTTTTAGTTTGTAACATGACTGTAGATGAGGGAAGGGTGAAGACATCGTTTGTTAAGGCGTAGAATAAAAAATAAAGTTAGGAAAGTGTGACGTTCATGCAGCTTCTCTCTCTCTTTTTTTTGTGTTGTTGTTGCCCCAATTCTATAAATAATAACTTTCTTTTTTTTTTTCCCTCCAAAAAAGCGTAACTTTCTTTTTCTCTCTCTCTCTCTCTCTACTCTGTAAATATGATACATTTATTACCAACGGAACTACTTTGGAATATCCTAAACCAATTAGAATATCAAGATTTGGATCGATTATTAAAAGTCAAACGACTTGAAAATACGGTACATTATTATATCCAAATCCATTACAAGTTTCATTACCAGATAGCGTCTTTACTGCGACTGTATGAAGCCATTACACCCACGGAACGACAACAACTTGAAACAAAACAACAAGTAGCAAACAAGATACTTCAATTTATTTGTAAACAAGTTGAACCGTTACCTAAATTTGAACATCGTACAAAGTTTTCGGAATTACTAGACATTGTTCAACAATTGACATTACAACGCATCTTGGCTACTGATTTTAAATCCAATGGACTTGAACATGATTATGCAGGACTTTGTTTAAAGATTAGAGACTTGTATTTACATACACCAGCTATCCGAGTTTTACACGACCCAGTAAGTTTTTTTTTTTTAAAAAAAAAACCTATCTCCCTTTTTTTTTATATATAAAATTATTTTTAGAAATATCGTAGAAGAAGTACAAAGCATCCCTTGGCACCATTTTTACCAAGAGATTTTACGTATGTTTGGCGGCATCATTGTGCACAACAAGATAAAATGGATCGAGAGATACGTACGAGATTTGCGAATTTCTTTGGAGGATTGTTTGAAGTGACGAGTTTATATTTGGAATCGAATTTGGATGGTACATTTGAAGAATGTGTAAGAGAAGGATTGGTGACGGGTAACGTACAGGATTTATTAATCATGTGTGTTGCAGCCGATAGACCAGTGGATGTAGAAGGTATGTGTATGATGGTCACGCATGCAGGAGAACAATTAAGACATTACCTGGATACGATGGAAAATTGGATGACAACAGATCCTACTCCACAACAAGAATTAAGAATGAGGTCTGTTGCTGCTCATAGTTTGGAGGCTGAAGATCAACGTCCTCCACCTGAATGGTTAATACCGGATCGTTATAAAGTAGATAAAGATACTATTTTAAGGTTACAGGTAATATAAAATAAAATCTCCTTTTTTTTTTTTTTCTTTTATATATATGGTCATTTAACCTTCTTTATACATAGTTGATGGATAATTTATACAAGAAAGGCTGGAGATGGTTTCAATAAAAATTTGAATATACCGTTTTTTTTTTGCTTCTCCACTTCTTCACCCGCGGTTAATTAATTCCTTTCTCTCTCTCTCTTCGGCATTAAAAAAATAACTTCAATTAACTTCTTTTCTCTTCTTTTTTTTTTTTTTTTTTTTTTTTTTTTTTCTTTCTTTTTTTATATAAATAAATACCATATACCACTAAAAGAAAGTAAAAAAAAAATATATATATATACATATAAATATTCTTTTACTAGCTTGATTCAATTGTTATTTCTGGTAAACAAAGAGAACTGAGTCAAGTAGTTTTTAACATTGACATGAAACTTAATTCACAATTCAGACTTTACTTCATTTGCAGGTAAAATGTTCAACATGTTTTTTTTTTGTTTTTTTTTTGTTTATTTACTATTTTACTCTCTTTAGTTTTGTGTCACTCGGTGGATTTATGGTATTATATTAAAATAAATATAAAAAAAAAAAGTCTTTAATTAACTCTTATGACGTTTTGGGTATAATTCCTTTTTAGTATGGGTAATTATAAAAAAAAAAAAAAAAACTTACAATTCCCATCGATACACTAAAAAATACTTTATAGGTATGACAGTGGTGTCATAATAACGATTATGGATATGCCGTCATTTCAAGAAGTGTATAGTTTAAAAACAGGTACACCAGCTTACACTGCCGTTCTTCCAGTATCTTTAGCTGCATCATCCGTTGCCTCATTTGTAATGTGCATAAGATTATATCATTGAAATGCAAAAAAAAAAAAAACTCATACGATTTCAATATTAGATGGCTGGACTTGTCGCAGATATTTTAGGGAGAAAGAGATTGTTTTGGGTGGCGGCAATTTTACATTTCATTGGTTGTATTACAGAACTTGCAGATCAAAACTATGCATCTTTTTTTACTGGACGTATCTTGAATGGATTTTCTGAGGGCGTGTTTAGTATGCTTATACCACTATGTAAGTACTGAGTTAAAATAAATAAAACAGAAAAAATCATTAGAGTAACACATACACACACACACACACACACATCTGAAGATCAAAGTGAGATTGCGAAACCTAATAATCGAGGACGATTGATTACATTATATCAAATCTTTGTGACACTTGGATTTTGTATATCATTTTGGTTAAGCTTTGGTACCTTTCAAATTAAAAGTCATCAATCATGGAAGATACCACTTGCGACACAACTTATTCCAAGTGGTATTATGTTACTTGGTATCTATTTCATTCCAGAGAGTCCACGTTGGTTAATTTATAAAGAACGTAATGCAGAAGCACTTTCGATATTAGCTTATTTGAGAAGTAGAGGAAATCAACAAGATGCTCAGGTTCAAATGGAATTTACGGGCATTGTACAAGATGTCTCGTTTGATAAGATGGTTTATAAACAAAAGTTTTGGAGTCTTTTAGATAAAGGAAATGATAATAATCGAAAACGTACTTTATTGGGTATTGGAATTCATGTATTTACACAATTATCTGGTATCAATGCAATTTTGTAAGTGTTTTTTTTTTAAAAAACAAAAAAAAAAAAATTTCAATCGAATTTATATTGATCACTTTTAAGATATTAGGTTTTATTTGCCATATATTTTACAATCAGCAGGTATTTATGAAATTTATTCAATCTTGTTGGGAAATGGAGCAGGTGGAGCAGTGAATTTTATAGCTACTGTGTTAGTATTATTCTATGTAGGGTTGGTGTATTTGAACAATTAAAAGAGAGAAAGAAACGAGATGACTCATATATATATATATATAAAAAAAAAAAAAGATTGATAGATGGGGTCGACGTAAGATTTTAATTGTTGGTGGTTTAGCTATGGGTAGTTGTATGGTGGCTATCACGATTATATCAGCTATTTTTAATCAACAATTAATCAATAATGTACCCGGGTATGGTAGTGAAGATCGAATTACAGAAGATGAATTTACAATTGAATCAAGTTTTGTCGTACTTGCTTTAATTTGTGTATTCATTGCATTTTTTGCATTTAGTTGGTAAAAAAAAAAAAAAAAAAAAAAGTTTAAATATAAATTTTTTTCATACATATATATATATTAAAATATATATTTAGGGGACCTATTGGTTGGCTCTATCCTGCAGAAATCTATCCACAAATGATTCGAGCAAATGCGATGGGAGTCACGACATCGTTTAGTTATTTATCCAACTTGCTGATCTCAGTTGTATCGCCCATCATGTTTCGAGATATAGTTTGGGGGACGTATATATTTTTTGCGGTCATGTGTTTCAGCATGGCGATTATCGTTCATTTATTTTATCCCGAGACAAGAGGTAGATCATTAGAAGAGATTCAATTGATATTTAGTGGTGCCTTGATTGATCAAAGACCGGACGCGCATCATCCAGCTACAGCGGCAGAAGCGCTGATACTTTTAGAACAAATTCAACATCAAAATAAACGTGATCGAATGGCTCGAGACTCTCATTACCCAGTGAATGCACCTGGTGAATGGTCAGATAATTTGGAAGTGTCGAGTCCACATAATGTCACTCGCGTCTTGAATAATCGTACAAGCCATGATACAGTAGGTGCTGTCTCTCATTTGCAACCCATTATAAGACCTCCTTCTTCTTCTTCTTCAAGTAGCTTACAAACTCGTAGATCTTCTTCTTCTATTGAATTATCTCTGAGGTCATCGAAAAGAAGGAATAGTGATACATCACAAGTATAGATTTTTCTTTTTTTGTAAATAAAATGTGTTAGATGATAGAATAGACATGTATACTTCTAATTTTAGTTTTTCCGAGAGAGATTTTTTTTTTTTTTTTACAACAATGGATGATGTTTTTAAATAGTTTATTGGTGTAATAATGAGAGAGAAGTTCTCTTATTTTTTTTTTAAGGACACAAAAAAAAAACAGGGAGGAAAGTTTTCAATCGTGTCATACCGACGATCCCCCCCAAAAAAAAAAAAGGGGAGAGAGAAAGAATCAATAAATTATAAGCGGAATGTATGTGTGTATTTGATTTTATTACTTAATATTTATCTTTATGATAGGAGAATATATAACAAAAGGGAGATGTATGGACAAGAAAGAAGTTACGGACGATAGTTGATAAGGAGTAAACAATGACATGAGACTTATTGTGTATGTGTGTTAAAGTATATAAACATACATTGCACTCTCTCACACGTATGATACAGAACAATCTCTCTTTCTTTTTTTTTTCTTTTTTTTTTTTTTTACTTTTTCACTTTTCTTTTTATTTCACTTCTTTCTTTCATTTATATATACAATATTAAATGTTAATGATTCATAATAATAATATTTCCGATTCTACTACAACGACAACAACAGCATCACAACCTGTTATTGAAAGAATGATACCACTTCCTTCAGTCTTAATAGGTAAAAAAAAAAAAAAAAAAAAAAGATCAAAAAGAATATATGTGTAGTAACACATACTAATATATAAATATAGACTTTATGGCAATGACATTGTGTGATTTAATTCCACCCCGTCGTCATAGTGATCGTCGTCGAGGTTCATTACCAGCAGCAGCAGCAGCAGCAGCAGTAGTAGTAGTAAAAACATTGATGCCGGAGCTAATTTATTTTATTCAAAAGATAACATTTCAAGCGGGTATAAATTGTCGTACAGCACTTGTATCCTTAATCTATTTAAAGCGAGCTAAACGATTTTTACCAAGGGGAGCAGTGGGAGGTCACGATACCAGTCATCGATTGTTTTTAGGGTCTATTTTGATCGCGTCAAAATTCCTTTGTACAGATAATAATAATAATAATAATAGAACGGATGTGGTGATGATCACACATATTCCAAGTACTTGGTCTCATTATTATTCATTTCATCCTGTGGCTCGGTGTTATAGTGGAGGTGGACCACTTAGTAATCGAAAATTAACCGATATTTGTTCTGGTTTGTTTGATTTGAATGAAATGAATCAACTTGAACGCGCTTTTTTAAAATTAATTCAGTATCAATGTTGGGTAGATGAAAAGGAAATACATGATTTTGTGTTAAAACATAGAGTAGATTTTTCTCTTTAAAAAAAAATAATCTATAATTAGTAGTATATATGATACCCTTTTAATTGTTAACCAATGATTGGATTACAACAATAAAAAGGGAAATCCCGGCCCTTTTTTTTTCTCTTTTTTTCTTCTTTTTTCTTTATTCTTTTCGTTTTTTTTTTAACTATCATTATGCGTATCACTGCTGGATTAGTATTTATTGCTACTGCCGTTGCATCTGTCATGGCTTTAAAAGAGCCACCTACTACTTTACAAGTTGGTAAAGTAAATTTTCATGATTACTCTATATAAACGTTAACAAATGATACAGGTATTAAGAAACGTATTCCTGCTGAAGAATGTCATGAAAAATCCAGTAATGGGTAATTTATAATAACAACAACAAAAAAAAAAAAAACGCGTTTAAAAAACTCATAAAAAATATAGTGATACATTATCTATGCATTACACTGGTAAATTATTTGACACGGATGCTAAATTTGATAGTAGTTTGGATCGTGATGAACCCTTTGTATTTGAACTTGGTCAAGGAAGAGTTATTCAAGGATGGGATCAAGGTTTATTAAAGTAAGTAAAAAAAAAGTTTTGTGAGATCACTTTTTTTTTTTATTCATTGTGATGTATTATAGTATGTGTATTGGTGAAAAACGTAGACTTGTGATTCCTCCTAGCTTGGGTAAATTAAAAAAAAATTTTTTGTTGTTGTTGCATATTTTAATTAAATACATATACATAAGGTTATGGTGATCGTGGAGCAGGAAATGCTATTCCAGGTGGAGCAACACTTGTATTTGATGTCGAGTTATTAGATATCAAAAAGGGAAAGCGTGATACAAAGGTATTGTCTGATGCGATCACTCAAGAAGATAACGAAAATATCATTTCGTAAGTTCACAAAAAAAAAAAAAAAATCATCATCATCATCACTAACAAAATACATAGATTTACTTCACCTAGTTTCATTCTTTCAACTGCAGCCATCCTTGGCTTGTTTTTCATCGTGTTTAAATTAGCAAAGAAACAAGACCTTGTTGAAGCAAAAAAGGCTTCAGTAACAGAACTTAAAGAAAAGAAATAAAAGTTTTTTTTTTTTATTATTATTGTTTTTTATTGGTATCTGTATTTCCAGTTAATTTATCAGTTACAACTTGTGCTTGATTCATGACAGTATTTGTGGCTTGATCTAATAGTCCACCTTCTTGTTCACTATCCTTCTTCTTTGTGTTATCATAATCTCCAATTTTGAATAAACCAGTGGATCCCGTGTCTTTATTAGATGAGTTTTTAGAGTAAATGTTTTCTGACTGTCCCATATCCATGTTATTTATGTGTTATTTATGTGTTGATAAATGCTGTTAAAAAAAGAAAAAAAAAAGGTTGGTAAAAAACTTAATTATTTATATACTTTTTTTTTTTAGATCTATATTTATGCATAAACGAATAATGATGTAGTGGTTATCTCATTTAAACCGTCACAGTAACCCTTGAACCCCAGAGTAAATAAACTTTCCCTCTCTCTCTTTTATTTGTTTATTGAATTATGTAAACAATGACACGCTAAACGCGTTATTCTTATTTTAGACAGTTCAATCAGAATCCGGGTTTTGTTTAACTGTATTTGTAATTTGAGTAACCGTCTTGAGCACTACCTCGACTATCCATTCACTAAACGAAAGTCCTTCTTGTTCATTTTCACCTTCTTGCGTAGTAGCTGTAGTAGTATTGGTAGTATTATCCATTTTTTGAAGAGTAAAGAAAGAAAGGGAACAAACCCCCTCCCCCTTCCTTTTATACGCAACACATATGATAAATTCAAAAAAAAAAAAGATGATAAAATAAAATGTACACACAATAGTTTAATCATTTATTAACAATAATTTTTTTTTTTTTTTTAAAAGGGAGATGGAGTTAAACGCAAGTAAGGCTTAACAACCTTAACACCTTTAGGGAAGATCTTTTGAGCTTCTTCAGTAGAGACAGAAGGATGAACGATCACATCATCACCTTTCTTCCAGTTACCAGGAGTAGTGATACGATACTTATCACCCAATTGAAGAGAATCAATCACACGCAAGATTTCATCAAAGTTACGACCAGTAGATGCAGGGTAAGAAAGAATTAATCGAATTACTTTCTTGGGATCAATAATGAAGACAGATCGAATTGTGAAAGCAATACCTTTGTTATCAACATTAGTAGCATCCTAAACATTAAAAGAGTCTTTTAGTATGTTTGATTTTAACCAATACATGTATATAAAACTTACTTGGTTATCCAACATGTCATAGAGCTTGGAAACATGACGATCATCATCTGCAATAATAGGAAAGTTAAGTTGAACGTTACTGATTTCGTTAATATCAGCAATCCACTTTTCGTGTTCAGCAAGACCGTTAGCAGAAAGACCGATCACGTTCACGTTACGTGCATCCCATTCGTCTTGTAAAGCAGCAACAAGACCAAGTTCAGTAGTACAAACGGGTGCTTTTTTTTTTTATTTTTCTTATCAGATTCTATTACTCGTATATATATATATATATGTATAAACTTACTGAAATCGGCAGGATGAGAAAAAAGAACGGTCCATTTATCACCAATGAAATCATGGAATTGGATATCACCCTTAGTAGTTTGGGCTTTGAAATCTATTCACATAAAGTAAATAAAACGCGCATTTTTTTTTACATTAAAAAGAAACTTACCGGGTGCAGTAGAACCAAGTCTGAGAGTCATATTTGTATATGTATATTAAAGAAGAAAAAGAAAAAATTATAAAAAAAAAAAAAAGTTTATATTTATAATCCAAAAAAAAACAAAGTCCTACTTCTCACACCATCTCTATATTACTCTCTTTTCTTGTTAGTACGACATCATTAATTCAATTGATGGTGAAATCAGTGTGCACTACTAAAAAAAAAAAAAAAAAAAAAAAAAAAAAAGTTGTATTACGTTTTATTTGATTGGATATGGCGCAATTCTATCATGCAAACAGCTAATTGTGCATTTTACAAATGTGTGTGTGTGTATATATCAAGTAGTGTCGCGCTAAAAAGTGGTACAAGCACGATTTTTTTTTTTCCGTGAACAAAATTTTTCATCTGTGATTAATACATCTTTTTCGTGTCTTTCTCGAATACCATAAGGGAACTATGTACAGTGATCTTTCTCAGAAGCTCAAATTTCAGATAAATGAACTTGAAATACTCTCTGTGTGTGTGTGTGTGAGAGAGAGAGAGAGGAGATGATTTAGTAAAGCAACGCATATTTCGTTTTTATGACTTTTTTTAATATTTGGTAAGAGGAAAGGCAAATCGAGCTAATTTCCATTTTTTGAAAGACAAAATTAATAATTTCTTTAACTTGTATCACTGTGCATCAATTGCCCTTTGAACAATAAGAAATCACACTGGTGTGTAAATCATCATGAAGGGGCAAAAGAGTTTTTTTTTTTCTCGAAAATTGGCGGAGAATAGTGTTCATTTTTCAGCCGAGAAATACAAGTCTAAAACATTGTTTTCAAGCCTCCCATTATTCTATCTATTCTTTTTTTTTTTTCTATACCCGTATAACCCTACTGGATGAAGATATTGCGTGCTTGGATAGAATCAAGTAACACACTTTGTTTAGACTTGCGTACCAAGCTTGAGTTTAAACAACGTCACTTGAAACGTTCTACAAATATTCCTTTATCACAACTAGTTTTGAGACAATCAGAATTACCACCCAAGAGGCTACCATTTGCAGTGATTGAACCTGTGAATGAAAAAGGGTGTTCTTCATGGTTAATTGAACAAGGTTGGCAAGTACCTTGGATTGTATGGGAAGGTAATTTGGACTGGAAAGAGTTGGAAACCAATCGATGGGTAGTAGCAGAAGATACAGCAGCAGCAGAACAACAACATGTTTTATTTCAACCTTCACCTTTTCTAAGTAACCATATTGAGTTACTGGAACAACAAGATAAATCGAGTTGGACTTGTTTAGATGTTGGATGTGGATCTGGACGAGATATTGGCTGGTTATTAAGTCGAAATAAGAAATGGAGAGCATGTGCATTTGATTATTTGGCAGGTGCTATGGTACGAACGGATCTTGTGGTTCGAAACCTTTCAGTAGGAGAACAATTGGATGTACTTGCACAAGTGAAATTGACAAACAGTGGACTATGGCAATTGATCTCGAACAGTTGGTGGAATGAAGAGCATAACCAAGATATTCAAGAGTTACAGGACAGCCAAGAAGAAATTGTGAAACGATTGGCTATGGTTGAATTAGAGAATCAGGATAAAAGCAAGTTGTATGAATTGAAGGAGCTTTTAGATGAGTTATTATCAAACGAGAAGAAGAAAATGTACGAAAGTGGGTTTGATTTGATATTGAATATTCGATTTTTGTCAAGACCCTTTTTGTTGAATGTACCTGAATTATTAAACGTGGGTGGGTGTTTTGTTATTTCGCATTTTGTGGATGATGAAAGGTATGATTATAAACAACCCAAGAAGAGTTTAAGATTGAAGTCGAATGAGTTGAAAGAGTTGTTTGGTGGGATGGATCAAATGGAAATTATTAAGGATGTTGTAGAGGAAATAGAGGATGGTAGACCTGTAAATTCTGTCATTGTACGTAGAAAATATTAGATTGTATATATATCTATGAACGAAATAAATGCGGTATATATGTAGATATTGGAACATATCTTGTTATTTTGCAAGCAATAGAATCTATCGTGTGAGAAAGCCATTTTTTTTTTTTTTTGTATTGGCTGGAAGAAATTTTCCAGAAACAAAAAAGGGAGAGAACACTGAAACGAATACGGCAAATATGTACAAAGAAATATATACATTATACAATCTTTTTTTACAGAAAATGCAAAAAAAGGGATCGTCGTCGTGGTTGTAAAAGCGCATTCAATTGCGGAACTTTATTCTTTTTTTAAATTAATTTTCTTATCGATAAATACACTAAATATATTTTTTTACTCTTGGTATAAAATTACAGGATGACCTTATAAAAAAAAATATTACTAAAAAAAGATTTGTGTAAAAAAGCGTGTCATTTTACCAGTTTTTGAACAAAATTGAAAGGTGACACAAGCGATATCGATAGGTCGGGAATAGCTTTTTTTTTTTTTTTTATCTTTCAACAGACGTTATTTGGACCTTTTTCTGATTAGAGAAAAAGCTCCGAAGAAGTAAAAAAATAATAATAATAATAAAAGGCATACCTCTTTTTATATGAAAAAGACATAAACTATAGATCTATGAATAACCCTATATTTCTTTTTTTTAACAAGAGTGAACTAAAAAAAAAAGAAGGGGGGAAGAGGAAGTCCTTTTGACTCTTTCGGCTGCGCTAATTAAAAAAACCACAAAAAAAAGTGGGAAATTTTTTTTTCTATTTTTCCTCTCTTTTCCCTTTCTTTTCCCTCACTCTTTTAATTGTTGTATTTAATATGAATCAAAAGTTAATAATTTTATTGGCTTGTGTTTTATTTTATACAGATTTCATTCTTGCACAGGAAAGTCCTGTAGAAGAGGTAAGAGTAACCAAGACCCCCCCCCCCTTTTTTTTTTTTTTTAAAAAAAAACTAGAAACTCATCATCTCTCTTCTCTTTTAAGCTTATTGATGCTGACCTTCCTGTTATAACCAACGACAAAGAACTGTTTGATACAGAGTTAGGCTTTAGTACAGACCCAGCACTTGAGAAATCATTTATTATATCATTACTCATGATTATTGTGTCTGAAATTGGAGACAAGACGTTTTTGATTGCAGCCATTATGGCCATGAAACATTCACGTCTTGTTGTATTTGCAGCCGCTTTTTCTTCCTTAGCCATCATGTCCGTACTTTCAGCAGTACTCGGGCATGTTGTTCCTAACCTGATTCCTAAACAATACACTGATGTCTGTGCCGCCTTATTATTTTTATGTTTTGGTGTACGCATGATGTACGAAGCTTATTACATGGATGATAATGAGAATGAGGAAATGATGGAAGTTGAAAACGAATTAAAAACTGTTGAAGATCGTGAAAGAGCTAATAAGTTGGAAGAGATGGAAGTAGGTGGTTTAGAACAACCTGTTGTTTCAAATAGTAAAGAAGGTTTAATGAATTTGATGCAACTCGTTTTTTCCCCTGTCTTTGTCCAAACCTTTGTCTTGACTTTTTTGGGTGAATGGGGTGATCGTTCTCAAATTTCTACGATTGCTTTAGCTGCTGCTAACGTAAGTTTTTTTGTTTGTTTTTTATATTAGATAAACTAATTTTTTTTTTTTTTTTTTGAAATAGAATGTATATTATGTCACGGCTGGTGTTGTCATTGGACATGGTATTTGTACTGCAGTAGCTGTTATAGGTGGTCGTATGTTGGCATCCAAGATTTCAGTTAGAACAGGTAAATATTTATATATACTTTTGTTTATACATATTTTACTCATTTTTATACAAAGTTACTTTTGCTGGTTCTGTTCTTTTCCTTATTTTTGGTGTATTCTATGGTATCAATGCTTACCATGGACTTCAAGAATAAATTGTATATATTATAAATAACTCTTTTCTTTTCTTTTCTTTACCACTACTATTCATCCTACACATAAGGTCCGCGACTTATTTAGAATTTGATTTCGCCCTCTCTGTCTCCAACAATAAAGTCATTTGATCCCCCCCCCCCCTCACCAACAAATATGAAAGTCGTACTTGCTTATCTTTTTCATTAGTATATATATGTATATATATATACTAGGTTATTTGGTTTTTATGTATAAAAAAAAAAAAAAAGTATGCTATGTGTGTTTGATCCAGTTAGTATGAAAGAAATAGACAAAAGGGTTCAAACAGCGTGTGTTTAAAGACATGTCTTTGGCACGTCACATGATAAAAAAAAAAAGATCTACATAACTATGTACACATACAAGCAGCAACAAGTTTTATTTAAAAATCAGTTTTTAAATCATGTTCAACTTCAATTTGACAAGAGTATCTTTATGCGAGCGATCGATAAAGATAAGATTATTAGCAGCCAATTTATAAATTGCCATATTGATTTGAGACATGGATACACCACGATCTTTTGTCAAATTTTCAGTATAATGAGTCAAATCGAATAAAGGTATATCACCATCTGTATACAACTTTAAAAGAATGCATGTCATTTCAAGTGCTTCCTTTGCAAATGGTACTTCAGGTACAGTTGTTTTGGGGTTATGAGGAAAGGCTTCGTTAAACTTTTCGAAATCAATGTCATTACCAAACGGTTGGTCTGGGTGCATGACACGTTGATTTACAAAGGTCAGAATTTGATAATAAATAGATCTAAAAAAAAATGGGGGGTTTTTTAGTTTAACATCATTAATATATATATATATATATATGTATGTATTTACTTTGCTTCGTTGATTTTATTTTCATCAGTTTCTACAGTTTCTATCTTTGTTATGATTTCTTTTAATTCTATTTCAATTTCTTTCAACATAGAAACTAAATTATCTACATTTGAGTCAGCATCTTGAGTAACAGAATCCTTGAGTAAATCTTCCATGTGAGCGCACAATCCAACAAATATTTCGTGTGTAGTGACTGGAGTGTCTTCAGCAGGTTTTTCTGCTTCTGAAGATTCCAATTGAGCATCATAACTAGCAATACGTTGTCTGAGTTCATTTGCCTGATTCTCTAATTGTTCTACCTCTTCTCTCAACGCTTCGGTTTCTTGTGAGGATCGCTTATTTGAAGAACGAGTTAAGGCCCTGTTCTTTAAATCCTCCCCAACACGAAGAAGATCCACTTTTTGTTTGGCAAGACGACGATTAGCAGCTCGTTTCTCACGTAATGCGGCTTCTAATCTTTCTATCTCGGCTTCTTCTTCTGCGAAATCGTCTTCGTATCCCATTGTATTCATCGTATTTAATTCTGTATTTCGAATAGTTAACATGTCAATTTCCGCATTCCCCTTTTTTGTAAAAAAAAAAAAATTTAAAATTAAAAACTTTTTTTTAAAAGTAAATTTCTCTCTATTTTACTTTAGCAATTTGATCTTTTAAGTTGTCAATATTTAAGCGTGTATCATCATATACAGATAACAAATTTGAAATTTTCTCTTCAATTTCTTTACTTTGACTGAGAAAGAAAGAAAGAGAAAAAATCAATATCAAGGGGCAAAGGAGGATGGTTCTTTTTTTTTTTTTACCATATTTCATTCATTTTAGCAGCAGCACGTAAAGCAGGCATGATATCTTCTTCAGTAAATGGCTTTGAATCATCCATAAGATTAAAAACACTATACATAATGTATTTTAGTTTATTTCTATTTAAGATTTTTTTTTTAAAAAAAAAAAAAAAAACTGTTCTTATTACTCTGCTATAGGTTCGCCCATACTAAGTGAAGCAATTGTGTTCTCATTCTCATTTGCATCTCGAACATAGTGTCTTTTACGTGATACCAAGCCGTCAATTAAAGCAGTTGAGCCTTGTTTGAATTCTGTGTTGGCTATTCTATCTGTTCGTGCCTCGATTTCTTTAAGTATTTGTTCTAGCGATGACATTCTTTCTTTCAATAATATTGTAAAAAAAAAAAAAAAAATTACAACATATCAAAAAATCCGAATATTTATAGAAATGAGGATCGTGACTGTGTGAGCATATATTGCTCTGAATTTCTTATGAACACTTTTTTATGTTTTAGTTTATTAGAGCATAATAGAAGTTTATTAAGATATTTATTTAGGCAATAAAAAATTATAATCATAACCACTATTCTCGATTGATTGATTGATTTTTTCTTTAGTTTCAACAATAATTTTCTTTACATCAGGCTTTACCACTTTAAGTGAATGAATTGTATTTTTCTTTATGGTTGGAACGGCTTCAAACATTTCTGATTTTTCGCCCAATGTACCTACGTTTTAAGGGTTTAGCATTTATCATGAATACATAAGCGGCAAATACTAATTAGATGAATTTCGTTTGCATTTTTTTTTTTATATCTTGAGTATGAAAAAAGAAGAGAGAGAGAGAGAGAGAGATAAGAAATAATAAAGGATATCTATATAAATTATTTAAACAAGAATAATATGGTTATGCACTAACTTACACATGATGACATTTTACTTTTTGTCAACCAAGTACCCTACATAAATTTGTCTGCCTTAAATAATTTTCTTTTTTTACAGTCCAATATTTTCTGGATATGTATATTACGTAAAAAAAACATGTCAAAATTGACACACAAGCATAAGAGTTATATTCTTTTCTTTGTGCTTTTTACTGGATATTTCGAGTCATACTTGTTCATTGCGTATATATTTTGTACCGAACAGACTTAGTGTTGACAAAAGAAATAAAATATGTGTATACAGAAATTTCAATTTTTTTTTTTTTTTTTTGGGGATATACCATCCTTCGTTACTAAGGTCCATCATAATACCATTTATTTACATAGTACAACTATAACGAAGGCAGAGGCATAAGTGTATCATAAGGGCGAGATCGTGGTTATATACTATATAGATGAATCGAATATATTTGCGGGTATAATACGCTCCTTTCATTTAGAGTAAAAAACCACCTAATCCATCCCTAAAAGTAATGCTATTCTTTTCAACCCATGTTTCATAGATTTTTTTTTTTTTTTCAAAGCGATCTTTGATTATTTATTTTTTTTAATCTTCATATCAATTGTCTTTTTTAGTCATGCATCAACAACCTCCTCTACAATACAAAAGTGTAGTAAAAGAAACACCTCGACTTTTTAGATTGGATTTCTGGTCAATAAAATCCCTAAAACATATCGTTCACTCTATAGAGAACGACTGCCTAATTAAGTTTTATCGACCTTTTCAACCCACATAGTTATAAACAAGTTAGACATTAGATCAACTTTAAACATGTGGCAAGTGTATCCTTCTTGTATCCAGAAATAAACTTTGAATCGACGGCTTTGAGTTGATCTATTGAAACCACCCAAATTATTCTTGGTTGCCCAATTTCTGAAAACCAGACTTTTATTTATAACGTTGAAGCCATATTATTTTTATACTTGTTTGAAATTTCCCAGATATTTAATAATTATTACATACAGTACTCGCTATATTAAGGCCGTTCTATTTAAGGTCATTTCCGATTTAAGGCCGCATTTTTCTGATAATTTTGACCATTATTTAACTTTCTCAAGTCAGAAATAAGGCTAACTATTACACGATTTAAGGCCACAAAAGTCAGAATTTTTTTGTAACCTTAAATAGAGCGGGCACGGTACAAAAAAATAAACCGATTTTTTATAAGCTTTAACCAGCATTTTTGAAAAAGTTTTATTCTTAGGGCTTCATTGGGAGGCAAGCCAAAAAAAAAAAAAAAAAAAAAAAAAAAAAAAAAAAAAAAAAAAAAAAAAAAAAAAAAAAAAAAAAAACGTATAGTACAATGGTGTTGATACACCTTTGTGGATAGAAAATGCCCATTGTCAATAATAAAATTATTCTGTAATGTTATTCCGCTATGAGAGAGAAAGATAGAGAATCCTCCAAATTAATGGGTCTGGGTGTGGGTTTCTTGTACTGAGTGTGACATTCTTCTTTTTAATTACGCAAATAGACGACATGAGGGACATATATACTTTTTAATAATAAAAACAATAAAGCAATGTATTACTAGTGTTGTTTCTGCATCCAAATTTCTTTGTAAAAACTTTTCAATAAAGAGAATTAATGTCAGAACAAAGTTTTTAACAGTACTAAGAAACCCATAATAAAGTTACGACGGTTCGTCTACTATCTAAGAAAGCGAATACAAAGATGTCTATGTTGTCGTATTTACTCTTATAATTAAACATAATACAATTACGTCTTATGTTTAGTTCATATTATAACACTAGTATGCGGTAGAACTATATTGAAAGAACTGTGGACAGTAAGGTTTAAATGGGAAAATACTTAGGGTGTTTTTACTATAAAATAAAACTGAAACTCTTCTAAACTAAAATAATATTCGTCTCTATATATCCCGATGATTGTGTTTTAAAATAAGAACCATCTTTTGATGGGTTTAAATGAATCTATACCCAACTCTTCTGCTTTTGAATATAAACGTTCTTGATGTATCCGAGCTATAGAATATAGATTGAATACGAAATAAAAAATAGTAAAGGAACTATAAAAATAATCAGACACAAAATAAGGTTATTTAAAAAAATATGGAGGATTTATATACATGTCAAAACTGAGTGTAAGTCATTATTTAGGTCCGTGCTTGTTTATTGATATAATGATATACAATGTGAAACATGTATATTACTATGAATATATAATAGGTTTTTATTATAATGTTTAATTTATATCCCTGATCTACTTTTGTTTTATAAGTGGAGATGGTGAAAATACGACAAGAACGATGTCTGTTATTAGAGTGGTAATTTGGTATAAAAGGAACTTTAATTTTTACTATGAATTACTCTCCATTGAAATAAAGAATCACAAAGAGTCTCATTTCTTTTCTTGTCTTTCTTACATTTTTAATACCAATAAAACAATACATAATTTATTTACCAATTGTCACATATGTAATTTCAAAATACATAATGATGACAAATATCACAGGTACTAATTATTTATTCCAAAGGAAAATGGGTTTCATTGTTTCTGACAGGTTAAAAATATTGTTAATGATATAATCCTGAGAAACTAAGTAACCATTATGATAATGTTAGCTTTACGCAAGTCCTGATTTTTTAATACCATTGTTAAAAACATAATATATATATAGTGTCAATTTTTTTTTTAAAAAAACTATTATCTATTTCTTGTATTCAAAAATGCCCAGCCTTCGAACACCACCAAGAGATAACCAAACACGTGACGGAAACACTAATGAACCACTCGATCTAGTATACGTGCTAAGAGAAGAATTTGAAGAGTACGTCCAATATAATAAATGTTAAAAAATATATTAACCCATTCTTTTAAATTTAGAATTAAGGACCGTTTTGTAACTGTATTGGAAGCCATTCATCCTAATGAAAGTGCTGAAAATATTGAGACGGTGGAGATCTACTTGAGTAGAATGTCAGAGGAGCTATTGCAAGTAGAAAGGGCTATACTTGGTCTTCCAGGTTCTGAGGATGAAAATTTTTTCTAAGATTTTTCAACTTTTGATAGTTAATTGTACCCCTTTCTTCCCCATTTTAGATTAGAAAAATTAGACTTTTATCAAAATAGTTAACGTAATAATTATATACAGATTAGCTTAATGTTTAATGTTTCTGGAGCTATCTATCATTTGTAGTAGTTTCTAATAAATATCTTAATTTTAAATTAATTTAACACAATGCATTTTGATAAATATATTTTATAAAACTTTTATCAGTAACAAAGACACCATTTGTTGCCCGAGTTGATTTTTTTTTAATGTTAACAATCATCATAAATGCAACACAAAAAAAACAATATTTATGTCAAATAAGATACCACCTGTTCATTAGATACTTTACCCAAGAAATAAATCTCTTTTTAATTATAGTTCTTGAAATTAAACCGAGTAAATAGAAAATATTTACGAGATAGAGCTTTTTTTAATCTCTCAACAGAAATGATATCAGAAGAAATCGGTCTTGGGGTCATAATCCAAATCTATGTTTGTACCAGTTGGATTGAATTGCTGTTGTACTTGTAACTTTTAACGTAATAGCTCTTCTAGATATTCAATCAAATCTTGGATTTGGAAAAGTAGTAGATTTGAGGCCATCATTAATCATCCTAAAGCTGTTAAAGAGATCTCATAAAGATCGACAGTGAAGTACCAAAAGTAAAAGAAAATATGATAACGCCTTATAATTATCTTTTATTATCTTTTTTTATTTTATTTTTACATATTTCAGTTAGAGTGCGGAAAGAGTCCTTGGAACGACTTGCGATATTAAGACATTTATCTCTTGGATATAAAGTAAAAATCGATAGGGTAACATGAGAAGAATGGAAATATCCATATTTAATTTTAGATCGTAAACTTCTATGTCGTGCTTGGTTCTGTAGATACGTTATTTTCATGTCCTAATCAAGTTTCCATAAATCTGAAGAAATTTTCTGTCGGCCCCCCCCCAATGAGTGTATAGTGAGGCTTTCTTATAGCCGACGAGAGATTGAAACTGGATCATATTCAACACCTTGATGTTGATTAATCTTGTCTAACATTTTCTTACACAGCTTATTCTACAACAAAATCTCAGATATTATGAAACAATTAGATCATTAAATATTTTCTCGCTGGAGGATATACAATTAGATCATTAAATATTTTCTCGCTGGAGGATATACATGTATATAATAGTGACACTGAATTATTTGGCTTTATTATACGCTTCCCTAAGCTAGCAACTTTGAAAGTGATGGAAAGAGAATCATCAGATTACGACGCCATAGATCTATTTAAAATTCTAAAGACAACTCATCAGTTACAAGATTTTTAGTTAGTTATTTGCCTAAATTGACAGAAAGTAAAGTAGATTCAATAAAAAGGAGATATATTAGTAGAACAACCTGTTTCAAAATATTAATAATTTTTTTCTTTTATATATAATAAATAAAGAATTATGATGCTGTTATGTTTAATATTATCCCAATGTAAATAAATAAAACTGGCCAAAAGAGATACACTTCTTAATAACAATGGATCTTCTATTATACGTTATGTACCAAAATTAAAAATATATTTCATTGTTAGATATAAAGCGAAAACTTTAAAAGATTGCGCATGAACTGCCTTACAAAAAACTTCAGGTTCGGCCTGACGGGATTTCGTTGTATTACAGAATATTTCTGAATTTGGTTCTTGAAAGGTTTTTATTGTCTTTATTGAACTGTAAAGGTTATGTTGTGATAATATGCTATTGAAATAAAAACAAGGACTATTTATGTAAATTACATACAATGAAAGACTAGATAATACAGTCTAAAAAAATTCAATAAACTAATATTTTGATTGTTCGATTATTTCTCATATATAATAAGAGGAGAACCTAATTTTTTTCTCTTCAACTTTTTTTTTATTTTATTCGAACAATGGAACAAGATAATTTTGAAGAACAAGGTAAGGAATAATATATACATATAACAAAAAAAAAAAAAAAAAGGATAAACTAATAAAAATCTGACTTTTGCAGCTGACGGAAGCCTTCATATCACCTCACGTAATCTTCTCCTTCGTTTGAAAAACCCACCTGCATGGATTAGAGGAAATCCTAGAGCACCACATTTAATCAATGAACTGACTAGAAGTGGATTTTTTCGAGAAGAAGTCAGACGAACCAAGATTAAAAAACAGAAAGATAAGGTTATGAAGAAATGGAGAATGATTGAATACCCTCTTGTTATCGGAATGTTCATTGGAATTCTTTACCACTATCACTATTACTGTAAAGATATAGAAAGAGTTTATTATATCTCCAACAAGTTATAACATTAATGAAAAAATACTAATTATTATAAGCTATATTATCACCTTAGCATAATACACCCCCTTTTCTTTTACAAGCAAATAAATAAAATAAAATGTGGGCAACTCTACAATTTAGCTTTTTTTTAAAACACTTCAAACTTTAATACCTATGATGCAGGGCTACAAAATATGTCCCGATCTTTTTACTACCTAACTAAAAGACAATATTGCAAACGGTAAAAGTTTTGTTTGAGGACTTCAAAGTATACGTAATGCTTTAAAGCATGGAAAATAGCAGCCTATATCCAGCAATCGACAATAGAGCACTACATAAATACTTTGAATATTTAAACTAAAAAAGAAAAGAATGGTAACACGAAAAAAGTCATCTTTAGAATACAGGATAATGAAAGCTTTAATGATGGTGGTTATTTATTTCACTTGAACCCACAAGATAAAAAAAATATATTATAGAATAGTAACTAACACCAATTGTAAAAGTACATTCAAATTATCTCACTTTACAACGAGGTGTATGAAAAGAAAAGAAAAAGGTGGCAAATAGTATGTATGTACATGATGTCCTTTATTTTTCTGTCTTTGTCTATATATATATATATATATAAAAGAGGGATAATCCTACAGATACCTTGCTGATAATTCGCTTACATAAAACCACAAATCAAAAGTAATGTTGTAGTTGCGTTTACACACTCGTTAATTGAAAGATATCCTCTTTTCATACATAATATAGAGTAATAATATTTCCGCTGTTGCTCTTTACCTACTTTTAAATTCACCCATGGAGCTCAATTAAACTTTTAATCTAACCAAAGACTGTAACTACAACATTATTTTGAAAATAATAAAGCCTTTACGTTTATGTTAAGGTGAGATAATAATAAATTCTGTTTCTACGGCGCTTCAGTCTCTGTGGTTTTTTTGTGTGACACATTTTTTTTTATCATAATTTTTTTTTGGAAACGTCATCATCAAGATTACGAATAAAAAAAAATATTCAAAATAACCCTGTTGTTCCTCCTTTTATACCCATCATTATCTTTTCTTTTGCAAAGTATGGTGTTCTATTGTTTGATTGTGATGCGAATGTAGCGGTTTTCTTACCGTGGAACATTTACAATGTTTTGACATGCCGCAATCAGCACTTCTCGAAGTGTAATGCATTAGTTCTCTACTTGCAGATTAGTATAGATCTCGACATTTCTTTATTCTTCATCTGTAATTAACTTACCATGGGATAGTTCCTGGTCCTAGAAGTTTACTTCTGGGAGGTTAAGTGTATTGCTGCATAAAGATTTAAAGATTTGAATACCAGTTGCTTCTGGGTTTCTTTTGTCGGGTATCTTGTTCTATTTGTGATACAGTTAATATGGTGCCATAGTATCGATTTTCTGCTGTCATCACCGGGTGTTTGTTTATTAGTGTTACCGGTTATTGTTATGGCTGGTGGTGTTGCTATGACAGGTGCTGCTATGACAGGTGTTGCTATGATAGGTGTTGCTCTGATTAATACTGATGCTGCTTTAGTTGTTGTTGCTATGATGGTAAGTTACTCTTTATTTTATTTTATATATATTATGTTTCCAAACAGTTTCTAACAGTTTCTAACACTCATTTTAGAAATATTGCTATTTGTAGTCTGCTGGAACTTGAAATCAAAAGGACAAAACGGTTGTTGCTATGATGGTAAGTTTTTTTTTTTTTTTATATTATGTTTCCAAGCAGTTTCTAACAGTTTCAGCAATGCAACGGGTTTGTAAAAGCAATGATCAAGTTTTGTGAGTTCTATTTTCTGGCGAGTATGCTCTATCTTGATGGGTCCTGTCTCCTTCTCTTCCGTCCTCGTTTACGAGCGGTTCGTGCAGTTCAATCCTGGGTGTAATGGCACGTAAAACCATACGGATATCGTAGGGAGAGTTGGATTGATGGTTCTCATCTCGGTAGATGTCATCTCAAAGGAAAGTATTATGATCAAAGCTTGATTGTTGCCACAACACCGCAGCTGTTAGTGATTCTATTTTTTGGCGAGTATGTTCTATCTTGGTAAGTCCTGTCTCCTTCTCTTCCGTCCTCGTTTACGAGCGGTTCGTGCAGTTTAATCCTGGGTGTAATGGCACGTAAAACCATACGAATATCGAAGGGAGAGTTGGATTGATGGTTCTTACCTTGGTAGTCATCTCTAAGAAAAATATTATCATTGATTGTTGTGTTGTTGTACTTATCCGTTGCATTCTTATTTTTGAGACTTCAGCTAGTGGACCTCCTCGTGGTTTGTCTTGGGAAACTTTGGATTCAGAAACTTTTTCTTTCCGGATTGTAAAGGCTAAAGCACTAGTAACTTTTTTTAGATAATTATTGTAATAAACAAAAAGTCCAGATTAAACTTATTTTCCTTTGACATGTTGTGATATACATATACATAAATAAAACCATTCTTTTTTAAAGTGTCTTGTCTTTATGTACCATCCAATAAGTTTTTCTCAAGATTGTCCCCAACAAGATTACACTATTTTTTTACAACTAGACTTTTTTTTTATCATTATTATTTATCTTAACATTTAGTATGAAGCCTTTGGTTAATGAATAAGCTCAAATGACACCACATAAACTCATCTACACCACAGTCAGAAACTCAAAAAGCCTGCGTCACAAATCACTTTTTTTTTGAATAAATGAAAGGTACATTTGTATTTATTAAACGTAAATTGATTGGCACAAAATCGTTGAAGTGGCAACAACATTAATAGGTTTGGGTGGTTCATTTGGATAAAAGACATCGAACCCTTTCATAGTTAATTCTGAGAGAAAATTGTGATAATGATGACAAACATCACAGGTACTAATCAACTAATTAATTTAGAAGAAAATGGTTTTCATTGTTCCTGACAAGTTGAATAACCATTATGATAATTTTAGTTTTACATGTGCCCTGATATTTTTAATACCATTGTTAAAAACATAATATATATAGTGTCATTTTTTTTTAAAAAAAGAAAACCGCAACTATTATCTATTTTCTTTCATTCAAAAATGCCCGGCCTTCTTACACCACCAGGAGAAATCCAAACCCTCGATGAAAGTTCTGATCTAGCGCTTGATCTACTAGTTTTGCTTAGAGATCAAAATCAAGAGTATGCTCAGGATAATTACTGTTGAAAATATATTATAACGCATTCTTTTAAATTTAGCATTCAGCGCCGTGTTGAAACTATACTTGAAGCTCTTCGTGAGCGAGAGGTCTGGCTTCGAAATCCGAATGAAACTGAATATATTAATACAGCGGATTTCTTCTTTCGTAGGATGTCAGAAGCAGTATTTCGAGTGGAACGAGTTATAGTTGGTTTTCCAGTTTCTGAAAATGAAGATCGTTATGATAATGCTGTAACATTTGGTAGTTAATTACACCCCTTTCCTCACTATATTTATATTAGAAAAACTAGACTTTTATTAAAATAACAATAATACACATATTCACTTAAGCTTAAGGTTTTTCGAACTATCTTTTAATTGCGGTAGTTTCTAATAAATATCTTAATTTTAAATTCATTAAGCTTTTATTAATACTCAAACTTTTTTTTTATTAAGATTTTTTCTTAACAAGGACCCCATTTGTTGCGCGAGTCAATCTTTTTTTTTCAATTTTAATATGATGTTACATAAAGCATTATTGTGAAGATAATTGTCCCGTAGATAGCTTACCTTAGAAACAAATCTCTTTTTAATTGTAGTTCTTGAAATTGGACTGAATAGTTAGACAAAAAAAAAAAATTAGCCTAAAATAGCAAAATGAAGAACGAGGGAGAATCGAGTGTAAACAAAACATGAGCCCTGAAAATAAATATCAGCGTATAACTACTGTAGTGTCAAGAAAGGAACCAGAGATGTCATCGAGTTATATTATTCGTAATAGACGACTTGCATGAGAAAGAGATTAAGAGATTATGCCACGTCAATTCAATAACCGATAATGGCAAAATAGGTAGAATGTGAGGGGAAACACGAAAATTTCCCTTTTATTTTACTTACATACTCCTCCGAGAATTATTGTTATAAATGTATAACTTACAACAAAGAGCTAATGTACCGTGTACACATACATTATAAATAACTTAAAAACTAAAAAGAAAATTTATTTTAGAATGTACTTTCGTTCGCGGTTTCAGTCATAGGTACAGTATTAGCAATTGTTGCACTCATATCCGCCATCACAGGTTACGGATCTATCGATGGCAAAGTTCAGGTTCATGCAGACAACGTTAAGATGTAAGTAGACCAACAACAGGCTTATTTAAAAGACGATTTAACGAGTATACAGTGTGACCCGTCGATATGGACCTGAAAATACAGATTATCGCAATAGTAAGAGTGAATTTGCTCGATTGACTTTCGACATTGATGCAGGTAAAATGATAAAAAGGAGAGAGTGCTTTAATAGAATCATGAAAGCTAAAAAGTGATGGCAAAAACAACGACTAGATTTCAGACCCATGTTTAATTGGAATACAAAGCAAGTTTTCGTTACTGTAGTTGCAGAATATCAATCCAAGAATTTTGTAAATAATACGTTATAAAGTATTCGTAAATATGGAAACTAAAACAATATTATAGGATAGAAACTCTGTAGTTATTTGGGATAGAATTATTGCCAGTAAAGAAGATGCAAACTTGAAATTACGTAACATTCATAATAAGTATGCTATGATTGATGTAGCTCAACAATGGAAGTAAGTTTATTTATGATTTGACATACAGTTATAATAAAAATTGATATATTTTTATTTTTATTTATTTTTTTTTTTTAGTTTTCAAAAGGCAAACTTGACACTTGTATGGGATGTTACACCTTACGTTGGTATCCTTCAAGCAGGTCAATCGAATCAAGGATCTGGTTTTATTTTACCTCCTTTTTCTGCTCAATAATAAAATCCTTTAGTAGATATATATTATAATTCACTACATTTGTAATATGGGAAGACTATTTTTTTTTTTTATGTACAGGATGATTTTTTATTTAAAATATACAATATGAGAGAATTTACTCGTCCTTCATGGTAACAGAAGACTTGCGCATGGTATTCTTGGCATCAGTACCAGTAGTACCAGCTTGAGCAACATAAGCTCTTGCCTTAGCGTAAGAGTTTTGAACGTTTTCAGCAGCAACATTTTGAGCCTTGTTAATACCAGTTTGAAGCATAGTTTGACCCTTTTGAAGTTGAGCATCAACAACATCCTTGTTAGAGATATAGAGACGAGGGAAAGTGAAAGCAGAGATAAGAACCATCAAGACAATATCCATAGTAGAGAAATGAGCAGAGATCTTCCAGATAGCAAAGAAAATACCCATCCACTTAAGACTAGTCACGGTGTTTTCAATGAAAATGATACGGGTAAGAGCACGAATAACGGTTTCAGCGAGTTCAGTAATAACTGTAGAGTAATGGTTGACACTTTCTTGGTTGATCATAGTGTGCTTATCATTATCAATAACACCGCTATAAGGATGAGATGCTTCTTGGTTTGTAAGAACCTTTTGACTTTGAAGAATCGTGTTAACATAGATCAAATTGATACCAATAGCTAAAGTAAGTGCAGTAGAACCAATTTGTAAAAGTGAATACCAACGAGTCAAGAGAATAGAACCAACAAGAGAAGCAAGAATAACACCAGAACGAACAGGATCCTTCCATTGTAAGATTCTTAAGACTTCACTTTCAATACGATGAGTAGTAGTGTTACGTTGACCAACATGCTTCTTTTGTGTGTGTTCGTGTTGGTTGTCAAATGCAGAAGGAGCATTTCTGTTTTGAGTTGTGTCACGAGAAGGAGTAGAAGCATTAGTGAAAGTATCACGATGAGAAGTAGTAGTAGAGGGGCCATCACGATGAGTAGTGTTTTTTGAAGGTGAATCAGCATTAAAAGCACCGGCAACATTAGGAGAAAATGAGCTAGTAGTAGTATCACGGTTTAAAGGGCTAGAAAGATCTTGCTTCAAAGGATCTGTAGTTAAAGGATTTGAGGTTCTCTTTTCTTCTGAGGACACAAAAGGGTTAGCGGGAGAAGGAGAGAAGGCACTGTTAGAGGGAGGAGTAGAGTTGTGGAGAGCCTCTCTTTGTCTTTCGAAATTAGCAGTATCATTCAAGTTATCTTGATAACTATTAGGGATAGAAGTGACACCACCATTAGCAGTAGGAACTGTTGTAGCATCAGTATGTTGCTTTGTTTGATCACTAGGAGGAGTAAGAGGTCTGTTGAAAGCGTCCATTGTTGTTTTAAAGAAATAAAATTATAAAGAAAAAAGATAATTAAATAACTCTCTTGAACGTAATTTTTTCTAGCCTTTTTATAATGCAACGAAGAAAATTTTTGCATTAATCGATGAGGTCAGAATGATTTAAGCTTCAAAACGCCCTTTGAATGCCCGTTAAAAATAGCAGAAAAAAAAAAGCAGTCGTTAGTCGTCATGATGATTTTTTTTCACCTAGTGTTTTTTTTTCTAAATCAACAAAATTTTTCCTATTCTTGTAATAGTTTAAAACTTTAATATCAACAATGGCTTCCACGGATAATAATATGAAGATTGAGACAGTCAAGACTGCACCTCACGAAAAGAGAGTTGCTACACATTCTCATATTAAAGGTCTTGGACTTCGTCCTGACGGTACTGCCGAACCTATTCAGTCTGGTTTTGTAGGTCAAGAGAATGCACGTGAAGCAAGTGGTATTGTTGTAGAGATGATCAAGAGTAAGAGTATGGCAGGTCGTGCCTTATTATTTGCTGGTGCCCCAGGTACTGGTAAAACTGCTATTGCTCTTGCCATCGCTCAAGAATTGGGACCTAAAGTACCTTTCCGCCCTATTGTTGGTTCTGAAGTATTCTCAAGCGAAATTAAAAAGACAGAAGTTTTGATGGAAAATTTTAGAAGATCCATTGGATTACGTATGAAAGAAACCAAGGAAGTATACGAAGGTGAAGTAACTGAATTGACACCTGAAGAAACCGAGAATCCTTTAGGTGGTTATGGTAAAACCATTTCTCATGTCATTATTGGTCTCAAGACCATCAAGGGAACAAAGCAATTAAAGTTGGATCCTAGTATTTACGAATCTATTCAAAAGGAAAAGGTAACAGTTGGTGATGTTATTTATATTGAAGCCAATACTGGTGCTTGTAAGGTAAAGTTCACGGAGGAGGAAAAAAAAAAGACGCGTTTTTCTTTGTTCATGACATGTGGTTTTTAACTTGAATTGAATTTGTATAGAGAGTAGGTCGTTCTGATGCATATGCTACCGAATTCGATTTGGAAGCAGAGGAATACGTACCTTTACCAAAGGGAGATGTTCATAAAAAGAAGGAAGTTATTCAAGATGTCACACTTCACGATTTGGATGTAGCTAATGCTAAACCAGAAGGAGGACAAGACATTATGTCCATGATGGGTCAATTGTTAAAGCCTAAAAAGACAGAGATCACAGACAAGCTTAGACAAGAGATCAACAAAATTGTCAACAAATATATTGACCAAGGTATTGCCGAATTAGTGCCTGGTGTCTTATTTATTGATGAAGTACATATGTTGGATATCGAATGTTTCACCTATTTGAACAGAGCACTTGAATCACCATTATCACCTATTGTTATTTTCGCTACAAACAGAGGTAACTGTGTTATTCGTGGTACTGATGATGTTGTTTCTCCTCATGGTATTCCTGTTGATTTGCTCGATCGTCTTTTAATTATTCGTACTCTTCCTTATACTGTCGATGAGATTAGAACCATTATTACCATCAGAGCTAGAATTGAAGGTTTAACAGTTGAGGATGAAGCTATCGATCATATTGCCACCACTGGTATTAATACCTCTTTAAGGTAAGCTATACACTATTATAACTTGTTTATATTTTACTAATTTGTATTTGTATAGATATGCTGTTCAATTGTTGACTCCTGCCAGTATTCTTTCCGAAATTAACGGTCATTCATCTATCACTTTGGATGATGTAAAGGAAGTAGATGATTTATTCTTTGATTCAAAGAAATCTGCCAGACATTTATTAAGTCAAGAATCCAAATTCCTTGTTTAAAAAAAAAAGGAAAACTCCCTTCATAATACATTACAAAAAAAAAAAAAAAAAGAAAAACATATTGTATAAAATTGTAAGCATTTAATAAAAAAAAAAAGAGAAAGACTAAAAAAAATCTATATAATATTATGTACAAGTGTTATAATTTTAGAACTTAACAACCTTCTTCTTTGTGGATGGGACAACGGGAAGAGATTTTTTCATAGCTTCCAATTTCTTTTCCTGTTTCTTTTCCTCTGCAACCTTTTGTTTTTCTTCGGCAAAGATATGATAATCATCATCATCAGCACCTTGATCCAAATTAATCATACCAACAGCAGTGGTACCAGCTTCTTCTCTGGTTATAGGACAGTCTTTAGCATAATGATCTACTTGTTGGCAAATAGCACAACTTCCACCGTTAGGGTATAATCCTCTTTCATTCTTAGGGCATTGACCAGATAAATGGCCTTCTTGATTACAGACATAACATTTGGCATAAGGAAGTTCCTTACCCTTTCTAGGTCGTTTACATTCTTTTAAGCTATGTTCAGTAGTACCGCAATTGTAACAAATGTTGGCATGTTCCTTATTTTGTGGACAGCGACTGACTGTATGTCCTGGCTTTCTACATGCAAAACAAACATCTCCTGTTCTTCTTTTATTATCTCCACCATCTAATTACAAATAAATTTCTATATATTAGTTACCTCGTAACTTTTTTTTTTAATAATCGAAAAGGGGACTTACCAAAATCATCTTCTCTTCCACGCTTGAAACCAGCTCCTCCTCCACGGCCACCTCTGAATCCACCACGGTCACCACCACCGCCTCTACCTCCTCTAAATCCACCACGATCGCCTCCTCTAAATCCACCACGATCGCCTCCTCTGAATCCTCCACGATCACCTCCTCTGAATCCTCCACGATCGCCTCCTCTGAATCCTCCACGATCGTTACCACCTTCAAATTTACGAGGTAATAAAGGTGTGACATTGAAACCTCCATCAGACTTTTCAAAAGTCTTTTTTCCTCCCATTTTAGTGTATCTTGTCATAATATATAGATCTTGAATAATAGAAAAAAAAAAAAAGAATAGAAAAAAATCAATGTTTTATGCACACAAGTGGCTTAGAATTTATTTTTTTTTGAAGAGAGTATCACAACCTATGCTTGAATAGAAAGTCGTCCCTGACTATGTGTAACTTCTTCAAGTCATTTGGCTTTGCTATCTGTCCTTTCTATGTTTATTATGTAAATTCTAGAGTAACTTAAAGATAATTGTTTAAAAATCTTATTTTGAAATAAAAACCAAAAAGGAAATAAAAAAGCAGCTTTTTGCAGAACGTCATTAAGTTTAAAATAAATGGCTTGATGATTTCATTTTTATCAATTATAGAATTAGATTTACACTTAGGCTATAGTCTTTTGCTTCATAATAGAAGCGCTTAATCGGGGCCTTTTTATTACGTTGGTTTATTTATCCCAATTGTCTTTTCCTTGTTATTATGCTCCATTTCCAGATTTCAGATCTCCAGAAATTCGTCATACTGATGATATTTTTAAAGTGCTATTATTATAACATAGTTTTAGAAATCCTACAGGTATGACGTATCTAAATTTAGTTAAGATGAATGAGCTAAAAAAAACATAAACAAAATAACCGATTCAATACAACACACATGTTCTTGGCTCTTGAACTGCTTAGTTTTTTTTTTTTTTTTTTTTTTTTTTGCCAAGAATTAATAAATAAGAGTACTAACATGTAATATGGGTGCTAGTTAAAGTTTGCTCAACAAATTATCAAAACATATTTCTTCCCTCCTATGCATTCATTTAAACATTACACTCTTTATCTGAAGATTAGTTTGGATTGAAACAATATCGTTGTGGTAGTCTAGCCTTTTAGCTTAACAACAACAAACAATGCCTGAAATAGCGCACCATACCGTTTTTTTTTTTTTTTTTTTTTTTTTTTTTTTTTTTTGTACTATGAAATCAATTGATCAAACCTTAATACATATCTCATTTAATAGACAAAGAAAAAGTCGGATGAAGAGTAAATACAATGCAAAAGAGTTTGAGCCTTTTAACTAGAGTATAAATTAACATCGATATAAGGAGATACCACATAAAAGTTTTACTAGGTAGTCTTCACCTCTACTTTTTTGGCTTATGTCTTTGCATTTTCGTGTTAGATACATCTGGTATAAAATTGTATCTTATCACAATGCAACTTTATTTGTTTATATGACTTTTCATAATCTTCATTCTGTACAGAAAGTAGCTTTTAACACGACGTGATTTCATGTCTATATATCGCATCCGGCAATGTGATTATAAAAAAAAATAATAGACCGATCATACGCTAAAGATACAATCGTTATGAATATGTTTCAATGATAAAAATATTTTATTTAATAGAAAAAAACAATTTTAGGTCGTTCACTTTATAATGAAGAGTAAATATGGATGACACCATGTAGAATAGAATAGATTATATCTAGCAACAAATGAAATTTACTAACTGCATTAAATAACACGTAGTAAAACCTGCATGAACTTCAATTTAGTTACGGATAAAATAATCCTTTGCAGGTATCATAGTATGTTAACATAGTACATATGTGCATACATCTTTTCTGTAAGAAATCGTTCAATTATTGTTGGTTCCGGAAAATGTTATTTAGCGGAGAAACCATTACATGAGTTGATAGGCCAAAATCGCGATTTTTTTGTAGAAAAAAGTGATATGACAACATCTATTGACATCACATATCTTCCCAAGTCTTTCCATTTGCTGACGAGCGAAGCTGGAAGTAAAGAAATGTGAAGAAAATCTAAATATCATTCACTGGTAGTAAAGTTACAAGGCATTTCAGGATTATTTATCCAAGGCTTGAACCAACTCCAGTCGTCATTAGATTTGAAAAATATCTATTACTTTCAAACTTTGGGTTCTGATAGAGATCTAACTATCGCCTTTTCTGGTTTTTAGCTTCGGCTTAGTTTTAAAATGAGGAAAAGAGTCGATTTTTTTTTTTAAAAAAGATCTGCTTATTGTAAAATTAGATGTTAACATGTTTCAACCTTTCAGAGATATTTTTTTGCAATATGAATACTATGGGATTCGACATTTTATTATGTGAACAATATAAAGCAATACAGTATTTTATTTAAAAAGTTAAAATAAAAATTAAAAGCGAAATCATTTCATTTTGAAAAATTGGTTATATGTAAATATGTCGCATGCACTTCTGACGGCTCTTGTCATTTTTTTTTTTAAAAAAAAAAAGATGTTCAGTACATATGTTGGTGTGCGAATTACTAGTTCTTATTCGCTTTGAAAATAGTGTATTATGAATCCTATTTAAGTACAAATAAATTATCAAACAGGTCTTTGCTAATTGAGTGATGTCAAAAAAAGTAGGTAAGAACGTAATCTTTACTTACTATTGTACTGTTGTCCCCTTTCATTTTATGCCTCATTCGCACTTTTAAATTTTGCCCCGATAATATTTTTGCATGAGGCGAAAAGTTGTGATCATAACAAATAAACAGCATACATAAAACACGTCAACTCTAAAAAAAAAATTAACATCACATGTTTCTCTTTACCAAATAGGAAAAATATACATGAAAGAACAAGAATTTCAATTGAAATTTTACACTCAAAGATAAAACAGCATAATCAGAAAAAAAAAGATATATAACCTATTTGTAACTGGAACCCGGTTTTTTAGAAAAAAAAAGAAGCAAGCGAGGAGAAACCAAAAAAAAAAAAATCTCACACTTGGTAATAAGTTTCTTTTATTTATTTTCTTTTACAAAATAGATAAACAAGGCTGTTTTTTCCCTTTTTTTTTTTTTTTTCTCTCTTTCTCTTTTTCTTCTAAACCTTCTTTTAGCATAATCCTATACTTTATTTCTTTTTAAAAAAAAGGGGAAATATTAATAAATTAATACAAATAGAAAAAAAATAAAGAGACAACCATGTCTCAATTCATTGAACATAATCGAAACGAACCAAGAACTTCAACACTTTCCTGTATTGATAATTATGAATTCCATCGTAGTCTTGGTAAAGGCAGCATGGGAAAAGTCAAGCTAGGAGTTCATATCGTTACAGGTGAAAAGGTAATGCTTTCACCACATTTATCCCAGCCCTATAAACCAACCATACAATATATCGCTTTATTTATAGGTAGCAGTAAAAATCGTAAGAAGAGCAAATTTTCAAATTAATGGATTTGGAAGTAACGGCAAACCTAAAACCAAAGAACAAATGTTAAAAGAAAAAGCAAAAGAAGAAACGAGAGAACTAAGAACGATAAGAGAAGCGCATATCATGATGCTATTACGACACCCACACATTGTTCAATTAAAAAACTTGGTAGCCATTGGCCCATATTTCTATATATTGATGGACTACGTCAATGGAGGTCAATTACTTCATTATATTGTTAAACGCCAAAAGTTATCAGAGCCGCATGCACGTCATTTCTCCAGACAAATAATGAGCGCATTAGATTATATGCACCGAAATTCCATTGTACATCGTGACTTGAAGATTGAAAATATATTAATTGATAAATCCGGCAAAAACATCAAAATTATTGATTTTGGTCTAAGTAACTTATTTTGCCCAGAACGTAGATTAACCACCTATTGTGGTTCACTTTATTTTGCAGCACCCGAATTATTACGGGCAACACCTTACCGTGGACCAGAAATTGATGTTTGGAGCTTAGGTGTTGTTATTTATGTCATGGTGACCGGTTCCGTACCGTTTGATGATAAATCTATGCCTGGCTTACACGATAAAATTAAGCGAGGTCAAGTGGCTTACCCCTCTCATCTAAGTCCGGAATGTAAAGATTTACTATCGCGGATATTTGTTACTGATCCAACAGAGCGGATCATCTTGGCTGATGTGATTCGACATCCATGGATTAATCAAGGCTATAAAAAGATTATAAAGACTTATTTACCTGTACGCTTACCGATCTCTCCACCACTTTCGTCACAGATATTAGAGCACATGACAAAAGGGTTTAATATGGGAAAAGCGCAAGATATTCGTGTTAAAATGGAAATGATCATCAATTCAACAATTTATCGCTCAGCTGCAGATTATGTCGCAAAATTACAACGTAGTTATAAAGAAGATCAGTATGGTCAATACGATGATCCACAAACAATTCCGGCTGCTTATCATCCATTACTTTCAATCTATTATTTAACAAAAGAAAGATTATCACATCAAGAAGTAGAACAAGAATCTGATTCTCCTATCGATCAAATTAAAAATGTATCATCACCGTTAAAATATTTTAATTCGCTGTCGTCGTCAACTTATCCGCAAATTGAAATCGATGAAAAATTTCCAATAGCAAAAGATGATGAAGAAGACGAAGATAATCGTATAGAAAAATTATCTTTTAGTTCTCTACGGGAAACTTATGCTACCGCTACTACACCTCCTTTATCTCCTACACCTTTACATTTAAATTGTTCGACCCTTAGTCATTGTCCTGCTCCACCTGATAATTCCTCGCTAGAACCACCGAAATTCACCGAACAAAACAATAAGAAACCTACCACCAATATAATCTCAAATGTAATCCATAGATCAACGAGTTCTTTAGCTGCTATATTTTCTAAAGTACTCTGCACACAATAGTGTAAATATTATTTATAAAACGAAAATGTAAAATAATTGTAAAATCATAATAAAAATCATTTTTTTTTTTTGAAATTATACACAATAAACAAACAATATGTTATCATATTTTATTTTATTTTTGGGAAGGAAAAAAAGATAGTTAGAAAATATACAAAAAGAAGAAGAAAAACAAAATTTAAACGAGTAAAACAGCATTGATACAACCATCATTTTCAGGATTGTTTGTAACTTGAGCGTATTTACCCCAAACAACCTTACCACCGGTAGTTACAAGACCCAATTCAGAGACATTGACTTCGAGTACAGTACCCTTTGTAATGACACCAAGTTGGGTATAAAGAGGTGATTGAGGATTCTTCTTGACACCAATGATAGGTAAACAAAAGGTAGCCTTTAATTCAGGATGTGTAACATGTGCCTTCTTATAACGAAGACCCATAGGACGAACAAAACGTTCGTATTTTGGGGGCTTACGGGTGAAGCCTTCACCAACAAATGTAGCCTTTGTAACCAAACGTTTCCATTGCTTTGTCTTGTGTTTACCAGTCTTTACAACCTTGAACATCTCATCTTCAGCCATACCACGAACGGTAGGTAAAGGAACAGCCCATTTACCGGCCTTTTCCTTTCTCTTTTGCTTTACCATGTTACTCAAAATTTTTGCACGATCTTCACCTTCACGATCCAAAAGATAAGTAGGTACTGCTCCTTCGGGAATGGCATCTGCTGATTTCGACTTGGCATTCTTTTCTTCATGTTGTTTGATCGTCTTCTTCATTTGAATCTTTTCTGCATGACGTCTCTTGTTCAATAACTTGGCCTTCAAACCATGTACCTTTTGTGCATATTGTGAAGCCTTATGAACTGAACGTGCCTCTCTCTTACGCCTAATTAATTAAATAAAAATTTAGTAACCAAAGAAAAAAAAACTTTTTTAGATCGTTATTTTAGATCTTACTTGCGTTCCTCGTGATCGAGACGACGACCATGTCTTTTAATGTGTTCTTCAATATGCTCGTTTTGAGGCTATTTAATGAAAAGTTTTATTTTAGTCTTTATTATTATTTGATAAAAAAGTATTCTCTCTTTTATTACCATATCGTATTATAGATTAAAGAGAAGGAGAAAAAAAAATATTCGAGAAAAAAAAAGGCTTTTAAATATCAAACAAAGTCACAGAGCCTTCGTTACTCATCCAATCATTGAATAGCACCTTCTAACTTCATTTGAATACCTAACAATAGAAATGCATTAGTTTTATGTAATATCCTCTTAATACTTTATAATTTACCGTCTACTGGAAATCGAGTTCCAATTAAAAACGTATAACTAAAATCAACTTGATGATCAAAATCAAATCCAAACTTAGTTTGTGTAAAATTCGCATTTTCCAAGTTACTATCAACAAATGTAGATTTTGGATCGAGATGATAATTTGAAAAGTCTAAATTTGATAGGTTCTTTCCTTCAAGTTGCATCAGTGTAGGTTTGTACTGAATATTATCTATGTTAGGAGGATACAGCTTATGCAACTGCTCTGTAAAAAAAAAAAAGGATCATCAACTTCAAGTTCTGCTTATATACTATTTATCTTACGTTGCGTAATGACAGGTAAATTCTGCCATTTTAGTTTAAGCAAATCTATTTGATTTTAGTTATTATTATTGTTTTCGTAATATCTATTTTATGTTTACCATTTAATTTATAAAACCTTGCTTCTTGCATTAATTCATCCATACTGTACATGCAAGTCAATTAAAAAAAAAAAAAAAAAATAGTTTGATAGTTTTTTTAATCGAGCTTACACTTTAGGATCATCCACAATACCAGCAGGGATCTAATTTCAGAAAGTTTGCATTTTTTTTTAAATAACTAGCTCATACCTTCCTACAAACATTTTTTGTTTTTACCTTCAAATCTCGAAGATAATTCAATACAAGTCTAAAATAAGTACTATCTCTATCAATAAAATACGAGTTATCCGCATCTGGTTTTAAGTTTGAATTCTCTGTGTATATACATAAAAAGTGATTAGTTTGATTGGTTCTATTATTTCTCTTTTTTTATATACTTTACCTCCAAACATGTGTGCTAGCATAGAATTGGGATCTTTTCTCAAAGTAGTTAACGAAGTCTCAAACAACTGACCACCTACATTCAATTTGACCTAAACATATCACGAATTGTTACTTCACATTATTTATTACATGATATTTAGATATATACCTTTTCGTCCTGAAATTTACACACTTGAGCAATCAGCTCCTTTTCTCGATCATGTTTCAATTTCTCCGCTTGAATAAAAGTCTGGTGATCATTCAAATCCTTTTGTAATTCTTGATATGTACTTTCAATCTTTTGTTGTAGTTCTATATGCGATTGGTTAAAATATTCTTCTACTTGATCTAGCGCTACAAATTGATCTTTCAAGTGTTCACTTAATACTTTTTTGAATATTAGTATCTCTACAGAAACAAAAAAGAGATCGTAACGCATAATACCTTTGGCTTCGGTTCGATAAGCTTCAGTGAAATCTTGATAACCCGTTTCTACGTTTTGTTTTACTGTATTTAAACTCGTACTTGCCATTGACCGATCTTCAATAGAAGATCGTGATGTCAAACTGTTTGCTGCTAAATGGTCGAAGAAAGCGATCGGGTCCATAAGAAAAAAAAAACAGAGAGAAAGGAGAAAGGGCTTATTGTGTTACCGCTAACTTTTTTTTTTTTAAAAAAAAAACTACTCGCATGTGCGAGGTAAACAAACAAACAAAATATAATAGGCATATCATATGATATCACCACAAACAGGTTTATATTTATTTTCATTTATAAATATTCTTACACATTAGATTAGAAATAAATATAAAAAAATATGTCCAATGCATTTATTTTGATAATACAGCTATACATCTACCGCATAAACTATCATCGCTAGTTGAATGGTAATTCCAACAACGAGGACATTTGCTATGCTTGGATTTAGATACTACAATTTTAATTTGATCACCTAATGTATAACGTTAATAAACTGTATCTCTCTCTCTGTGTGTATTTATACTATTCTTTTTACCTTCAATCTCAGAATCTCTTTCAGATTCGCCCTGAATATAGTTATTATCATGAACGATATTCACTTGACTTGTCATGAACAAGGATGCTAATTCAGTGTCTAACGAAAATATAAGTATTTGAAATACAAAATTAAAAATACAGGTGTCAATTTACCTGGCATAGACTCTACAAGTTGGTTCATCTTCGACTCCTTATTTAAGTACAAAGATACTTCAGCTTCTTGTGAAGATCGAATATGTCTAATATGTAATTACTGAATACTTTCATTCATATCATATGATTTTTATATATACTTACTTTTCTTGACGAGCAGATTCTAATGCCTGATTAATCTCTCCTTTAAGATCTAAAAGTACTGCCCATTTTTGAGATAATGGTTCATTGTTCCATTGTTCACGCTAAAGAAAATAAAAATTAGAACCGTTTTTTTTTTTTTTTTTTTTTGCTGTAACAAGTAAACAACTATTTTAGCTTACAGGAACCATCCATCCTGCTTTAAATATAGAAGATTCAGGGCTTGGAGTAATCGATTTATAATTCTCATAGATTTCTTCTGCAGTATGACATACAAAAGGTGCAATCGATGTTGTATACGATTTCAAAACCTAATTAAAAGTATGAGTCAATAATTCTTTTGATAATAATTAGATAAACTTTTTTTTTTCTTAGTTACCTCATATAAAACTGTTTGTGCCATTCTTCTAGATTCAGATGACTCGGATTCGTTATATAATCTATCCTTGATAGTATCAAAATAAAAGGATGAAAGTGTACTGTTGGTAAAATTCTGAATATTTTGGGCAACTGTATTTAATCATTAGCAACCAAAATAATATCCCAATTTCTCTCCCTACACATACCTTTGTTGAAAGCAAAATCGTTATATGCACTAGTGACACGGTCATTATACTTGTATAATTCATGCAACATGTATTTATCAACCTAAACCTAAAATTTAATATACGTACATTTTTTTTTCTAAAGTACTTTACCTCTTGCAATTTATCATATTCTATATAATTTTCTTCCTTGAAATCATGAAGGTTACCTAACAAAAATCTAGCTGTGGTACGAATTTTACGTAAACTTTCAGACACAATTCCTACAAAAACTATCAGTAAAAAGAATGTTTAAAAAGAATGTGATATTTTCATTACCAATGATAGAAGGACCAATCGTTACATCTCTTGTGTATTCACAATTAGCTACCCAGTATCGAAGTACGTCTGTTCCATAAGCAGGATTCTTCTTCTTATCTTTACCACCTTGAGTAAACAATGCAGGCTCTAAAGTGTTTCCAATACTCTTGGACATCTTTTGACCCTTTTCATCTAATGCGAATCCATGTGTGATCAAAGCGCTATAGGGTGTCTTTCCCGTAACAGCAATTGATGTTAACAAAGAAGATTGGAACCAGCCACGATGTTGATCACTACCCTCAAGATAGACATCTGCTACAGGCTTACTTTGATCTCTACCTTCTATATCTCTCAACATAGTCCAAGAAGTACCACTATCAAACCAAACATCCATAGTATCATAACCTCTTGTATACTTTTTACCTCGGTACTCGGGTGCAACAAACACGTTGTCATCGGTTTCTTCCCACCAGGCATCCGTACCACGTTCTTGTAAAATCTTGATAATGTATTCTACAGATGTCTCGGTTAATAATGCTTGGCCATCTTCATCATAGAGTGCTGGGATAGGTACACCCCATGATCTTTGACGAGAGATACACCATTCTTTACGAGAAAGTGTGAACTGCTCCAAACGACGAATAGCTATAACAAAATCATGTTATTAGGTAAAGGGTGTCACCAACACATATGATTTTTACTTACAGACTTCAGGAACCATACGTACTTCTTTTAAACTTTGAACAGCTGTTTGTTGCAAATTTTCAACATTAGCAAACCATTGAGCAGTAGCACTATATATGAAATATATAAGAAAAAAAAAAGAAAGCTTTTACGATATATATAAATTACATTACCGCAACATGACAGGTTTCTTTGTACGCCAATCGTAAGGATACTTGTGAGAATAAGCTTGTTGTAAAATAATATCAGATCCAAGCATTTGAATAACAGCTTCAGTACCATCCGTAAACGCTTCCTTTCCTTCCAATTCTTCACCTGCCTCCTTTGTGAATCTTCCTGAATCATCTACAGGACTAAAAGGCGTAATATTATGTGCAAGACACGCTTCATAATCCTCCATACCATGGCCAGGTGCAGTATGAACAAGACCTGTACCTGATTCTGCAGTAACATGGTGGCCTCCAATAATCGGCATAATTTCATCAATCAAAGGATGCTTATATTGAGTTCCTAAGAGCTCTTGCCCCATCACTTGATCCAATACTGTTATATCCTTTTTCAATTCATCCTTTAATGCATCTACACGATCACTTGCTACAATGAAACTATCGTTTTCTATCTTGACTAGGGAATACATTAATTCAGGGTGTACAGAGATTGCTTTATTTGAAGGAATAGTCCAAGGAGTTGTTGTCCAAATCAATGCACTAATATCTTTATGTTGACTCCATTTCTCTTTCAAAGCATCTGAAATATTAGTTACTTTAAAGCGTACATGAATCGATTGAGAGATATGTGCTTCATTATACTCTAATTCGGATTCTGCTAATGCAGATTTAGAAGAAGGTGACCAATATACTGGTTTCAATTGTCTATAAATATATCCATTTTTGATCATATCGATCAATACACGTAATTGTCGAATTTCGTATCCACTGTTTAATGTTAAGTATGGTTTATCCCAATCACCCATCACACCCCAACTTTTAAATGATGCCATTTGTTTTTCTACTTCGGATAATGCTTTGGCTTTTGCAATTTTTCGGATATCTACTGGTGATAAATCGTCTCCCTTTCTCTATATATATATTTTTAATTTTCAGATTCTCTCTTATCAATTTATTACTAATATGCCTTACTCTAATTTGCTCTAATGCTTTTAATTCAATAGGTAATCCATGACAATCCCATCCAGGACGATAACTAATAATCCCTAACATTTAATACATAAACTATACATACTTTCAATATATATATATATATATATATATATACTAACAATACTTTGTGGCCTTGTAATACTTTATATCGATTCACAATATCTTTCAAAATCTTATTTAATGCATGACCTATAAAACGGTACTATTAAAATGGATTTTACTCTTGCATATTATATCTATATCGTACCACAATGAACATTTCCGTTAGCATAAGGTGGTCCATCATGAAGAATAAACAAATCTTTTGGATTATTTTTCAGCTAAAATACACAATTAAAAAAACAACCCCCCTTCCTTTCTTCTTATACGCAAACAAACCTGCCAAGGGTACAAATCCTTTGTACAACGATCTCGAAATAATTGTTCTCTATTGACCGCGTCTGCTCTTAAAGGAAAACTAGTCTTTGGTAAAAGAATTGTTTTTGTATATGGGTTAGGTGCTTTAGCTGAGCATACAGGTCCATTTGAAAACGTTCTAGTTGTCAAGTTTGAACTAACTCGCCATGAACGTAACCTCAACATGACCTTTATTAAAGAAGAATAAAAAAGGGGGAAAGAACTGACAGGGCACAAAATTGTTGAATTTCAAAAAAAAAATCTATAATCGGAACTTGGTTTTTGGCAGTCCAGTAAGGAATCTCTATTTGGATTTTTCCTGAGCGTTAAATAAATTATTTCTGGACTGAATTATTGTTGAAGGCTCAAATGATTAACAGTATAGAAGAAACCACCTTATTAATGTTTTTTTTTTTAATTCTGCAACTTCTTGTTTCTCAAAATACATCCTTCTACGATATGTAACTGATTGCTTTATTATTTCATTTATTCTCTATGTATCTTGTATGTATTTAATTGAATTTTATTTTACAAAAAAAAAAAAAAAAAAAAAAAAAAATCTCACCATATAATTGTCTAACTTTACCGTCTAAATTCACAATTTATTTTCTAACTTTACACCACTAGTTAATCCCTAACTTCACATCATTATCCTCTAACCTCACATTTATTTTCTCTAAGAACACATTTACTTTCTCTAAGAGCACATTTATTTTCTCTAAGAGCTCATTTATTTTTTCTAATTTCACACTTTTTTTTTTCTAACTCCACAATTTTTTCTCTAACTTCGCATCACTATTTTCTTGTGGACAATCAGTAATTAATGAAAAAAAGACTTAGAGTTGATTTATTAAGTAAAAATAAAACTGAAAAAACTCCTCTAAATCAAATAATAACTATCTTTTTATATCTTAAATATCCTGATGAATCGTGTTTGAATCTGGACCATCTTTTTGATGGGTTTAAATGAATCTATGCCCAACTCTTCTGCTTCTTTTGATTAAGTACGTTCTACTCTTTCGAATTGACCATATTTAATTGTAAATAATATCTACCATATTGGATAACAACTTACGTCGTTCATAACTAAAGAGCTCCTTTTAATTATTTACATGGTCAGTATTTGTCTGGATTCCGTTGTTGCTAATTTCATTGGTAAATGCGCATATTTTCAAATTGAGAATAGGAAGGTTTGATAATGGAAGTTTGAAACCCGAGAAAGAAAAATCACTGAGGATCTTTCGAAGTAAAGGTTCAAAAGCTGAATTAAATAAAATAGGAGAGATATAATCATCTTGCCTTAGACCGCCGCCTTGAGGGACAGGATGAGATAAAAAAAAAACCATTGATATTTAGCCGAAGATGAGTACTAAAAAATAAACTACACAAACTATCAACTAAAATCAATGGAAAACCAAATTTAAGTGAATCCTGTCTGAGATAACTCGAGTGGACACGATCTTGATCATAAAAGTAAGCCGAGACAATCAGATCGAGTTTGATTTGCATGCAATCCATGACATGCTTCATTAGAAGACCATTGTCAGTAATAACTCTACATATCCCTTAGAAAACCAGTTTGAAACGAATTGATAAAATGGTCAGCCTGTGCAATAACATGAGCATTCAGAAGTTTGGTAAAACCTTAGCATCAGTGTTGATTAACGAAATGGGGCACCTATTCTACTATATTTTTATAAATACCATTCACTATAAATTCGAAAATATCATTCACTAACTAGATATTTAAAAATACCTTTCACTATCTACTGTGAACAATTAGTAATTAATGAGAAAAGACTCAGGGTTGGTTTATTAAATAAGATAAAACTGAAAGAGCTCTAAACTAAAATATCAACCATATTTGTATACCTTGAATATCCTGATAAATTTTGTTTGATAACAATAAAGTAACACTTTTGTTAGCACAAAGAAAAAAAAAAAAAAAAAAAAAAAAGATAGTAAACTATTATAAATATTTATGCTAAAATGTAAATAGATATTGGAAAAAAAAGCGATGAGGAGAGTTAAATAGTAATAACGAACATAATATTTGGAGTTGATGTTGCGGCTTCAACAGAGAAGAAAAAGAAACTAAACTTTTTCTTATGTGGCGTGTGAAAAAATATATGATACCCATAAGAATCGAGTATATCCATAATGGGAAAATTTATGCTAAGCTTCTTTTTCACACAGTGAATTGGCGTTATGGTATTAATAATACAAACTATAATACAGTGGCTATCCAACTAGAACTTGAAATAATACGAAAACCCGTCATTGTCTACTTTGACATAAAATTTTTTTTTACTTGTTTTCTTTTTTTTTCCTTTTTTCCTTCTTCTCTAAACCGTACTCAATCGAAACCTGCTTTTATGGCAACGGAACGAAGTTGCAGATGTATCTGGCAAGTAGACCGCAATTTGAATTTTGGTACTAGTCTGGTTCTTACTGAATGTAGACGGAAAGATGACGGCTCATCTCTTGATACACAAAGAGGCCAGTGTAGTAGCACGTTGATACCTAGGCAGTTATCTGTTCTATAAATGGTGTTTCGGAGGTACCGATAGCCTTTTTTGTAAAGATATTGTGCGTCCTTTTGTCTGTGGTGGAGCGGAATGGTGGTTGGTGGTGGCAGCCGTGTGTGATCTTTGTTTAGGGCTTGAGTTCTTCATCGTATGGATTGGTTCTATATTGCTTGATCTTTGCCCAATGGTGTTATTGTTATTGTCTATCTTGTTTAGTCTTGGTAAGGGGCTTACAGGATTCTAGGTTTATTTTTTTCTCGGTCATGCTCTGAAGTGTTGGTGCCTTGTGTCGGTGGTTCTAAAGTGTCAGTCAGCCCAAAAAAAAAAATAAAATAAAATAAGTGCTGGACACTTTTGAAAACACTTGTATATATCTCTCCTTTTCAAGACAACAATGTATATATCTTCTGTAAATATCGAATCTCGTTGTCAATTATCTCTGCACATAGCTATCTCATCAATCTTGTAAATACTTCTTTTTCGTTTGAATGCTGGACATTGTAACAAACTGTACATACAAATAAAAAAAAACGGCTGGTACTTTAGTTTTTCCATCGGTACAAGACACTAACTATCAAGACAGAGGGTGGCCGAGAAGAGAATAACCCTTCAATTCCGTAACTCCCTTACCGAGTCTAGACAAGGCATACTCTATCAAAAACCCATAGGTCAAGGAGCAAGGGATGCAGAACCTCTTTGTATGGTGATCTCAGGTCTTTTCAAAGATTGCACGCCATCATTTCGTGTAGAAGCCGTCGGGAAGGCCACTGTATTTTACATGAAAAGGCTGTCAGTACTAAAGATGCATACATTGTATAGACGTTTGATTTTCCTAGGAGTAGTGTTACTACAAGACTACTCGCTGAAGCGGTATTCACCTCTTGGTTGTCACTGTACATAGCTCAAGATATTGTAGGCATGAACTAGTGTTGGGTGACTGCACTACGGATGAGAGGTACTTATCAATAGGGGAAGACTGGGGGTTCTGGTATACTTTTGGAGTAATGCAGCCAGTGCATGATGGTGAAGTGGTAGTGTATGGAAGAGCAAGTGCAATTTGTTATTTGGATGTCTTATTTGGTAGCTCTTGGTTCTTGGTATTGAATGCGACGATTTCGCTGGTCAAAAGTTCTGGGTAGTCTGGGCATGTATCCTCCTTTTTGTGGTAATCGTAACAACCTCATTGATTGTAAAGCAAGGGCCCTATAGTGAAGTTAATAAGCTGATATCATACAAGTCGGGCCTCGGCTCAGGCGAGAAGGAAAGCAAGGACCCTTGACCGGTGAGCCTTGCTCTATAATCAAAATTCTTTGCTTGTTGGTATTCGGTACGGATAATAAGTAGTGAGAGCGGGATGTCTTGATTGTATGTCTCGTTAGTCGAGTGGGTTTTTATGAATCTTCTACTTGTTTGACGATACAGAATAGGGTACCGTTAGTTGGTGGCGGGTAAATAGACCGCGGGACGTGATCGTACGTCTAACACAATATGCTTGCATGAGCAGATCCAGTTGATCATATCTTGGGTTTTATTGCATCCACTAACACTTTACAAGCGGTAATATTTTTGGGACCAGATGTGTTTCCGCCTTCTCGTGGCTGTTGTCCTGTTAGTATCATTGTAGTTTTTATAATTACTTTGAGAACCAAGAGAAACACTTTTTTTTTATCTAGCTATTAATCAATAAAAAAACACATATTTTTAATATATCATTACTTCTGTTTATAACATAAAACTATAAAGTCTACCCTTAACTGTTTTTTTATTCTGCCTACATTAATTGTAAGTGGCAATTTATGCGAGTTGAGTATGTTGGAGGGCGTTTTTTTTTTTTTTTTTTTTTTTTTTTTTTTTTTTTTTTTTTTTTTTTTGACGCTCCAATTTTGTCTCCTATTTCTTTATGCTTTCAATTGTATAAGCATTATAACGGGTACCAGTATAAGAAAACAAAACAAAAAATATTGAAATTATTTATTATTATAAGCGCATTAAATTCTTTACTCTCTTTTTTTTAATATTTTCAAGCCCTGCGTATCTGCTATCCATTAAAATACTTGACAATTATAAACAGCGTTGTTTCGAGCTCTAGTCAGCTGTTGAAGAGATGGTGCATCTGCTACATTAAATATGGCAGGAGACAAAGTAGTGAGTTGTTGAATAAATTTGTAATGATTTACCTTGATGTCGTTGATTTCGAAATAAATAAATAAGTAACTCGAGATATTCTATATTATGTTATGACTGGTTTTCTTGATTTAAGTATCAAAAATAGTTTTTAGCTCTTCAATTATACCCAACCTGTCATATATAATCCCGTAACCGTTTGTGATGATGCTTTTTGGGAATAATAAAAGAATGATCATTCCATCATTGTTGTAAATGTTAAATCCATCATTGTATAGTGTAGTTAACGGATGAGTGTTGATGATTCCTTAGCAATTCTCTGTTCAATTAACTGTCTAATATGTAGCCTTGTTAGCAATACTACCAAAAAAGGTATTGATGCCTTTCCAATAAAAGATGTCAACTGCGTTAGTTTTAGAATAGTTTGATGTACTAATTTTGAGTTATACAACGTATGTCTCATATTTTGTTGGTAGACACTGTGAGGGTCATACTTTCTTTGTTGATGAGAAAACCAAGACGTTGAATTGTGGTTGAAGAAGGAGCTACTTGGGATTTCTTTTGGTTGACCAAGAAGCCTAGATCTGGTAGTTTTTGTTCAATTTCATTGTAATAGATCTTGTAAATATCACAGTAAGCAATGTCGAATGAAAATCTGAATGATAGTGCTGATAATCTGTATGAATCCTTTCCGTTACTTCTGCTTCGATTTAACTAATATGTTGTGTTTGAGAAAGTTGAAGGGAAGCGATGATGTTGATTTTTTATTTCGCCTATTGTTGAAATAAAAGGTAATATTTTAGAAAGTGAAGCACCAAAAGCAAAAGAAAAGATGATCAGGCCTTATAATTGTTAAAGATATCCTTTTAGCTATTAACATTTTTTTTCTTTGAATAATTAAACCAATAAAGACAAGATTGGTAACACGAAAATAGCTTCCTTTAAAACACAGGATAATGAAAGTTTTGATGGTAGTTATTTATTTGACTTGAACCAATTATCAAACATTCAGCAACAAAGAGCCCAATTTATCGAATAGAAACTAACACTAACTGTAATTCAACTCATTTCGCTTTATACTAAGGTGTATATATGAAAAAGAAAAAGAAAAGGTGGCAAATAATATGTACATGATGCCTTTATTTTTCTGTCTTTGTCTATACATATGTATATATATAAAAGAGGGATAATCCTACAGATACCTTGCTGATAATACGCTTACATAAAACCACAAATCAAAAGTAATGTTGTAGTTGCGTTTACACACTCGTTAATTGAAAGATATCCTCTTTTCATACATAATATAGAGTAATAATATTTCCGCTGTTGCTCTTTACCTACTTTTAAATTCACCCATGGAGCTCAATTAAACTTTCAATCTAACCAAAGACTGTAACTACAACATTAGTTTGAAAATAATAAAGCCTTTACTTTATGTTAAGGTGAGATAATAATAAATTCTGTTTCTATGGCGCTTCAGTCTCTGTGGTTTTTTTTGTGACACATTTTTTTTTATCATAATTTTTTTTTGGAAACGTCATCATCAAGATTACGAATAAAAAAAAAATTCAAAATAACCCTGTTGTTCCTCCTTTTATACCCATCATTATCTTTTCTTTTGCAAAGTATGGTGTTCTATTGTTTGATTGTGATGCGAATGTAGCGGTTTTCTTACCGTGGAACATTTACAATGTTTTGACATGCCGCAATCAGCACTTCTCGAAGTGTAATGCATTAGTTCTCTACTTGCAGATTAGTATAGATCTCGACATTTCTTTATTCTTCATCTGTAATTAACTTACCATGGGATAGTTCCTGGTCCTAGAAGTTTACTTCTGGGAGGTTAAGTGTATTGCTGCATAAAGATTTAAAGATTTGAATACCAGTTGCTTCTGGGTTTCTTTTGTCGGGTATCTTGTTCTATTTGTGATACAGTTAATATGGTGCCATAGTATCGATTTTCTGCTGTCATCACCGGGTGTTTGTTATTTAGTGTTACCGGTTATTGTTATGGCTGGTGGTGTTGCTATGACAGGTGCTGCTATGACAGGTGTTGCTATGATAGGTATTGCTCTGACTAATACTGGTGCTGCTTTAGTTGTTGTTGTTATGATGGTAAGTTACTCTTTATTTTATTTTATATATATTATGTTTCCAAACAGTTTCTAACAGTTTCTAACACTCATTTTAAAAATATCGCTATTTGTAATCTGCTGGAACTTGAAATCAAAAGGACAAAACGGTTGTTGTTATGATGGTAAGTTATTTTTTTTTTTTATATTATGTTTCCAAGCAGTTTCTAACAGTTTCAGCAATGCAACGGGTTTGTAAAAGCAATGATCAAGTTTTGTGAGTTCTATTTTCTGGCGAGTATGCTCTATCTTGATGGGTCCTGTCTCCTTCTCTTCCGTCCTCGTTTACGAGCGGTTCGTGCAGTTCAATCCTGGGTGTAATGGCACGTAAAACCATACGGATATCGTAGGGAGAGTTGGATTGATGGTTCTCATCTCGGTAGATGTCATCTCAAAGGAAAGTATTATGATCAAAGGCTTGATTGTTGCCACAACACCGCAGCATTAGTGATTCTATTTTTTGGCGAGTATGTTCTATCTTGGTAAGTCCTGTCTCCTTCTCTTCCGTCCTCGTTTACGAGCGGTTCGTGCAGTTTAATCCTGGGTGTAATGGCACGTAAAACCATACGAATATCGAAGGGAGAGTTGGATTGATGGTTCTTACTTGGTAGTCATCTCTAAGAAAAATATTATCATTGATTGTTGTGTTGTTGTACTTATCCGTTGCATTCTTATTTTTGAGACTTCAGCTAGTGGACCTCCTCGTGGTTTGTCTTGGGAAACTTTGATTCAGAAACTTTTTCTTTCCGGATTGTAAAGGCTAAAGCACTAGTAACTTTTTTTAAATAATTATTGTAATAAAAAAAAAAAAGGGTAATAAACAAAAAGTCCAGATTAAACTTATTTTCCTTTGACATGTTGTGATATACATATACATAAATAAAACCATTCTTTTTTGTTAAAGCGTCTTGTCTTTATGTATCATCCAATAAGGTTTTCTCAAGATTGCCCCCAACTAGATTACACTATTTTTTTTACAACTAAACTTTTTTTTTTATCATTATTATTTATCTTAACATTTAGTATGAAGCCTTTGGTTAATGAATAAGCTCAAATGGCACCACATAAACTCATCTACACCACAATGAGGAACTTCAAAGGCCAAAAGCCTTCTTTTGTTTTATTATTATTATTATGTAGAGATTTTTTTTTTTAAGAAAAAAAGAGTGAGATTTCCACTTTTTTTTAAAAACTGGGTGATTTGGAAAAAAAATGAAAAGTGGGTGGCAGAAAACCCATATAAGGAAATTAAGTGGGTGGTATTTAAGTTTTCTCATTAACATTGATATATTTGCGAGTAGCTAGATATTTATAAAAACAATTCTATTTTATGGTGTATAGACAGACTGGTATTAGTTTATTAAATATATAGATAAAGAGGGAATATATTTAATTATGCTTGCATGCTTTTAAGAGGCTTGGCCAATTCCATTTGAAATTCTCTGTCTAATTTTCTTTTTTCCATTTCTCATTCTTGTGTAAAAGCACCAGAATATTCACCACAGCAACATATCAAGCAACTGTCATCTTCTTCATCTAATTCATCAAGTCTTCTACGCAAACTTTCAAGTTTTCGAAGGTCTCGGTATCCTGTTTCCATTTTAATTAACTTTTTTTTTAATAATGAAGAAGAAAGCTTAAATACATAGCTAAAAGAAAAAAAAACATCTTTTAAATAGAGAAATATATAATGGGTGTACATAAAGTTACTGCTAAGCTTCATCAAATTCTATTTGTCTTACACTGTTCAGTAATTCTTGCTAAGCGGTACTTCCAAATCTAAATGTCACAAATACACCATTTCCGTTAAGCTGTTACACTGTCAGGAGAGAAATATGTCTTTTTTTCTTAAAAAAAAGGTTCGGGATATGAAGCTAAGCTACAGGTCGTTTTTTTTTTTTTTTTTTTTTTGTGGTTGCAATTTGGTTAGTTATTTTATGTAACTGTAACTAGACATGTGACAATTTACGAGTTTAGAATAGAATAGTTATACAGATAATGAAAGAAGGAAAAGAGAGTAAATGTTTTGAGAACATTTATTTATGTTTATATGTATGAAGTAAAGTAGAAAGGATTTCGAGATTTATTCTGATCTGATAACCGTCGGTATATTTATATCTTTTATGGTTAACTAGATTACTAGTTATTAAAATTTTTATGGTTATGTATTTACCATTTTTATCATACCATAGTAGTACACACCCAGAGAGTTTTGCGGGTTTTTAAAGACGATTTTTTTTGGACATTCCCTATATAGTAATGAAATCGGGTTACGAAATTTTTACAATTTATTCTCAACAGCCAAACAGATTAAAGGATATATCATTAATAATATGAGCTATTTGGAGTTCTCATTGGATAGAATATGTATGTTTAATTGGGCTTTTATTTTTAAAATGATGTAATGGATGTATACTGCTGCCACGTACGCTGCCTTACCAGTCGCCTGAAGCCCTTTCAGGATGGTTTAAATGATCACAAAATCAAATAAACGATACTTCAGCGTCTGGAAAACAGTGTACGGTATTGAATAGAGCATCTATCTAAGACAATGCGTACAAACCTATATAAAAATAATTAGTAAATAATGTTCAAATAGTTAAACAGTAATAAAAACGTTACCTTATTGTCTTTGTTGTTCACAATCGATAATTATATCTAATAAAAGCTAATAAAAGCAGTATACAAGTTAATACATAGTGAATAAATACAAAGATAAAATGCATACCTTAATTTCTAGTTCTTACTGCACGCGACATACCTTTATAATTAAATGAAAAAAGTTAGAACTAAGTTAATTGAGACAAATGTAAACTGTACATACCAAAAGTAATAAGCGATAACAGCAGATAATACCTAGTACATAGAGAGAGTGTTAGTATGGGTTATTCCTTTGCGTTATTATGAGTTCATACCTTGTATTATCGTAAGCCATACTCACTTTAAAAAAGAAAAAAAAAATTAGTAAAAGAAAAAAAAATTTTTAAGTAAAAAAAAAAGAAGTGAATGTGAATACCTTATGATAAAATAAGAAAGCCATGAGTATGCCAGTCAACAGAGAGTCAAGTAGGAACTATAATAAAGATAAGTTTATAAAAGAATCTTAAAAAAATAAACAAATTACTTACCATGTCAACTGTTGAGGAAACTGAAAGAAACAGATGGAAAAAAAAAAAAAAAAAAAAGTCCAAGAAATTGCAATCAAAAGTCACTAAAATTTAAATATGACGAAATGTCGACCAGTCAAAAACACACTTCTTCCCTTTACTTCCCTAAATAATGAATAACCAACTCGTCAATAACAACAACAACAAGCACCTTTGTGATTTCAATGAATGTAGAAAAGAGTTCAGCACCCCTAGCGCTCTTAAACGTCATAAGAATTCACACCAACCTAAAGCACCCAAGACTCGCAGCATCAGGTTCTTAGATCCTTTGACGCCAAGCAACAACTTCGTAAGCAATAACTTTGCAAGAATTGAACTATCGCCAGCCGTCATTCAACAAGAACCCACAGTCGTTGAAGTAGTTGAACCTGTTCACGTAAATCTTAATACGATGGTGTTCTATGAAGACGAACGACCTGAAAACCCTGACTATATTGACGAGGTAGAGGACGAAGACGAACCTTTGGGTGAACACATGGGATTCACTGAATCCACTGTTGATGAACCCGAAGATGTAGTTGACGAAATCGAGGACCAAGCTCCTATAGTTGTCAATGGGGAATTCTTTCCTTTCAGAGACAAGATACATCTTCTTATGCATCAGTTCTATTACCGTTCTGGTGCAGATGTATCTCAGGGTTTGATGAAGGATATCGTGAAGTTGGTTGAAGATGTTGTCGAGGCTAAACTCGCCTATCCACATGCCAAAGTTCCAGCACCCGATTTGATTTTCAATTTCAATGACCCAAGAAGAACGAAGAATCAAATCCCATTGTTGAAACAGACAGTCCACGATGTCAAAGTCCAAAAGACTGTCAATGGTCAAGAAGTCGAACAAACTCTACAATTTTCTATGAATCCACCCTCTGAAATATTGAAGTTGTTTGTCGCAAACCCTTCTCTTGTTGATGGTTTATCAAGACTCCCTGATCGTACTGAAGGTGAATTAGTTGATAGCTATCAATCACATAAGTGGAGAAGCCATGAATTGTTCCAACATCCAATGGTCTCGGTTACTATTCATGGTTTGTTAAAAGATATCTGGATTGGTGATCTCGTCAAGACTGATCAAATGATGATGATTGTTGAAGGGTTTTATACCTTGAAACATTCTATTATCATGGTCGAAGGTTATCAAGTCATTTCCGTTCAAGATCAATTCTTTCTTCATAACATGCCTGCGAAAACTTCGGTTCCTATCAGCCAAGTATCAAGAATTGTCTGTGATTCCCCTGAAACTCTAGTATTAAATTTTGAAAGTGATGTGTTAGTTAACTCTGACCTCCTTTTAAAATGCAATGCTATTGTTTGTAAACTAACCCGCCCCAATCCATTGAAACGCCCTTCTTCTTCTTCTTCTTCTGCTCGTAAATACAAGCCTGTCAAAGTTATTCCATTGAATTTCTTTACCGACGATATGAGTGGAAATCGAACCAAAAAACATAACAAGTTTGATAGCTGGATCATGGTCCCTGCTGCATTGCCTCTTGCCCAAAGACATGCACTTGAAAACACGGCGTTCATCTGTACTGATCACTTGCTTTCAGCTATGCAAATGCTTCCCGCTATTGTCCAAAATCTGGTAAAACTAGAAAATGGTGTTGAGATGTTCCTTCCAAGCGGTGAGTCTGTCATTGTCGTTGCACCTTTGCAATTTATCACTGCTGATAACGCACGACATGCAGAAATTGCTTCCAGCCGTGGTGCTATTTCAAAAAATCCTTGCCGTAAATGTGATTGGGAATTAAAAACCCCAGCTCGTGTTGATGGTGGAGATTTTAACTGGCGTCCTCGTTCTGAAAGCATTGTCGCAGCAATGTACGCTCGGTATTTGGCTTCTGGTGGTGACAAGTCCTTCTTGGTTGATACTGAGGCTGGTTATAAACTTGTAGGTGGTCAAGCCCTGGTTGTTCTTAAATCTTTCGACACAATGTTAGATTGTCCAATTGAGCTACTGCATACAATTATGCTTGGCGTCGGTAAAGCATTAGTAAAATGTTTGTTACAAGATCATTTGAATCCTACCGAAAAAAGTTTCCTTGAAACAAGATTGCATGGTTACGTTTCTAAAGGGTTTTCTCGTAAGTTGCGTTCCTCATTGCGTCTTCATGGTTCTTTCCTAGGTAGGGATTATAAAATATTGGTCCAACAGGTCCCTATTTTGTTAAATGAACTCATCGCCTCTGGAGAAATCCGATCCGATCGAGGGATTTTGTTAATTAAAAACTGCTTTGTTGATCTTGGAAAGCTGGCATCACTTGCATACATCAGTCGCATCAAGTTTAATTCAAGCCTGTACCTGACACAAGTTGCTTCCAATTACAATGATCTTCGTCTCTCTGTTTTGTACCACGATGAATTCCTCAAGATCAAGTATCCTAATCGAAAGGGTGGCAATATCTACAACTCAAGTAAAATGCATATCATGCACCACTTAGTTGATGATATCTTTCGTTTTGGCTCTGCTATTTTCTTCGAGACTGAAAAGGGTGAACAACACAACAAGTTTGTTAGGGAGGGTCTGTTTCGTACCAACAGACAAAATCCTTCAAGAGATGTTGCTGTTGCTTTTGCAAAAAGAATGATGGCTCGCCACATTTTGGCTGGTGGTTCTTGGTTCGTGGAAGGTCAAAGCATTCCCTTAAAAGCTTCGAGAAAGGTCTTAGAGTGTGCTTCTTCGGTCGACACCACTGTTCGTGACTTTGCAGATAACAATGATCAAGATCCTGTCGTGAAACTTGGTTCCTCTGGTATCTTCAAGAATAAGCACGGCAACTATTTGATTGGTGAAGTTGTTAAGGTTGACGCCCTTACTGGTGAATACAAAGTTGTCGAGTACGCTCTTTTACGTGGTGACGAAGCCATTACAAGATTTGATGAATTAGAAAGTGATGATGTTAGCTCAAGTCTTTATCATACTTGTATGAAAGATGGCGCTAATAACTTGCTCGTCTTTAAAACTCGTGCTGAAACTTCCTTTCGTGAAGCAGAAGGCCAGTTTGTCCAAATTCTCGATATCTCAAGAAGATATAACAATTACAACTTAATCAACATCAGCAAGTTTGGCACCTTCTGGTGGGCATTGTCTCATAAAAAAAAAATACTTTAAATTAAATTTAATAAAAATCATATTTTGTCCTAACTTTGTATACGAACTTTTTTGAAATGTGTGTTAATCTTTAAAGTGAAAAGTTTTTTTTTTTTTTTTTGTAACGCGCTAAATGAAAAAGACTTGTAAAAATTCGTCAAAGTCTTTTTGGATAACGAAGCTGTTCTTCAATTTGTTGAAGACAATCCTTATTGGATAAGAGCAAATCCCATCGCTGCTTCAATCCCGCCGTGAAGGTTAAAACGCAGATTGAAATATTTTTATTGATTACCAGCACTTCCTGGTTATCTCATTGGCTTAAGGAAAAATAATTACTATATAAGTTAATGAGACTCCCTGGGTGTGTAGAGTATTTAGTTTATACGAAAATACATATGTTGTTTTACATCATAATGCGCATAAATAGACTTTTAATGAAGTGATTATAAATATTTGTTTTTATCTGATGCTTAGCTTTAATAAATAATACGGAAGTAGATGTAACTACTGTCACGTGTCAGACCATCACAAGACGTTTCTACCGTGAATTATTATTGCTCTTAATTTTAACTCTCCAGATCACAATATGAAATAGAATTATACCACTATCGAATATTTGATTGCCTGAAATTTTTATAACTATTACCGATTAATTTAAAAAATATTTATTTTCTTTTAAAAGTATGATATCTATATAATATATAAGTTACTTTATTACAGCTTACTATCATTATTAGACGATAGCTCAATAACAATGTTACCACCTTCAATCAAATCGCTTGCAGAAGCATAAACTAGTCTAGCAATGCCAGACAAAGAAGATTGGACAACAATTTCCATTTTCATAGCGCTTATCACAAATAATTGTTGGCCTGGTCCAACGCGATCGCCTTCTTTGATATTTATCTTTACTATCAAACCGGTGATAGGTGAGCTAATTTCAGTAGCCACTTGAGGATTAGCTTTTCTGCGTAACGTAGCAGAGGACCCAATAGCAAATTTACGAGTGATAGCAATAGCAAGCGGATTCTTAATTGTAGGAATACATAGTAGGTTTGGATATGTGCGACAAGCTGGTCCGGAAAATTGTTTATGGAAATGGATTTTATATATAAAAAGAATGGACTTGATCGGTATCAGTGGATGAAGGATCTCACTTAACTCTACGTTGAAAGTATCACCAGGCTTGAATTGAATAGCTGATGGTGCACCTTCTAATGAAGGGATTTCAGCGTTTTGATAACCGGCACTTTCTCTTGAGTTTTCCTGCTTCTTTTTGAGCTGAGTAAATGCCTCGATAAATTTACTCATGTTTTTCTCGACAGAGTCAGTTCGAACATGAAATAGTTGGTCATCCATAAACGAATTATCTTGTAGTATAGCAATAAGTAGTCGGATATTAGTTTTTACTCCGTGAATAATGGTATTCTTTAATGCACATTTCAACTTGGATAAAGCATCCTCGTAAGGCTGCCCAATCACTATAATTTTAGCTGTCAAGGAATCGAATGTCTTTTTTTTTTTTGGTATTATGTAAACGGTTAACTAAAATGATTTTCAATAGAAATCATACACTTGATAACTTACAGGAAGAATTACACATCCAGGCTGAATCCAAGTGTCTACACGAATACCATGTTCCTGAGGAAATTCTACTTTATTAATTCTACTAGCAGATAACATGTTATTATTAAGTGGATTTTCAGCAACAACTCGAGGTTGAATAGAAACTAGTCTACTATTTACGATTTTCTCCTGTATTTATCCAAGAGTATTTAAACTTTCCCCATAAGCTACTGCTGTAACTTGAGCTTGAACAATACAAACGCGGGTAATCTGTTTGGAAATTATGTGTTCAACTTGTATACGAGGGTTGACTTCGAGACAGTAGAATTCATTGGATTCAGGAAGTACTAAAAATTCAACAGTATCTGCTGAGTTATATCGAATGGTTCGAGATAATTTGACAGCTGCTTGATGTAAGGATGATCGGTTAGCTGAGGTGATAAACAAGGACATGGTGCTGCCTGTAATTGATCCATGTTAAGAAAGTATTTATTTTGACATATTAAAAAAAAACATATACCTCTAACATTTTCTGATATCTTCTTCGAGCAGAACAATCTATTTCAAACAAATGAATCATATTACCGTGTAAATCACCCAAAATCTGAACTTCAATGTGTTTAGCATTGATGATTGCTTTCTCATAACAAATATTTGTTTAGAAGGAGATTCGTTCATACAACGTAGGAGAGAATTGAGTACTTCATTCGCTTCATGAATCATCCTAATACCTCTCCCTCCACCACCATCGCGTGCTTTTAATCTAATGAGATATCCAAATTAGTTTGCAAATACATAAACTTGACAGGGACTAGAGATCGAATCGTTTGTGCCTGGTATTACAGGAACACCTGCTTATTTGTGACTTGACGGGCCGTTACTTTATCACCTACAGCTGAAATACAAGATGCAGAAGGACCAATAAATAAAATATTTTCTTGTTTACATCTTTCTGCCAACTCTGTTGATTCAGATAAAAATCCATAACCTGGATGAATTGCTGTTGTCTTGACACTATATGTATATATATATAATGAATTAAATGAATGTACTGCTAAGAAGTACGTTTGATGGTTATGGTTTTACCTTTTTGCTGTATCAATTATCTGTTGAGGGTCCAAAAAAATCCGACGTATTTTTAAGTTGATTATTTCATCAGCATCTTTACAGTGAGTCTTATCTTGTTCGTCAGAGTATACGGCTATAGTTTTAATACCAAGTTCACTTGCGGCTGTAATGATTCGAATTGCAATTTCTCCTCGATTCGCAACCAATACTTTGTTCATTTCTGGATACATATTTTTTTTTTTTCGAAAAGGAAAAGAGAGAGAGAGAGAGAGAGAAAGAAACAATAAACTTTATATTTTTGTATATGTTGTGTAATTGACTTTACTCAGCAAATTGCCCACGCCAAAAAAACAGCAGTTTATTTTAAACCCAAGAGAAACGAAAATAAAGAACTAAAGTTCAGTAGAGTATATTTAATGCCTTCTATACCCAACTCTATTATTGATATAGTGCGATGAACTTGCAATAAAGCGAAAGCAATCACTAACAAAAGTAATGTCGCTAGAAACATGAAGCCGTATATTTGCATTGGTGGCAAAATGACAGCTTGTTGAATTATGGATTGAGTAGTTGTGACAGAACCATCCGACGTTGAATGGTAATGTGTACTTGAAATAGTAATGGGTACACTGACAGAAAGCTTTGTGCCTACCATGACAGTGTTATTAATCTCTGCTTGTTTTTCTGATTTCCGTTTCAAAAAATTCCATCGCCAATTTTTGTGTTTCTTTTTTACAACTATTGCTTTTTCGTCTCGGTCAAAATAAGTCTTTAGTTTACTGATATAATTTTCACTTGTGTTTTTTCTTTGTGTCAAAGGGAACGCCCCTGGCGGGGAACCATGATATATCATTTTTTTTGAAGACATACAAAAAAGGATATTATATAAACAAAACAAAAAATAAAGAGACGGGAAATACTTGTTGAAAACAAAATATAAAACACTATTCTTCCTAATAGCCGTAGATAGAGGAGCTTTGTAAAAAAAAAAAAAAAAAATAATCTGCAATTGTAACTAACAACACAACCTTCTTGAGGAGTGCGGACGAAGAGTATATTATATATGTCAAACGTGCGGGTCAATTTTACCAAATAATGTACTTAAATAATGTCTGTAAGCCGTATAATTGCAAGAAGTTAATTGAGGGGAAAGATACGCTTACCATATTTGCGCACCACATTTTTTTTGCTCACCACATTTTTTGAGCACTATTTTTAATCCTAACATTAAAAACAATACTTTACTTGTTTTACAATATCTGACTGAAGGGTTGAATATCACTGGATTTCTGTTAATCACTCACTCGATTGTTATTGACATCTTATTTTTTTCACATGACATGCGGACAGGTTTTGTTTCACACGCCACAAAATCAGGTTTATTTAATTTCAATATAAATAAATCGCTCTTTTTTTTTCTTTACCGTTTTAATCTCTATTTTGTTTACATACGTTATACGGACAAGAGATTGTATCAAGAAATGGACAACTTTGAAACCTGCATGAAACATGTCAGTGGTACGATATATTATAGCGCCAGTGATTTTTTTTACAAAATAGTTTATTGTTTAACCAATCTCAATAACAAAATATATATTCTGTGCTAATTGACTATATGTATTGGGTATGGGAGATATGTATTCCGCCTGAGTCCGTTATACTGAGATGGCCATCACCAAGGTCAAGTCGTTGACTTTAAAAACAGTAACAAAAACGTCGTTTTTTCAAAAAAGGAAAAGAAGGAAAAGCAAAATCAAAAAATTGTGGATTTTGCGAAAGCAATTAAAATCAACAAATTTGCAGTAAGTCTTTTATTATAACCAAATATCTAATACTATTCTGAAAATCTTATTATATAACGTAGATCCTGAATTCACCTGAAGTGAATATCTATTATATTCAGAGAGCATAAGACCAAGCCACTTTGAATAGAGAATTGATGTTTAGTCACTCAGCAGTTCAGGTTACTAACAGTATTTGATGATCATATTTTATTAAGTTGTATTAAACATTATTTTGATTTTACAACAGTAAGAGACCGAGAATAAAGATCACATGCAAGCAGAATGAAGAAGAGAGCGAGGGCTTAAGTAAAAAGGCACTGTTATCGTTATTAAACAAAATATTATGATACTGCTTCAGATGATGTCTGTGTGGATAAAAGACCTTTGTTGGTGCCATTATTTGCTGACCTGATTACGTTAAGATACTCGAAACTTTATTAGGTATGTGAGCTGGCATATAAATGCTTCCAACTATATAATACTTTTCAAAAACATTTTTGATTTTAACTAACTACTCCTTTGATAGATCGTTTCGGTTATCTTTTTCGTTTCTTAAGATTTGTTTCTTTATTTGCTTCTTGTGCTGGGATTTATTACACTTGGGTTCTTTTACTTTTCTTATGATGTGGTACAGTACCCGCTCTATTTAAGGCCGTTCGATTTAAGACCGTTTCCGATTTAAGGCCGCAATTCTCTGCAAAATTTGGCCATATTTAACATCCTCAAGTCAGAAATAAGGCTATGATACGATTTAAGGCCATAAAAGTCTGAAATTTTTTTCAGCCTTAAATAGAGCGTGTACGGTATGCTCTGCTGGTGACATTTATTCCATTGTTCTTACAGTAAGAAGGAATCTGCTGATTATCAAATTTCTTTGTATATTTTTTTACTGCTTATCTTGCTCTCATTACTAGTAGTCTTGAGTATGCTTATTAGAATGCACCTAAATACATTAGGTCTATTGTTATGGCTCTTGCTTAAAAGTTGTGTTGCTTTTTTTTATACTTTCGTCTCTGTTGCAGTTGAACCGGAAGATTATGTGGTGTGTATATTTTGCTGGTATATTTATTACCTCTTCTTCTGTTGAATTATCTTGGCAGTCTACACTTGTTATTGCAAGAACGGTCGTTATTGTTATGCTTATTATAACAAGTGTTGCAGTTATTCTCTTCATTGTCGTATCGATAGTTTTGATTATTATATCTTAATTCATTGTATGAAAAGCTGAAGATGATGTTATTGGTTGCCATGGTAGGTTTTTGTTGACTTTGAAGTTAGGGAAATTCAAGTCACCACATGTTGTGTCATATTTTCTACTGGTTTCGTGTTGCTTGGATATACTAGTAGCGTACCCGCTCTTTAAGGCTGCGATTTCTGTGGCATGGCCTTATTTCTGACATGAAGAAAATTAAATATGGCCAAAAATTTCAGAAAATTGAGGCGTTAAATAGATCGGGTACTGTTATGATGAATTGTGTAATGAGTGCAAAATATAGACGAAGCTGTCATTTTCTGATGTGGGTGCTCTGGTTGAAAAGTTAATTTGTAGTTATCGTCCTCTGTTGGAGTATTCATGATCAAATCCTAAAACAAACATTTAAATAAAACCTATTTTTTTTTTATTTTTTTTTTTTTGCATTATCAAAATGAATTATGGTTTCGGTAATTAGAGCCACTGGAAGTGCCAAACCGTGTACTAGTGTAACCATAAAACTTTTACAAAACTTATAAGGTAAATCTATGTTTGGTTTAGGAAGAAAACTAAATAATAAAATCGAACTGTTGTCGTGACTGCAAGCTGATGATCAAACAAAAGCGCAGCCTATTTTTTTTTTTTTTTTTTCTTTCTATCCTCCTTTTTTTTTTTTTTTTTTTTTTTTTTTTTTCTTTTTACTCTATCGTATACTTGTTTAAAGAAAAGAAAGAAATGACACTAGTTTCTACATTACAGTTTGTTTTAATCAACATATCTAGTATTATTCAATGTATATTACTTCTAGTTGGTTTAATACTTGTTATCATACCGTTATATCATGTCATGGTCAGTCATTCAACAACCTTCTTAAAAGCATCAGAAGCTTGTAAAGCAAGATTAGGTATGCATCGCTTTATCAACATGTATTATACCAAACCCCATCAAGATAACAATGTCATCAATGTCAGTCGATCGCCATTACCTTCTACTACAAAAGTTGCAACGTATAATAGTAAGGCGAGTACAAAACTAGATACGAGTGTATGTCTTGCTTCGGACCGATATGATCCTGTATGGCATCATCGACCTTTATTAGTATCAGGGTTAGTGAATACTGGCAACTCTTGTTTTTTAAATTCTGTTTTACAGGTAAAAATAAATAAATATATATATATATATATATATGTATGTTTATTTTTACTTATTTTTATTTTATTTTAGTCTTTATCTTCTTTACCAAAACTTCAGACGTATTTAAATAGTATTGACATGTTGCCAACAACAATGGAATTACCAGTGACAAGGTCATTATTAAAAACACTGAAATTATTAACCGTACCATCCAATGGTATCTTTCGACCGATTGAACTTGTGTCAGCCATGTCATCCAACCGACGTGTGATTAATAGAGAACAACAGGATGCACAAGAATTATTTCAGTTAATTTCGAGCGAACTAGATAATGAAAATCAAATGACGAAAAAGAAACAGGGTTTTAGAGATTTATTAAGTTTATCAACAAAACGAAATACAATTGAAAATCCATTCACTGGTTTATTAGCTAATCGATTATCTTGTATTCAATGTGGATATACAGTGAGTAGTAGGAAGAAAAAAAAAAAAAACTCATATTCATTATCCTTATATGTATTAACTTTTTAAAATAGGAAGCAATTCGTCACTTTTCATTTAATAATGTGCAATTAACTCTCCCTAATTCAGTAAGTTAACAGTCTTAAAAGACTATGAAAATTCGTTACTTTAACACACTTTCATGGTTATCTATTATTAGGATATAACTACATTGGATGATTGTTTAAAACAGTTGACAACAATGGAATATTTAAATGATGTCACCTGTAGGAAATGTTCTCTTATTGATACAGTACAAAAGTTATCAACCGAAATTGAAACATTACAATCTTCAGACAACAAATTTGAAAAGTTAAATTGTCTTGAAAAGATCAAAAAGGATATTGAGCACAGACTTGATGTGGGTAGAATAGCAGAAGAAAGTCACGATGATAGTAAATTAAAAGGCTTCTTATCTAAAGTGAGTCGCAACTCAAGCAAACAAGCCATGTTTGCTAAACCTCCTAAAGTACTTTGTTTGCATATGGCTCGATCTGCTTATTTACCAACGGGTGAAGTATACAAGAATACATGTCAAATTCAATTTCCTCAATTATTGGATTTAGCTCCTTATTGTACAAATGGTACTTTAAATACAGGTCCACTTTCACCTATCTCAAGTAATGATACTACTACAAGATCTAATGTACGTTATAAGCTCATGAGTTCAATCGTACATTTCGGAAGTCATAACTTTGGTCATTTCATTGCTTATAAAAGACGTTTGGTTCCAACCGAATGTGGTTGTCATGATTGTATTGGAAACGTTACTTCTCTCAAACACCATGAATCAGAATGGTACAAGATATCTGATGAAAGAGTGGATACATGTACTGTAGATGAAGTACTCTCTGCGAATCCATACATGTTGTTGTATGAATTAATTGAAGATGACGTATCAGATAATTCATTATTACCTACACCATCTGTAGTACCTAATTATCAACCAGAACAAACACTAGAAGAATCAGAATCAGAAGAATCAGAAGGTTCAGTCACAACATCTTTACCAAGTACACCACCACCTTCTCCCTTTGTATTACCTCTACAATTATCTTCTTGTTCTTCTTCTTCTTTTCAACCACTTACAACTCCAAAAAGACGTCGTGATAGTACCAACAATAATGCTTGGAATAAAACACCTGTAGCCATTTATTAAATATATATATATATATATATTCATTCCACTCATTTTTACATATTCCTTTCATATTATAATAAAAACTCAATCATTGCATTTAATAAATAAGAATAAAAACTTGTTTGATCTACAATCTTTTTCCCACCCAGTTTTTTTGTGGGGAAAATCATGTGGGTACTTTTCGGTTTGGTAAGCTTTTTTTAATTGAATTTGGGTTTCTATTTGTTTAAAAGCAAGTCCTTTTTGTTTCTTGCACCTTTTTTTTTTTCTTCTTCACCTTTTTTATTATTATTGCTACTTTATATCTATTTAATCATGCCTAAAGGATTTTCTGTTGATGTTTCAAAGGCGGTTGGACATGTTTATCCTGCAGAACCTGTAAGTTAATTTTTAATAACGTTTAGTTGAGAGTCAATATTTTAAAAAAACAAGCAATGTAGGTAACTTGTACGAGACGTGATTATATTTTATATGCTTTATCCGTCGGTGTTCCTGAATCTGACCTTCAATGGTTATATGAATTAGGTACGTGTAGGGAATAAGAAGAAGAAAGAAAGAAAAAACTAACCTAAATCTTATCATAGATATTGATTTTGGACCTTTACCCACATACCCTATTTGTCTACTTATTAAAGGAGAGGACTGGGACGTCAACTCATTTATGGAAAGATGGTCTATTGGTGGTCCATTACCCGGTATGCCTGATTTTGATTTCAATAAGATTGTACATGGTGAACAATCCTTTGAAGCTATTGCTCCTTTTCCAGTAGATGGAGGTCGTTTCAAGACAATTAAAAAGTGTATTGGTGTTTATGATAAAGGATCTGGTATGGTAATTGATACAGTGGTCGATATCTTTGGTGAAGAAGATAATGTGCATTATTGTCGTTTGGGTACAAAGATGTTTGTAAGAGGATATGGTGGATGGAATGTAAAGTAACTTAATTTTTATTTGTATGTACATTATTCATGTTAAATCTTTCTTATTAGGGTCCTAAAGGTCCAAAGCCTATTACTTATAATCCTCCCACTGGACGTGAGCCTGATGTGATTGACGTCTTTCATACTCAGCAAAATCAAGCACTTTTGTTCCGTTTATCAGGGTAAATAAAGTTATACTAGTAGAAAAAAACTTTAAATTCAACCATTTTTTTTTTTTTTTAGTGATTATAATCCTTTACATGCTGATGTTAATTTAGCTCCTACTGTAGGGTTCCATAAGCCTATCTTACACGGTCTTTGCTCATATGGTAAATGTGGACATGCTATCATAAAGCATTTTGGTAACAATGATCGTCTTCGGTTCAAATCAATTGAAGCAAGATTTGCTCAACCTGTATTCCCTGGAGAAACAGTGGAGGTATTGATGTGGAAAGTACCTAGTAATGATCCTAAATTAGATGCGATTATCTTTCAAGCTCGCGTAAAAGAAAGAAATGTGCTTGTGGTTACCAATGGTTATGCTACTCTTTTTAAAGAAGATACTAATGATGCTAAATTGTAATAATAAAAATATATGGGTATTTACTACTGTCTTCCTTTTATTTTCTTAATACGTTTTAAATACAACAATTATACAAATAAATATATATCAATTATTTCTTTTCTTCATCAGAGGAGGATTCATCTCCTTCTGAAAGGTCACCATGATCACTAATCTTGAGTCTGTTAATAGCTGCAACAGCAGTAAAGATAGACTTGAGAGTTCTACGACTGTTGAAACCCTTGCGAACAGTAGGAGCCAAATTGGTAGGATTATTATCATCACTCACAATCCAGATATCTTCTAATGCTTCTTCTGCCGTAATACGTTTCTTGGGATCATAAGTAAGAAGTCGATTGATCAAGCTCTTGGCTATAATAATATGAGTTACATATACAATATTTTAAAAGTTTCATTTATTCTCCCAATTTTTTTTTTACCTTCAGGAGAAATTTCTCCCCAATACTCTTCATCAAAATCGAATTTTCCTTTCATAATACAGTCAAATAATTCTTGTTGATCCTCACCATAGAAAGGTGTATAACCACTTAAAAGAGTATACTAATATATATATGTATATAAAAAAAAGTCATAAGAAATTATCTTACTATTCACACTTTTTTACTTACCATAATCACACCAACACTCCAGATATCAACGGGCTTACCATGACCGGAGCCTAAAAGAACTTCGGGAGCAACATAACCAGGTGTACCACAAGCAGTTGTAAGGATCTCATTATTATTCTTGAGAAGTTTAGAAAGGCCGAAATCAGTGATCAATAATTCAGAATCTTCTGCTTCTGTTTTAAAGAGCAACTATTAAAGAGAAAGAGAGAGTGTGTGTTATTAAGCATATACATACAAAGATTTGCATACAAGTAGTTGCTAGCTTACGTTTTCGGGCTTTATATCTCGGTGAACAATCTAATTTAGTTTAAACAAAATGTTAAAAAGTTTTTTTATAAATAGATTTTTTTTTTTTTTTTTTTTGACTTACGCCTTGAGAATGTAAGTAAACTAAACCTTCCAACATTTGACGAACAAGGTCAGCAGCAGTGGCTTCAGTATAAGTACCTCTTTCAACAATACGTTGGAAGAGTTCTCCACCTGTACAAAGATCTGTCACGATATAAACTGCATCATCCGATTCATAAATATCATGCAAAGAAACAATATGGTTATGACGAACTTTCTTCAAGATGTCTAAAAAGAAGAAAAAACTCTTTTAGTTTACGTTATTTTGCCGCTAAACCTTAACTTTACCTAATTCACTATCCAACATTTGTTGCTTTCCTAATGATGTAAACAGGGAGCCCGATTAACCGGAATGTTCGCTTTTCAATCTACTTTTACAAAACTTTACCTGCAATAACTTTCTTAAGAATAATCTTGACGGCACATTTTTCACCAGTTGCATTCTCTGTACACTCTTTTACTACTGCAAAGGACCCAACACCTAAAGTTTTTTCTTCAATAGTATATTTAGCTGAAAGTGCAGCAGGATACTGTGGTTTATCTTCTTCGTGTGTCTTTTTGAAAAGTGCTAAAACTTTCTTGACAAAAGGGTTATTATTGGGACTCATTTTTTTAATATATATATTTAAGAAGGAAAAGAAGAAGAAGAAAAAAAAAAAAAAAGAGAGAGAGAGAGAAATCATCCAACTATGTAGTCGCGCTTTTGATCCACATGTGACACACACATAGTAGTTACACCTATTTTATATACAACACATAAAAAAACTAAACTAAACCACCCATTTATTCGTCCGCTGCAGCTGTTCTTTTATATCCTAGCCAACCATAAAATCTTGATCTAAATAACTTTACTAAAAAGTAAGAAATCGCCAAAGTAACCACCATCACAGGTATATAAAGCATCAAGGTATCGGAATACCCGAAATGCTTGTGTTTATGTGAAACACATGTATTATCTAGATAAATCTTCTTGCCAGGATAGTAATTGGACATATTCGTATGTCGTTCATAAGCCAATGTACACAATCCACAAACACCTTGTTTATATATCTCCAAAGTATTTTTAAATTCTTTTGATAATCCACCCGGTCTTCTATATGATACATATGCTTCATACAGTTCCTTATCTTTTATCAACTTTTTTAAATAATCTGCTAAATCATTAGGTGTTTCAAACCCATCTATTCTTATTACTGAGTGTGTATCCGGTATAAAAGGTCTATAATCACTTGGTCCATCCACAATAGGTACTGTACCAGCCAAAAAAGCATTACTTAGTTTCTCCGTCACATAATCTTTACAATTTGAATTTTCAATCGATAAATAAAAATCATACTTTGATATCAAGTCAATTGTTGTCGTATTTTCAGGAAACTCTTTATTGTTTAAACAATGTCCATAGATATCAATATCAATATATTTACTGAGTTCTTTTACATAAAGGTGTCTATCGTTCGTTGCTTTACAGTTCGATACAATCCAAGCCACATGAGCCCCTTCTTCTTTGGTTTTATTTTTTTCTTTTACTAATGGTCTTTCTAAGCTTGATAGTAATTGACTTTGGTCCAAGTATCCCCAAGGAAAATCTGAGTCGAGTCGATAAGTCATACTGTATTGCATTACATCGAGAATATCTGGTGTGTCTTTAGGTGCTTCTGCATTATGATAGACCCAAGCTCGATCATCCACTTGTTCTGGCATATCTTTCAAGTTATCCAAATCAGAAGCATGGAATACGATAACGGATGAATTCACTGCTTTGGTTCGATCATGCGTCATCTTACAGGTATAAGGCAGGTTGCATTGATCGATTTTATAGTCTTCCCATTGGTTCCCACCAAACCATTTTGTCCAGTATATAATGTCAATTTCTTCTGTATGATTCATCTTGTAATTTGTTGCTTGGAAAAAAAAAAAGAAAAGAAAAAATGGAAAAAAAAGATGGAGTCGAAAAAAAAAAAAAAAAAAAAAGATAGAAATAAAAACCTGAGCTTAAAATATGATCCAACTATTAAGGGACAGTTAGTAAAATATATAAAGCCAATACAAAGGGGAGAAGGACATTACCACTACAGGTTGGCACTAATATGTATAAAAATTAAAAGTAAACAGGATATAAGTATGTAAATATAAAGAGTGAGGAAAAAAAAAAAAAAATAATGTTTCCATAGATTTTTTTATTTTATTTAAAATTTATTTATTCAAGTCACACATACGCGGAGAGAAGGAACAAGCATGAAAACACCTTGAATTTTGGAAAGCGTTTGTTTCGTGGGGAGACAATGAGAAAAGACCCGAAAGAAAATGGTATGTACAACTCGCCAGAATGATTTAATGTGGGCAGAGAGTGGAACCGTATGGTGGCATCAGCAGTGACTTGATAATAATGGTCACGAATGATGGTTCTGTCATGGTGTAGCCACCCGCGAGTTCAATTGGGAGATCTCTTTAAAACCAGTTGACATAGACGAAGAGGATATAAAACACAAAGGTTCCAAAAGCAGTCCATCACGAATCAGAGGCCATTTTGATGAAGCGGGGTTCAGAGACTACGTTTTACCTTGCACCATTGTAACCTGAATAAGTTTTATCACAATTAATGTTTTGAATAATATAATATAGTTGGAAAGCAATTTAAGTTACCAGTTCACGTAATAAAGTCTTGATTATCTTAAAATAATCAGGCCAGCCAATCTTCAGCAACCATGAGGGAGCCACCAGGGGGAGGGGGGGACTTTAGGAAAGAGAGAGATGTTCTTTTTTTTTTTTTTTTTTTTTTCTTGTAACAACCAGTATTATTATGTACGATGTATTGACTAATAATAAATGTATTTAGAAGTCATACAATCGTACATAATAATGTCACCTTCCCCATCAATCAAATACAATGAAGATGGGTCAGTAATCATGAGAGAAGTAAAACCATTAATAAGTTCATCCACTCCTCCATAATCATTACAAATTAATGGCATACATTCAATCATTCTTACGTCTCCATCCGCATCGTATGAGACCGATGGTTCAGGTGATGCTACTGGTTCGGGTGGCAGTGATAATGCTACTCGTGGTGATGATGGTGGCGGTGATGATGGTACTTGTGATGGCGGTGAAGGTGATGATGGTGGCGGTGAAGGTGAAGCGGGTGGAGGTGAAGGTGATGGTGGCGGCGGTGAAGGTGAGGCAGGAGGTGGTGAGGAGGATGAGGGTGAAGCGGGCGGTGGTGATGGTGACGCCACCGGGGATAATGGTGGCGATGGTGAGGTAGGCGGTGGAGAAGGAGGTGGCGAGGAGGTTGGTGGTGTGGTTGGTTGTGGGGGTGGAACAAGCGTGATCAAATCGCCCTCCACCCAATCTTCTTCATTGTTGAAGAAATCTTCATCGTCGTCCGCATCACCCTCGTTGAAAAACGCAGCCTGTCTGGTGAGGGTAGGAGGAGGAAGACAGGCTGCATATGATGACGGAGTTGGAGAGGCCGGAGGAGGAAGAGTTGGCACTGGAGGTGAAGGAGAACGAGAAGAAGGAGAAGGAGAAGATGATGCCATTTTGCGGCGTTTGTCATTGAAAAAGAGGTCATTACCTCTTTTTCTTTTACCTAAAAATAAAAAATAAAAAAAAAGATGAGTTATCAAACCTTGTTTTAACGGAGAGTGCATTATTACCTAAGGCATTAATGGTGTGATTGCTTGTTGACATGTTGTTTAAAAGGTGTTTTCGGTATGTAAGAGTGAATAAAGCGTAATAACTAAAAGTAAAAAAAAAAATAATAATAATAATAATAAAGGAAAAAAAAAATATAATAAAACGGTAAAGAAGAAAAAAAAAAGTAATCAAGTGAAAAAAAAAAACTTGTTTATATACACATTAAGTTGTTTACAAAAGATAAAAAATTGATGATTAATAAGTAAAAAAAAATTTCTTGTTTATATGACGCCAAGTCAATTACAAATGATAATGGGCTAAGAGGTTCTCACACTAGCTCATAAAAAAAAAAAGTACCATTTACGAGTTACGTATATTAGAAGTAAACACTTTGACATGTCATGTAACAAATTATAATTTACTGCCGAGTGTAACCACTCTAACTACCCTCTTTTTTTTTCGAAAAACGTATATGAAGAAGCCTCTCTTCTCTGTAGTTAATCAACATGTTGTAAAAATATATTCATCACTTTGCTAAAGGTATAGATGGTAATATTTGTTATTTTCCAAGCAATATAAACACTTGTTCAAAAAAAAAAAAGTTTTTTTCCCATCCTACTTGATTGGGAAAGATAGCGTTATTAACAACATGTGATTACATAACAGCATGATTTAATTATATTGTTAATACTTCTTCACAGGTTGGCTGAAACCTGAGTATAAACTGACAAAAACCAATCGGCAAAAAAAAAAAAAAAAAAAAAAAAAAAAACAGATTTGAAATAAATAATACATAAAAACAAATATAAACTTCAATATAACATGCTTATTATCAAGCATATAAAGAAAATTAGATGTATTCTTTATTTTATTTTTCTATAAAGAAGCTCGTTTGTCTTAATGAGCCTGTCAAAATAATTGACAACAATCTTCTATTCGTGTCACAGAAAAAAGATTATTTATTTTTATATAGATGTGTGTGCATATTTATTTGTATGTATATTTTATTTAAATGAAAGTAAGAGGAAGTCTGCACAGAAACGAAAGCCATGGAGAAAAATATTTTTTATACATTACTTCACGTCTGAATGCTTGAATGAAATTTGTATATAATAAAACTTGAAGTCGTGAACGAGAGACGATAAGACTAGCACAGGTCATTGATCTTGCTTTTTTTGAACAGGTGAATAGGAGGAAAGACAAGTTTGAAAAGAGCAAGTTCGAAATTGAAACATATTGCTGACAATCCATACAGCCATTATCAATTGATGCCAGTAAAGACGTTGTTAGACTATTGTCTTATTATCGTTATTTTTAGTCTCCCATAAAGATAGATGCATTAATACGTATCACATGATGACGTTTCAAAATCCAAATTAACACAATCAATCAGTTGCTGACGCGTTTTTACTTCTTTTATAAACAATATGGGTATTTTTTTTATGACTTATTTTAGATTGTATCTTTGGATTGCCTTATTAAGAATCACCCACTTAATTTGGACAATTGTTATGATTATCAAATAAGCTAGCTTCTCTTTTGCCAACTTCTATGAGATGCAGGTTAAAACAGCTTTGACATAAAGGCAAGTCGGTATTACAAGAGCAGATCTCTGCACTCTGGTATGAATTACACCCTTTTCACTACACTTTCGACATACAGGTCTTCTTCTTTTCAAGTCATCCTTGCTTCTTAAAGGCATATAGTCATGCACTCTATCACTTCTTAAAACCCCATATAGGTTTCCTGAAACAGAATCACCCAAGTTTTCGTAATACTTTAGCAATTGATACGCCAAAGTATCTTTAAACTGTGTATGGCCCATCGTTTTACCATTAACAGTAAATATCTTGTATGAATTGAACGCATTTTTTTCACAGACATCAAGGATAAATCCCAAAAATCGCATCTCCCACTTTTCCTTAGAGATTATATCACAATAATAAAAGATTTTATCCCTATTAATTGCTATTTATATCAACTGAACCTAAAATAAAAAAAAATAAAAAAAAAACTTACTTTCGCCGTTACTATCTGTCACTTGCATTTAAGAAAAAAGCCCAAGCTCAGTTAACAATACCGTCATATCTGGCTATCTAAGCCTAGCATCGGCAATAAGCGTTCTTCCTGAGGAGATCCAAAGTTTCACTAATTTTTTGACTGTAGCCAAAAGATGATGCATACCAGGCTCATTATCACACTCTTTAGCACATGGATCACTAACAGTATCTAAACGAAGGGAACACTTGGTGTGATAATCCACGAGAAGCTTAAATTCTTGTGCAATTGAATTAGGTTTGCGTAAAGTCTTTCTAAGGTTGGGAATTCCTAAACCTAGCCACTGGTTCATCGTTTTATCAATTATCAGATATGTACCAGGTGTTAAACAGGTTGCAATATGCTCGTTGAATGCATCGAGTGTTACTTTTATTTGATATAATGAATTCGCTATCACGCTTCTCAATTGACTTTAATTCAAAGTATGCATATGTACGCATGATATTATTAAATCTTTCCTGTGACATGTAATTACTGAAATCGATCGTAAGCCTAAAATGACTATTTCTAGCATGTCGCCAATACGCATTCCTATCATCATGTTTTACAACTGTCATCACTGTAAGGAGATACATCCGCATCAAATACTCAGAAAATGTTAAATTCGTTCATGAACTTATCGTGTTTTCAGCATTAACATTGATATTATTGATAATAACGTGAAGGTGTTCCAAAGGTAAAAAGAACATAAAGTAATCCACAGGAGAACAATATTTTGCATTCACTAAATGTAGCTTAAATTTTTCGGATTTATAACCTCCCTCTTCTTGAAGACCGTTATCTACCAAGACTTCTTCAGCTGCCGATCCATCAGCAGTAACTACCTCTTCTTCTGCTATCTCGTCTTTGCTGTCTCCAAGTTGATCTGGCCACTATTAGTATTGTCAGAGGTGCTATTAGTATCTTTGTTTTCGGACTCCAAGTACTCAAGGCAAATTGATCTGATTAGTATAGGGATTGCATGTACTTTGTCCAAGATAACCTAATAGCCAGCTTCACCATTGATTTCAGCTCGTTTGACATTTTTCCTTTGAAGCTAAGACGAGTATATCTTAAGTCGTACTTCTGCTTCAAGACTTCTGCTTCAAGACTTCTCTTACCTCCTTGTCCTTTATGAAACGTAAACTTACAGAAACACCAACATTGACGTCGAGGTTAAAATTAGCACGTAGCATTTTTAGTTTTAACTTTTAAACAAGATTAAAGTTAAAAAAAAAAAATAGAACTGTATGCACACATATTTCCATAAATAAATAACACCTGCTTACATGGATACACTTAAGAGGACGTTCGTTTTTTCTACATGAGTTTTTAAATAAACAATTACTTTCAGAACAAGATAAAAACTTTTAAGAATAAGACAAAGACACAAGTTTTATAGTTTAAAGATATATTTTTATTTAATATTAAGTATGTCAATTTTGGCTTCAAAGTAATATACTTTTACTGACAGGAGTAACCACGAGAAGGTAAAGACATATCTACTCCCAAAAATGAAAAAAAGCCCCCAGACCCCGAATGATACATCATTAAAATGTACCATATTGTTCTCCCACTCAACTCTCAAGCAACATAATAAAAGAATAATGACCCCTACTGATCAGGAAGTCCTAACGTTTTTTTCCCAAGATACATAATTACACTTTCAGCCAAACATCCCGATTCAACCCCCGGGAAGTATCATCAGTAGATTGGAAAGAGACGCAGAGGACACAACCACCATAATAATTACCCTCAGACCCCAAGATGAGAAGCATCTGTACGACCCACAGAAGATGTATTAGAATGCATCACCCACTCATATCCCAAGCTACTACCCTACACTCGTAAGAATGTAAGATGCGTACTCTCACGTTAGGCTTCCCTTCAGTCCCACATCTCAAAAAAAAAAGATACGTAACCACACGTTACATTCACAACGACCAAACTACACTGAAAGAAGAGTTTCGTCAGCAAAATGTATTAAAATGCATCTTTTCTTTTCTTTTTTTTTTTTACTTACGGCAGAATTCAAGATATTATAATGTAAAAAGTATCAATTTTTTTAAAATGTGAACAGAGGTAAAGAAAGAGTAAGTGGTGGGAACCTATCGTTTTATAATTTTTTTTTTTTAGCTCCATAAATTAAGCCAATAAGAAAGCATAGAATCCCGTAGAAGAAAATGAGTCATCCAATCATATCTTAACACTGCCTAAGAAGTATTTTATTTGCATAAACAAGTATTGGGAAAATATAGACATGAATTTTGTAGTAACATGTATAAATAAGAAACGCAAGACAATATAAAAACTTCTGAAAAAACATACATTTAAAATTAGTTATAAGTTATAGTTGCTTAGTTTGGAAAAAGTAAAAAAAAAAAAAAAAAAAGTAGATATTGTTTATATTTATGATACCAATCCAATAAAAATGTCATGATATAACTTTCTATGTGGATTCAAAACAAAAGTTGACTCAATTGAAGTATACCATTATTTTAATTTGCAAGGGAATAGATATGTAGCTACATCTTGCAGTACATTTGTTTTTTTTTATTTGAAAAAAAATCGAACATGATTTCCTGTTTACAACAACTTTTTTTTTTATCTTAGTAAAGAGCTTATTATGTAATATTGTTGTCATGACATAGATATTTTAACCGATTATCTGTATAACTATGTGTTTTTTTTTACCATGAGACATATTCATATTTTATTTTGATATATACGCCTTTTCAATCCTTGAGAAAAAAGTAACAAAAGAAAAAAAAAGTCGCAAGTGACATTTACAGAGGCAGATGAAAAGGCTTATATTTTAAAGTAAAACTAACCTATTCCAATTATCCCATTGGATTCCTGAATTAGCAACAAAAGAATACGTGTATGATCTAGAATCAACTCTATGTAAAGTAAAAGAAGGCGTGATTGTATTTCATGGAGTCATTAAATTATTAAAGAGTATCTCTCATCAAGATTTACTGTAAATACAACAGGTTCTCATATCACTACGCTATGTACCTATCGCTCGATTAGGACAATTTGGTATACACGTTCTTAAACAACTGACTACAGGTGGCAAGGTAAATAGTGAAAAATAAAATGTATATTTAAATGATTTTTTATATAAAGTTAGTTTTTGGTAAACCACATCCTGAAGGTTACTTGTTAGCAGCAATTGCAGATGATATGAAATGTAAAACTTGTACAACCAAACATACAATTAAACAGTTTAAAGAAGCATACTCCACTGTCATTATGGATCGTTTAAATACTGTTCGTATTAAGAGACAAGAGGATGGTACGTATTTAACTATTCTTGATCATTAGAAACTGTCATGTAACATGATAATTCTGACACTCTTTCTCTGTTTAAAAACTCTAAATTGGGATTATTCATCTAAAAATAGTTACGTCTACCTGTATAAAAGGTTTTATTACAGTTTTTTTTCACTTACTTTTTCTTCCTTACCGCTTTAATACTTTATTTTTTAACGTTGATTTTATTATGTTTAATTCAATCTACTTACACACCAAGAGCCTCTCTCTTAACAACATGACAGCAACAGTCAATCACACCTTTACAGTACTCGCTCTATTTAAGATCGTTCGATTTAAGACCGTTTCCGATTTAAGGCCGCAATTTTCTGAAATTTTTGGCCATATTTAATTTTCTCAAGTTATGTTACGATTTAAGGCCACAAAAGCCTGAATTTTTTTTTTTTCAGCCTTAAATAAAGTGGGTACGGTAATTCCTTAGGTAATAATACATCTTCCGTTAAAACAAGGTTTGATAACTCATCTTTTATTTTTAGGTAAAAGAAAAAGAGGTAATGACCTCTTTTTCAATGAAAAACGCCGCAAAATGGCATCATCTTCTCCTTCTCCTTCTTATCGTTCTCCTCTATCTCAGTGCCAACTCTTCCTCTTCCGGCCTCTCCAACTCCGTCATCATATGTAGCCTGTCTTCCTCCTCCTACCCTAACCAGACAGGCTGCATTTTTCAATGAGGATGATGCAGGCGACGATAAAGATTTCTTCAACAATGAAGAATATTGAGTGGAGGGATGCTTTATTCCATTGATTACCCCACCCTGTGGTATCGCTTCTTTTCTTCAAGAGATTGGACATCTTTTCAAGCTTGAATCTATGGAAACATTTTCAAGTATCCTCATAAATTTCATTCATATACTGGGTGAATGCTACTTATGGACAATCAGTCCTTAATGAGAAAGACTTTGGGTTGATTTATTAAGTAAAATAAAATATTTAGAGCCCTTTTAAATTAAAATAATAGTCATCTTTTTATATCTTGAATGTCCTGACAAGTTGTATTTGAATAAGGACCATTTTTTTTATGGGGTTGAATAAGTACGTTCTACTCTTTCTTTCGAGTTGATCATATTTAATCGTAGATCCTATCTACCCGATTGAATAACTAACAAGCTACATATACCATTCCTGACCAAAGAGCACCCTGTAAACTTTTACATGGTTGTTATTAATCTGGATTCCTTTGTTACAGATTTCATTGGTAAACGCGCATACTTTTAAATTGACAAGAACTATTTTTTTATCATAGGTACGGCCTGATCAGTCTTTCTATTCTTAGATTGATATTATGTTTTCCTAGCTTTGGTATTGAATTGACAGTTTTTGGGATAATCTTATTCCAACAATGTCATTTTTTTATTTTTTGTTTATAGGTTATATAATATTACTACGTATTTAATATTGATAGATAAATAATGTGTTTTTGCTAGTAATACATAGCCTTTCTTATCCCAACACAAGGTAGCTAAGCTTGTATCGAGACTGTTACCACAGTAAATATATCTCTATTAAATATGAATTGAGTATGTATTGATTTTATTTTGTTTTGTTTCATTCTCAATTTTATTTGGCTTTTTACCATTGATCTTATTTTACGTCAATTTGTATATGCACTTGAATATAGAATATTTCCTTTGGTTCGAGATATTGGTGATAATATACAATGTTAAACATGTATATTAGTATGAAGATATACCAGATTTTTATTATAATGTTTAGCTTATAACCCTGATCTACTTATATATTTATAAGTAGAGATGATGCAAATACGACACAATCTTTTATGAAACTGAGGACGGTTACCTTTGCATATTGTTGGGTTTATAAATGGTTCATCAATGCAGATCACTAGTCCTATAATAGACCAAGGAATTAACTCCAGTGGTCATACTCGTAATCATCAACTAAAATTCAATTTACTGTCATTCCTGATGGCATTGCAGCAAGTTTATTTGGATCTTACTACGGGATAATCCATGACAAAAAACTTGCAACTTTATAGCATTTCATTAAATAAAATACATGTAGTTATATTCTTGTTTTTTTAAGCCTTTTGGTTTGTTTTTTGTGTGTTCTGAGCCAATTGTAACGTAATGGTGTTTCCGTTTACTTCAAAATGATTATCCCAATAAGTCAAATGTTAACACGCATATTGAAATCCTCATGATTTTTTAAAATCCGAATTTTCCAGTGGGTACAGTGTATATACCTGTTTCTCGAAAGACACCATTTTCGATAAGCTTATAATTATTTAATTGGCCGACTTTTTCTTTTCTTTTTTATTTTCTTGGAACTTATTCACAAAGAAACATTCTAATAATGAAGTTAGATTCTACACCATTAATACAAGATGCAGAAATTCCTCTTAGTCCCGGAGAGCTTGAAGTAATATAAAAAACAATGTTTTATATAAGTAGAAGAATTACAACTTATTTTTTTTTCAGGTACTTCGACGACAATACATTAAAGAAGGAGAATATGTTACTATTCAAACTAAATTCAATTATGCTTGGGGACTTGTAAAGTCTTCAAAAAATGAGAATGTTGAACTCGGTATTAAATTGCTTACAGGTAAGTTTTAAACAAATCGTTGTTAATTACGAATATTGTAGTAACTTTTATATATAGAAATTTATACAGATGCACCTGAAAGAAGAAGAGAATGTTTGTATTTTCTTGCTATTGGAAACTTTAAAATCAAAAATTTCTCGGAAGCAAGAAGATTTAATGATCAATTATTAAAGCTGGAACCTCGTAACGATCAAGCAATAACTTTAAAGCAAATGATTGATGAAAAGGTGTCTACAGGTAAGAGTAGAATAATATAGCAAATGTATGTGTATACTTATACTATAGCAGAGGGTGTAATTGGATTAGCTATTGTCAGCGGTGTTGTTGCTGTTGGTGCAGCTCTAGTTGCCGCAGTTGTAAAGCGTTCTAAATAAATAGTTTGTAAATCGAAAATTAAATAAAATACAACATACACACACATACACAAGAGTGACTTTTTTATTAAGCACATTTTTTTTTTCTTTGTCTCTCTTTGTATTCTCATAAGTTTTCTTTCTTTTCCCAACTAAAATTACTATTTTTTTTTTCTTACTGCTGTCTGTGGTATTTGGAAGGTTTATTCTTTTTTGATAACCGTGCGCGTGTAGTATAAAAAATTCAACAAGAGAAAATAAAAAACTCTATTTATTTTTATTTTTCTCAAAAAAAAAAAAAAAAAGATGCTTGACAGTCAATGTAGTACACCTGCCACACCAGAAGATGGCAAGTCTTTAAAGCGTTCTTTAGAAAAGCACAACAAGATGGAAAAAACTAGTCTGATTGAAGCGCAAAAGAGAAAAAAGATAAATCGGTTTAGTTCAACTAATCAACAACCAAGGTGGCATAATCAAGCTTACATGTTATTTTTGGCACTTCGACAACACAATGAGAAAACTATGGCACGCACTGACCTTATAAGATCTGCATTAGCTATTGATAAAAGAATTAGTGAAGAAAGACTAGTACCAAAAGTATTTCGAGGAAAGGTAAAACAATGAAGTTTATTTTATTGATTTGTGATGAGTGAAAAAAAAAAAGAAATAAAAAAAATAACAAAAGTTTTATATAGACACCAATGAACTCTGCTTCAGCTATTTTAACTAATAATAGCGATCGGTACTTTATACCTTTCAAACCAGATGGAAGTAAGTCAATGCATTTTAGATTATCATTTGAACCAGGAAACTTTGAAGGTGCTTTCAAAGAATATGTCCAGTGGCAAGATAATTTAGTTCAAAATGATTGGCCGTATTGCTTTGGTGCAAAGACACAAGAAAGTATAATACAAGAATATCCAACCGAATTTGATGAATTTATTGCAAAACGTAAAAGAGCAAGGTATGAAGCCGCAGAATCGACAATAGAGAGCAAGTTGATAATAAGAGAGAAAGTGGATACGACAGATATTCCAAAGAGATGGGAAGATATCTTGTCATTAAAAAAATCAACAGTTTCTGCTAATGATAACTATAGCTATTATAATAATAATAATTATTATGGTTTATTTGCTAGTCGTCAATTACCAAAGGATACACCGTTAGGATTTTATTTTGGTGTACCAATGACAGAAGATGAATTTGATTCAATGAAAGATGGTGTTGGGCAAGCATCAGATTATAGTTATATGTATCGTAAAACAGTGATAGATCCAACGGATGAAAATGGTAGAATATACTACTTTAATGGTGGCCCACTATGTCCATTTCATTATATCAAAGAAACCTCAATACCTGAAAAAGTGAATGTTGTGTTTTATGAAGGAAATCATATCAATCAAATCATTTGTTGGACTAAAAAAGATATTTCACCGGGTGATGAATTATTTTCTTATTATCAAAATAATAACTGTGTATCTTCTTTGGTTTCTCATTTACCTCCTATTAAATCACATCAGAAATCAACTACGACTACTACTTCTACAACTACTTCTAACGATGAATATTGGAAAAAGGAACCCTCTATATCTTCCATGTTAAACGCAACTATTCCTATTCAATAGTTATTTCTTAAATTATTCCCTTTTTTTTTTTTTTTTTTTTTTTTTTTTTTGCTTCAAAATAAATATGGAAAAAAAAAGCAGTCTATCATATGTTTTCTTCTTCTATTGCAAACTATTCACCATGGAAGAACTTAAAGAATACCTTGACATTCGACGAGAACAACGAAGAAGAGGCACATCGTAAGTTGATGATGTATACCATAATATAAATAAATGCTTCAAATTAAAACCCTGTTTATTTACAGCGATAGATTCAAATTTAACGTAAGACCTTTTGTAGTTATTCCTACAGGTTAGCTTCATGGCCACTTCAAAAAAAAAACGCTTAATCTGATTCATCTCTTTTTAGGCACATCAACCGTATTCATACCAGACGAACACTCAGGTTATTCGAATATAACAGACCTTACAAACGATCGCTCTTCTCCACCAGCTCCATTTTCTAGAAGTTTATTTTCCACAGAACCATTTCAAATTCATTCTTCAGCAGAGCCTTCTTCAAGCAGACCAATACCAACACCAGCACTAGTACCGACACAACAACGAAAACAGCAAAAAGACCAGCAACCAGGTAAATATAATCATACAAATACTTATTTTAGTCAACTTAAAAATAAATAAATAGAAATCAACAGCATTAATACACCACAAAAGCGTACATTGGGACCTGAAACTGACAAGTCTCGTGTTAAATCAAGGCGTATTTCATTGTCTTCACATACCTCTCGAAGAACCATCATATTAGAACATGACACGGGGCTAAACACTATCTCTGTACCAATTGCAATTGGGAGTCCCAGCTCCTCTGTCGCATCTAACACGAGTACGCAAATATCAGAAAGGATACATTCTCCTATACAATATGTACATGAAAACCCTACCAAACATCCTTCACCCTCAGCTACTCAAAGAAAGACGTCTATTACTGATACACAACAAACAAACGTATCTTACTTTGATCAATCTACTGACAGAGCGTCTTCAACAGCACCTGTCCTTGTTTCTTCAAGCGGAAAATCGATACCCACGGTGTTAGAAAAATCTGCCACTGATAATAATTCCCCAATTACAGAAACAACCATAACAGAAGCAGAAGCAACAGTAAATGAAACTATGTTAAATAATTTACCATTTGGAGGTGAAACAGGTTTAAATAAACAGCCAGCAATAGATGAAAATAAATTGGATAACTTAATAGATAAAGAAGAACACATGTTAGACAACGTACCAACTGAAAAAAAGATTAGACAATCACCTGAGATCCAAGAAGATGTTGAAATGGACATAATGGATGATGAAGAATTATCTATGAAATCTCTTGTTATTAATGATACAGATGTACCTGAAGAAGAAAAAGATACAACAATGAAAGAATCGGAGGTTTCATCTATCAGAGAAAAGCCAGCTACCGTTGAGAAAGAGACATCATCTGTAGTTAGACATGAAGAACACGCGACTGCTATAGGGATAAAGGAAAAGTCTTTTGCAGTAGAGAATGATAAAGAGGTCGAAAGTAGAGAGGGGTCACCTATAGAAGACAATAGAGAAAAACCGCCTGTTGCAGAGGGGGATCAAGAGAGATCAAAAACAATAGAACAAGAAGGAATGACATCAATAAAACAGAAACTCCCTCTTGAAACAAACGATGGGTTCACGGCTATGGAAGATATAGATATGTATGATATTAATGATAATAACTTTGATTACGATCAAGACGAAGAGCAAGCAGACGAACAAGCGGAGGAAGCAGTTGATGAATATGGTATTACTGAATCAGAATTAACGGCTCGATTGAACGAAATGGATTTTTTAAACAAACCCACACCTAAATACCTTAAAATGAAGAGGGTGGCGGAATTACATATTCAAGCTCTGAGGGACTCTTTCTATGAACCAATGCGTAACGCAAAGTAGATATTTTTTTTCTATATATTTTGATATTGTGTTTAACATTTTTTTTTTCTTGTGGAGTTTAGAAATTCCACGCAGGATATCTTAAATCATAGTTTAATTAGTGATTTTTATACAAGAATTATGGATGCACTTACTAGTCTTAACAATGATTTTCAAGTATATGCAAATCATACGAATACTATTCAGCAAATAGAACGTAGATCTAAACTTTTAGGTGCTGGAGAACTTGGTATTGCTTTTCAAACGGTTGAGGCTGAAAAGAAAAAGGTGGCATTAAAAAAACGATTGAAAGAACTAGAAGCAGAAACTGCGGTACGTTTTTTTTTTCTTTTTTTAGATACTTATAACCTCTTATACTTAAATAAAAAAAAATAGACGCGAAATGATTTAGAAGATTACTCTGCGTTATTAAGAAGTATCATTCACCCTGCACCATCATCGCCAGTTCCAGTGCCGATAGTATCATCGCCGACAGTACCAGTGTCATCACCATCGATACTTCTAGACTCATCTCCTCGGGAAGATTAAAAGATATGGACTGGGAAAAAGACATGTAATTATAGCGATTAAAGACAATAAAAAAATTCATGTTACGCGTTTCTTTGGTTACAATATGTCTGTCTGGTAAAATACGTTGTTGTACCATCTTGGACCAATCCAATTGACTCAAGTTAAATCCCAACTATTTTTTTTTTTTTTTTTTTTTTTTTAACAAGGGCGACATTTTTGGATATCCTTTTTTTTTTTTTACTTTTTTCACTTTTCTATATATTTGTAAATAGAAAGATTGGATATAAAAAAAAAAAGAGAGACGCGATGTTTACTAGTCAGGCCAGCATAGAAAAATTAACTAAAGAGGTCTTGATAAATATTACTTCTTTTTTAAACGTTAGTTCAATATTACAACTTTCCCTTACCTCAAAGGCTTTCCGTCATCTCATCACGGACGAACTTGTATTTAGACGATTGATAGAACGTGATTTTTACGTAACAGAAAAGGAATCAGATCAATCTTGGGTAGAGTTATATAAAGAAAGATCGAATACAGAAAATACACCAGTACAAAAAACTGTAGTAGAAGAAACACAAACAGAAACTGCAGCAACACCAACACCATCACCAGAAGAAGAAAAAATAGAGGAAGAAGCACAAGTTACACACGCTACAGAAGGTGAACAAGAGGTTAGTACCGAATACGTTCCTATGGAAACCACATCACAAGAGGTCCCTCCTATTTTGAAAGAAGAAGAAACTCGCGTTGCTATAGAACAAGATAATACAGATAGGCAAACATGCCCTCATTTAGATCAAATTCCAGATTCAGTGAATGAGATCAAGAGAATAATTTATAAAAATGGTCATCCATCTTTATGCGATCTCTGCTTGTCACAAAAGGGTGAATATTTAAATATGAGTGAAAACTGTCATATTGAAGGTAAGTTATGTAAGTTTAAAGGGGGAGAGTGAATGACTCATATCGGGTATATATATATATATAGCATGTCGATCCTGTTTAGAAACAAATGACACAGAAGATGAAGAACATTTTCCTATTCAACTAGAATTATCAACAGGAGAATTGTATTGTTTTAAATGTAAAGAATATGGTAGTGAACATCCTCCTCGTAAACTTGTTGATTCAGAAAAAGCAGAACGTATTGTAGAACATATCATAGCACCTGAATCTATTGATGATTTAGATAAAAGGCGTAAAGCAGAGCATCAACTTTATGTTCAAGAATTAAGAAGAGAAGATATGTCATTGAAACATTATTTAGTGGAGAAGCAATGGGGTAGAACTTGGATGTTATTTAGAACACGTAAGCTTATTTTCGTTGTTTATTATGTCATACTAACTTTTTTTTTTTTTTTTTTTTTTACGTTAGGTGAAGGATCTCCATTACCTGGAAAAATTACCAACAATAAATTGGCACGTAGTAATGGTACATTGGATCCAAATATCAGATTACCAATGGATAAATTTCGTCCGTCACCAGAAACTCATGCTGATATTGTAAGTGAAAGGCTTTGGAGTTATTTAGTAAAGGCATATGGTGTCCAAGGCAGAGCTTACAGTGAAGGTTTGTTGTTATATTTTATTGTTTGAATATTGATCAAAACTAAACAAATTGTTATATAGATGATATCATCGCACCTGAATATGCTAGATTGAGAGTTTATGTAGATGATTTTAAAAAGAGCATACATCTTTATCCTTAAAAAAAAATGTATTTTTTTTTTTTTTTTTTTTGATATATATATTTTACATATATACTTCGCCCACCCACATTCACTCACACATTTATACACATATACAAAAAATAAAAATAAACTTTCTCTCTCTCTCTTTTTTTTTTTTTACTTGTTTTTTTTATTTTTATTTTATTTTTAAATCTTCAACAAGGGCTAAATTGTATTGTAAAGATTAGGATCCCAACAACCCTTCTTAAAACCAGTTTGTCTAACTACAGCAATTGTATCAATTCCTTTTTCAAATTTCATAACTGCCATGAGATTGTTATTGTTACTACTAGAATATAAATTTTGACGTTGTTGTGGTTGTTGCTGATGTTGTTGCTGTTGTTGTTGATGTTGCTGATGTTGTTGTTGAGTTAAACTATCGACAAGGGATAATACACGTTTAGCAAAATAAGATCTTTGAATAGCGTCTTGAACAGGTAAAGCAGGATGCTCTAAACAACGTATCATTAAATGTTGAGGTAAAGCAGCATAAGCACGAGCTAATGATAATAAGCCTTGCTTAATAGGTGTACGTGAAGGCATATAGCCACAAGCAGTAATTTGACCTATCGTGACATTTCCACTGACTTTGACACTAGTTGAAAATGCGTCTAATTGATTAGGTAACCTTCTAACCATAAACGTAACAACATCTTTTTCTAACAGTTCAACCCACTGACGAGGTTCTTCTTCTTCCAAAGGTTGATAAGGTTCCATAATGTCAATATAAGTTGTGGCTGTCTTTAAATGAACTAAATTTTGGTTCAAAACAGTCAAGATTGCTCTTAAGAGATCAGTAAGACCTAATTCTTCCGATGCTTCCAACAATTCAATCGCAATTTGAGGTTTTTCTGATGCAAGAAATATTATATCTTGATGAGTCAAAGGATTTCTTAAGTGTGCCATGATGGTTTCGAATGTTTCTTGAATTACGTAGAGATCCAGCTCAAGTGTAGATGATTGCTCCTCTGTAATGCGTTGATTAAGTACTGGTGATCGCTTAAGTATGTTTGAATTCAACGGAAAGGATTTATGCAAGGCAGGAACAAAGACTGTAATATCGGAATAGTACTCTACATATATGTATATATATATATATATATATATATATATAATGATGTATAAGGTTCATAAATTGTTTTATCATGTAGATATAAGTTTATTACCTGGTGGAATAAATGGCATATTAAGGTGGTGGTATCCATAATCCATATATTGTCCGTTCGTTTGTTCATTAGAATACATTGGTGGTGGAGGAGGAGGAGGTGGAGGAGGATGTGGGTGAGGAGGAGGAGGATGGAAGAAATTAGGTGGATGTTGAGGTGCGTGATGAGGCATAAGGTTTAATATAGGCATAGGGAAACCCATATTCATCTGTTGTTGTTGATGTCGTATAGGATGAGGAAGTTGTTGATATTCATTACCATTCATAAAGTTAACTGCTTTATAATGTTCGTTATTGTAATTGGGTAATACTGGATCCATACCACTATTCTTCTTTTTTTTTTGGTTTTTTTTTTTGATTTTTTATTTTTTATTTTTTTTTACACTTGAAAAAAATTATGTCGAAAAAAAAAATAATGTACAGGAAGAGTGGTAGAAAAAAAAAAAAAAAAAAAAAAAAAAAGAAAATAATATGCTTTAATTGGAAAAAAAAAAATCAAAAGACACGCGTGGTATTTATGGTACTGTTTTTTAAACAAGAGTTTGCGTTGAGATAAAAATTAATTTGCGCTAATATTTACGTCAAGGTAAAAGTATTTCAGAAACATAATTGATTAACTTACGTCACGTGCTCCCCAGCAAATTATCTAACCCTTAAAAATCGAATCTGGTACATTCTCAACTAATGGTTTTATTTACTAGAACAGACTGTTGAATGAGCTCATTTACTTAAGAATGCTTTTTTCTTTCCATGTTCGATCTCTTATATATAGGCCAAAACTCAAGACATGCCTACAGTTCAAACACGTAATATATCTATAATACTATGGTACATAAAGTAACTACTAAATTCATATTCCATATTTTTTTTTATAAGTTAACGATATAAAAGTTTTTTATTTAAGAGAAAAAAGAAATCTATTATATATTTGGTTTTGTGGAGTTAAGAATATGAAAAAAAAAAAAAAGATACATAATTTGTCGATGCTAGAACGCGAAAAAAGAAAGTTACAAGTTTTGAATGCTACCAGCAGAAGATTTGATGTCCTTATTAAATACATAGTAAGAAGAGATTACACTGTGCTCAATATCATTTGTGGATGATTGCACCAGTCCAACCTGACGTGTACTGAAATTTTTAATTAAATTTCTATCTTACATTGGTAACTCATATATACTAAAACTTTTCAGTGTATATGTATGTACAGTGAAGATAGTATTTTATTTTCTTCTAGTGGCCATAGTGTACGCTTACGCTTTCGCTTACGCTTATGTTTACGTTTCGCCTTTATTTTCTCTTGACAACGCCAAGTTTTCAAATTTCCTTTGTACGAAGACCAGGAACGGACAAGACAACTAAAAATCTTCTGAAACATCCGGAAGCCAAAAACATTGTAACTAGGGTAATCATAGGTGTTGATGGCAATGCCTACATAAATGGAGATTCTGAATGGGCGGACGGCACACAGTCTGATGCTCTATACGCTCTCAAGGATGAATCACTTGGGCATGCTCCAATTATCGTTGAAGTACAGCATTCAGTGAACTTTGCTTGTGTCAATCGATCCATAAGGTAGTGTACCTTGGCTTATCATAGGCTCAAAACATTACCTGTGTTGGTTATATCTTTTGTATCAATGAAACAAGAGGCATCCCAATAAAGCTCCTTAGTTCCAGTACCTTACCCTGTGCTATGGATGTCCATTGAGACCTGCGGCAAGAAAATGTCACATTACCAATCGTTCCTCTGTCAAGAAATGGATTGGCGCATCTTGTCAGAAAGAATTTTTTATTTGGACTGATTTTTTCTCTGAGCTTTAAATATTTATTCTGGACCGATTTTTGTTTTTTTTTTACTTTTTACTATTTGGACTGATTTTGTCGACGTACCTGAGTCACTCTGGCTTAATAAACATAGACGTTTTCCCGCACACCATTTCTTTGTTTATGACTACCGAATATCTCGTCTGCGACTCGAGGTATTAGCTGAATATGATTGTAAACCTGGTCTTTGCAAGCAGTTATTTAAACAAGTTCTTCATTTTCGCACTATGTCAATACAACCTTATTTGTGGAATTTTATTTTAACCGATACGCCTGCTCACGAAATCAGTCGAGTTGATTTATCTTTATACAAGTCCTTTCAACAAATATCCTCGTAAAAATACTTTCACATACTCAATTATCGTTCCTTGATAAGCGGCAAAAATAATACTGAAGCCCTACTAATATCAGTTGTCTCACTGAAACAATTTTGGTCTTCCTCAATGCTCCTTCAAACTCGTACTCTATGGTATCGCACCTTCTCAAAAAAAAACTACCTACTACTTCCTTCCTACATCTTATAGGAACAGTTGAATCCCCCCAATTGTCGCTTGTGTGGTAACTCCAATAGTAATACTCTTGAGCATTCTCTGTTATACTGCCCGCTCAAACAAGAAATCTGGTCTTCAGTGCTGCTAGAATATTTCTGTACTCCTCCCTTTACATCTGTGGAAGTCTTAGCTACTTTACTTACTCTTACACCTCCTACAACAATCCGCCGTACTCAGATCCCAACTCTTTATACTATTGCGGCCACAACGCACTGGACTATTTGGATCCATTATTGGAATTTCATTATTGATAAAAACCCTTTCCTACCAAAAGCTATTCTGACCACCATTCACTCCCAAGTGTCTCTACTACTACATCCTCCAAGTCCAGCCTAAGTCGCTCTGCGATTGATCCCTCATTTATTTTAAATTTTTCCTTTATTTTATTTACTCTTCATTATTTTAATTACCTTATATTTAAGTCCCACCTCTCCCAGGATGTGTGACCCACAAGTTTAATAAAACTTATTTTACTGATTTTTTTTTTTTTTTTGTGGGCAATATTTTTTTTTTACTATTTGGACTGATTTTTTGTAGGTCTTGAGTTTTATTTTGTGGAAACTAACCTCATAGAAGAAACCACTTAGCTGTTAATTTTTTTATTCTACACCTTTTGTTCCGTGAATTACATCCCTTCGTAATATGTGGCTTACTGTTTTATCATATTATTTATTCTCTTTTATTTAATAAAATGTCATTTTTACAAAAAAAAAAAAATAATAATAATAAAAAACCTTCTTAGAAAATACAAGAACATTAACATCTTTAACTCAGCATATGGACCTTTCAATTTAAATAAAATAAAAAAACTAAAATTATTATTCACTTTTGCTACAAACCAAACTAACATAAAAAATGTAAAACTATTTATGTTTCTAGTTATCAATCTTTACTTTTAAACTAACATGATTTAAAACAATAGACTTACTAAAATATTCAATATCTTCAATATGATCAATCGTGAGTCTGAAGATTTTATTCTAACAAGAATTATTGAGGGTTACTCTGCTGATATTTCGGAACTCGCTGATTTACCTCAAGCTTATGAAGATCCCGAAAACTTCACTTCATCAGACGTTGGTAACAAAAATGACGTTGTTGAAGAAACATATATGACGCCTGTTCCTGGATTTGTTGCATCCGTAAAAAGATACGAGTCATTTGATCTAGCTATTGAAGAATTAAAGCATTGTAAAGATAGTTTATGTATCAATTCCACTATTACCAACTCCAATTGGGAGGAAAACGAAGGAGAGGAGCGAAAAAAAAAGTACGGTGTCATCAGATGCCATAAAAGTCGTGACTCTGCTACTGCCGCATAATACGTTGTAAAAGCGACACCTGGGTCTAGAAATGGCCGTGTCCTTTTAAGTGGACTGTTAACAGAAAACAGTCCAAAGATAAAAATGGCAAACTTATCCAGTATTTTTCTGTTAAGGCCATTAACAATGAGCATAACCATGTGCCCAGCAAAAAAAACATTTGCTGCACTTAGTGTTCAGCGTCAGTTGACTGTGGATCAATTGAAGTACGTGGAAGAGATGATGGTGTATGGTATCACGCCTTCTGATATGGTAACTGCTCTCTCAGAGCGATATCCAGGCCAAGTCTTTGTTAACAAGACCATTTATCAAGCAAGACTTCAAATAAGAAAAACAATTATTAACGGTCGAGCTCCCGTTCAACATTTGGTTGACACTTTAGCATCTAAAAGTTGCTACCATTATGAAATGGATGTTGACAACTCTGGGAAGTTAAATAAACTTTTTTTTGCTCATGAGTCATCCATCAAGCTATTCAACCGCTACCCAACGGTACTTGTAATGGACAACAGTACTTACAAGACAAACAAGTTTGGCATGCCCTTGCTAGAAATTGGTGGTATGACCAACTCAAACGCTACTTTTTTGTTGGGATGCATTTTTTTGTCATCTGAAGAACAGTCTTCTTACGAGTGGGCATTGCAGCAAGTGGCTAGGTTTTGTTTCTTAGCTAACACACCTAGCATTATAGTAACTGATCGGGGAAATGCATTGATTAATGCAATTACCAAGGTCATTCCTGGTTCCAAGCACTTTCTCTGCCGTTGGCACATTTCTAATAATGTTTTAACACACACTAACGACTGTTTTGGAAAAATTACAAAAGATAGTGACATGATTCTAAATAGCTGGAAAACTTTGGTACAGGAATCATTTACCCCTGAGGAGTTCTATGAAAATTTAGTAAAATTTAAAGCTATTTTACCTGCTTCAGGAAAAATTGCTTTCGAGCAATACCTTGAAAAAGAGTGGGTCCCTCTTAAAGAAAAGTAAGTTCGGGAAAATATGAAATTGAAGCTATATTTTCACTAAAAAAAAAAATTGTAAATCCTTTTCGTTTAAAGGTTCGTAGAAGCTTGGACTAAAAAGTATAGGCACTTCAACAGCACCTCCACATCAAGAATTGAAGGAATGCACGCAACAATGAAGAGGTATATTAAAGTTAGTACCAATGACATTGATATCGTTGTCGGCAGACTTGATAAAGCAATCACTGCTCAAGTTAACAGAATTGGTCAAGACAATGCTGATTCCCAAGACAAATCTTTGAGCAGCATCAGCAAGATTGCTTTTTTTTTACCTGTCGTAAAAAAAATTTCGACATTTGCTTTAACTAAAGCTTTTCGCCAATATGCCATGGCAAAAATGAACATTAAGTACCCTTCTGTGCAAAGGTACTCTATTGGTGAGTGTAAAGGGATTTTTACTAGTACAATGGGCATTCCATGCTCTCATGAAGTAAAATTTATGTTTTGTGCCAAAAAGCAATTGATGAAAGAAGACTTCGATAGTCAGTGGTGGCTTTCTAAACCAGACGTCGTCTCAGCCAGCAACGACTCTCAGTTATCTGGTTTTCAATCCTTGAATCAATTCGATGGTATGATTTCTGAATATCAAGATTATGTTGACGAGATGGGTGTTCCTTCTTCTTCACAAGAAAACCAGACGCTATCACTTGAACTTTTCAAGGTCATTCAAGAAAGGTATGTAGAAATAAAAAGAACTCAAATAACAAGTATTTATTAGTAATTTTAACTAACATATTTATAAATGCTAGATACAGCAATGCTACGCCCCATAGACAAGCTGCAATGCGTGCACTCTTTATCAATCTTGCAAACAATGAGTTGCCGTACGAGTTGAGCGATCCTAATAAAGCACGCCGAAAAGGTAGAAAGAGAAAAGCTGGACTGAGTGCTCAGAATAGAAATATTTCAAGCATTCAACGTGATTCATCTGCCTTTGAGTTTGTAGTTGCTGAGCAGCAGTCTCATAGTAAAAAATGTGGCAATTGTAACGGCGTTGGTCATAACAGACGCAGTTGTTCGGTGAACCAACAAGAGTTCTCACAAGAAAGTAGAGGTATATTTTGATGCCACAACAAATTTGCATTAAATAAATATTAATAAAATGTTATGTATTACATGAATTTTTAAAAGATTTGCATTTGAATATGCCACAAAGGAAGCGACCTCGTGTTGAAAATTCGGTGAATTCCTCCGTTACTTGTCTCAGCGATAATAATTTGTTTGTTGAAGACAGCAACAATGGTGATGTAGCTGTTATTGCTCGTACTACTATCACCGATGGTGAGGAACTTTTGGACTGTCCCATCTGCAGACAATTGTTGTTATCTGATGAAAGATTTGAAGGCAACCTTGTTGAGTTGAATATGTTGAGAGCAGCGGAAAGATACTCTGTTCTTGCCGATAAATAGAAGGAGTTGGCCTCTGGGAAGGGAAAGCGAACAAATAAGAAGTATGAAGAATTAATTGAAGGATTGGATGCAGAATTCTGTCGTCAGCATAATTTGTTTGAGCTTAACGTAGAGTTAAAAAACAACGAGTGCCACGAGTTAGCTTTAAGATTACTAAGAGAGATTAAATCTAGTGTTTTAAAGGCTAGAATCATTTCTATAATGCAAGATGAAGATTTTAAACAGTTGATAAATACAGGCAATAGTTACTTTAGAGGAGCAGCAAGATCAATGTTTGAAGCCCTTCAAAATGAAGGGTACGAAAAACCGCTTGCAGGAATGGCTTTACTCTGTAAGTATAAATTATATTATTTTAAAATGTGGTACAGGTGTCATCATCTAACATTTTTTTGTAGCCTGGCTACTATGGCTATGATGGAGCAGAGGTCATTTTCCGAACGGCAATGCAACACCTGACAAGACGCTTTCTTTTAACAACTCCTTGGGCCGAGGAAGTAGTCCAAGAGTCTGATTACCTCCTGTTCTTAAGACATACGATGTTACCAGAGATTGGATACCGTCTGATCGAGCAAGACCTTCTTAATTTGGGGGTATGAAATTAAAGGTTCTGAAAATAATCATGGCAGAAAAAATAATGATGATCACTGCCAACATCATTTACAACAGGCCCCATATCAAATTAGACGAAGATAATTAACTTCTTTAAAAAAAATAATAAAAATTCAGTCTTCAAAATAATTTTTATCTCAACGCAAACTCATGTTCAAAAAACAGTGGATAAACGATACAGTCACCTTGATTAGGGTCGGTAATTTAAAAAAGACTTATGTCTTTAATACTATTCCCTTGAATTTAATATACACTGTCTAGCTTTAAGGTAATTTGATTTAGTAAGATCATTTATAAATCAAGATAGAAAATGGCTTGTTTTCATTATGATGGAAAAATCAATTTAAAACACTTTTTTTTGGCATGAGAAATACGACCATCCAAAAGTGTGACTTTGTAAGTTTTTTTTTTTCTTTCTTTCTCTTACATATACCATGAACTTAAATGAAATAAAAACTCGACCTTATTCTAATGAAGAACTATTAGCTGACTTATTTGGTTTCTCACCACTTCGGTTGAGTGATGACTTTTATAATGCTATGAACGATTGTTTATATAATGTTGTAGAAGGCATTACAAATAGTTTAGTTTCTTTTCGTCCTGATAAAACAAAAGAAATAGAAGAGGTACAAATGAATAACGTAAAAGAATAACTTTTTAAATTTTATTTTTTAGGCTATTAAATCTTTTGAAAAAGATGTGGAAATAAATTTGGATAACGCTTTTAACACATTTCAAGAATATGTATTATCTTCTGTATTATCTGTACCACCTCAATTAGATATAAAATACGATGATATAAATGATATTCAGACCAATCTGAGTAAAGAGCATGAAGATACCCTTGATGAAAATTTAAATAAACTTCGAGCAAGTATTGTAACAGTAAGTCTCTCTTTTTTGGATAACAACATTAATTATAATATTTATTTATTTCGTGTAATATACAGCAAAAAAAGTTAAAACGTTTTCTTGAAAATCAGCTTGAGGATGCAGAAAATGAATTAAATATGATGGATGAATGTAGTGAACTTTTATCTTTTTTAACAGAGATTCCCAATAAGCATAATGGTAACAAATATATGTTTAAATATAAAAATAATGAATTAATATATAATCTTTATTTAATAGTGATTGATATTGAATTTTCTGCAGCATCTTTAAAAGATAATATCGAAAATTTAAAAGAGGCAGTATTACAAGCCCTTCCTGAAATACAAGATAGTTTCGATCAAATTGAACAAGAAAAAAGAACAGTAAAAATGAAATCAATTATACAGGCACGATTAAAAACAATACGTCAACCAAAAAAATAATCATTAAGACACTACTTTAATTACGCCATCTCTATCTGCACTAATAATTAAAGGATAAGTTGTTTCTGTCACAAGTATAATGTCTGTAATTGCATCTGTGTGATTTCTCATTAAATATTGTTGTTGTGCGATTGCATTATTATTTCCAACTTGGTTTGTTGCATTTAATCCTGCACGACTTCCTATATTTGTTTGATTTTGATTTCGATTGAAATGTGTAAATTCATAATGAAATTTCATATTTTCAAATGTATTTGTACTATAATTATTTTTTTTTTCAAGTATTAATACCATTTATATATTTATACATATACATATTATAATATTACCTGTATCTGGGCTTAGGTTCATCCATGTCTAATCCCAACACAATACCTGAATTTTCAACACGAGAAGTGTCCCAAAATCGAATTTTTCGATCTGATCCACCTGTAATCATAAATTTACAATCAAAAGGAGATGCAATAGTTCTAACTGAATTTTCCGTAAAATTTGATTCATTATTTGTAAACGAATTCACAAGAATATCTGTATCACTTGGTGCCTCCAGAGCCTTGTATGCTTCCAACATCACACCTGTTGTTTTTTCATCTCCTGCTTTTACTGCAAACACTTCTACGCATTGTAAAGTAACAATATCCCAAACTGAAATTTCATTTCTACCAGCTGCAATCATAACGTGTTTATTTTCTGTACGTGGATCATGATTTAATATCAATGCATTAATCCGACTCTTGCTAGGATGAAGCCAAGATCTCAATGGGAATTGAAATCTCAAGTCATACATTGTTAAAATACCTCGCATTGTACCTACTAAAAGCCATGTATGTAATCTATCTACTGTCATAGCTGTAATAATACCATGGCTCTTGGCATTTTGTAATTTCCAAATAATTTCCATAGTTAATAAATCTAATCCATAAATATTTCCTTTAGTCGTAGCAAATAACAGTATAGATTTAGATCCTGCCATAGTATTTGATGCATCTAATTATTCAATCCTTATTAGTTATTTATTAAATTCGTTGTATTATAACTTACTGCTTGTAAAATGTTTCAATATAATTGCATGTTCATCTACCAATTGATATTCACGAACAGTCACACATTTTGAAAACTTTAAAGCTGGTCCTGCATTACGAATGTCCACACTAAATGGATACAAGTTAATTCTTTTTTTTTTAAAAAACAAAAAAAAGTAAAATCAATCTTTTTTCATTACCGAAATACATGAATACTTCCATTATCGGAAGCAGCAGCAATACTATAAGTTTGTTCGATAAATGTCAAACATTTAATTCTTCCCCCTTGTTGACTATAAGTAGCTCGAGATCGATTCGTTACATTTCTTTCTAACCTAGAACAATCCCAAATACGGACAGATCCATCATCAGAGCAAGAAGCAAATAATAAATTATCCCAAGAAATGGCTAACTGATTAATAGTAGCTGTATGTTCTGTGAAATGAGCGATTAATGTACCCTCTGGTTTCCAATTATTGATATTTTTAGAAATGGGCGTTCCTTGAGTTAATCTTCGAATACGTTTCATAACAGCTGGATCAGCAGAAAATTCTATATATATATATATATATATATTTGTGTGTGTGTGTGTGTGTGTGTACACATAATCAAAGTAAATAATTAAATAAAATAAAAAACGTCCTTTTTTAATCACTTTTACCTGGGATATGAGGTGGAAATGCTTCCATTGCAATTTTATACAAAAGTTTTTGTAAATGTGCATAACCAACTATAATGGAAAATTTTTCGTAAGCAATAAACTAGAATATGTATATATATATATATATATATATATGTATTTACCTGAGCTAACATCTTCCTGAAATTCTTTAGAACAAGCTTCATCGTTATTATTTTGTTTATCTTGCGATAATAAACTTAATTCTACAGGATCTCCAATACGAGCGTGCTTACTTTTAATAGCATCCATCGTTAATATGATACCTATATTTTTTCATAAATGAGTACTTTTTTTTTTGTTTTTGCTTTCATAATTTCCACTCATATTACTTTTAGGTCTTTCAAGACTTTTAGGTATACTTGATCCATAAGTATAATCAGAGGGGCTAGGTATAGGTGAATTGAATGTACGACTTGCACCACTTTTCATAATAGGGATAGAAGAAGATCGTTCATGTTGATAAAGTGACTCTCTGCCAGCGTTGGGAGAAAGTGCTTGGATATGAGGTTGGTTTGCCATTCTATTTGGTTTACATACATCCTCTCGAGCGCGTGATTCTGTAATTGTTCTTGGTATTACTGAATTCGAAGCTTTTTGACTATAGAGATGTATGAGTAAAAAAAAATTAAAACCATCCACTCTATATTTATATAAAAGATAAGGAAAGTATTTTACGTTTGATCAGAAGATTTGAAAATTAAATTAGTGTTGACCGTCTTTGACTTCATGGAACGTAATTTCTGTGATAAGTCAGGTAAAAAGACTGTCATAGGCGTCACATTAAGGTTCTTGAGTAGAACTTCACCACGTTCCATATTAAAATCATCTGTCGTTTTGGGTCGACTAAGAGAGGTGTGATTAAATATTACTGCTTGCATCAAGTTTTTTTTTTTTTTACCTCATTTTTGTTTTCGATACTTTAAACACATATTCACGCATAAAACGTAATTTTTCTTCGTCATCCACAGACATGCCAAAAGTTCTTAGTCGTTCAATAAACACTTCATCCCTATTGTATTCAAGTTAGATTTTTTTTTTTTTTGCGTTACTAAGGTTTTATATTTACTCTTGTGAATTATCATGATGTTCTTCTACAACAAAACTATTAAATAAAGAAGCTGCATAAAGAAGCAAACATTCAATATTGGTTCTGCGTATATATATATAATCAAACTAATATTATCAATTACCTTGTCGATGGCTTGAACCGGAAGATGTAGAACGAGGTAATTTTAACGTCGAGCTTTCTTTTGGGAGTTTCGTATTCTGAAGCTTCCAGAAATTGGATTTTGTAGTAGCTTTTGTAGCCCAGATAATGGCTTGTTCATAGACCTGACGAGACAGCTATTCAATAGAGATAATAAGTTATTATCATCCTATTACATAACATTATGTTATATACTTTACAGGTGTTTCTATATTTTGAAGTAAACTCTCTTCACTGATTTCAGCAATATCAGACCTTAAAAAGGGTCGAATCATTGGGTACACAATACACCAAAGATCAGTCTTTGGTAAATGTTTTTCAGTGGATGCAATAAACCCTACAGCCCCATTTCGAATCCATGCATTTGGGTGACACAATAACGGCCAAATAATACCAACCAATTCCCAAAGTTTCATTTTCTGAAATAACCCAAGATCTGCTAAACTTGTTAATGAATTCAATACTTTTTCTACAACAAATTCTTCGGCATCTATATCAAAAAAAAAAAAAAAAAAAAAAAAAAATTAATATTCTTGAGAGTTTGCATAAAAACAATATTATATGATTATTTACCCGTAAGCGCTTGAATCATTAAAGGTAAAATATATTCTTCTAAACTTCTTGCGCCTACAAATGTACCTACACCCTTAATGCTTTCAAAAAATGCACTACGAAGCATCCAATCTTTATCGTTCAAGTATGTAATCATATGACTCAACAAAACATCATTCGCTTTTTGCCTTCCAAAAAAGACACATAAACACGTAATGTTCGTTAACAATGCTCTCTTGACAGAACTTTCATTATCAATCAACAAGATAGTAGCTTGCTCTTGAATAACAGCATGTAAATCTTGAAGTGAAGAATCGTATGCTGACTAGCGAAAAAAAAAAAAAAAAAAAAGTTACAAGATGATCTACAGATGTTACAAAACAGTATACTCTTTTACCTCAAAGTTAAGATCTTCCGAATCTGTATCTGTTACAGGATACACATTATCTGCTTTTAACAATTGTGTCATTTCTAAAAATCGAAGTGCAGTTTCCGCTATTAAAGCAATACAGCTAGCATATGTTGATCGAACGAGCACATCTGGGTCTGTAGAAAATGGTCGAATGCTGGGTATAATGTATTCTGGAAAGATACGAGCGTTGATAGGAGAAATTGATTCGACCATACACAACTATACATGATTATAAGAATGATGTTTCACGTTGATTTTATATTTTAAAATCTTACCACTTGAGTTAATGTCTTGATCGCATTGGCTCTCACAAGAGATGCTTCATCAGTTAATAATACTATGAGGTAAGGTACTAATCGATCCAATTTCACATCATCTGGAAGTCGTTCAGCTAAACCTAACAAGATATCAAGCGCTTTTAATTTTGAACTTGGATAAAGTGTGTTTCGAATCAATGAACAAACAAATGATAATAGAATTAAAGATCCTTCCTCTATTTATATATATATATAACTACATTAAAATAAAAAGGTTTCAATACAAATATATATAGTATTCTACTTACCACCAGGTTTATAAGATATAGGTGGATTCTCAACATCGTTAGAAAAATTTAGTATATTTGAAGTCGGAGGAAGTAAAATCTAAATCACAAAAATGAAATAAGAATTTATACTATTCGCTTTATTTTGAAAAGAGAGACTTACAGATGAGGCAGTTGTTGTGTTAGACAGGTCAGTTCTTGTTCTACGTTTTTCTCCTTCATTTACTTCATCAGAAGGAAAAGAGATAAAATACATGATTTTTTCAAAGTCATAAAATATACGTTCAATCTTTTCATCAGCGTCTGTTAATTTTCTACTGTTGACACTTGGATATGCAGAGGATAAAGCGGACATGATGGTAGACTCTGCTTGCGGTGGTTGGTTATCCACTTTATCAATTAAAGAACTCATATATTGGTATAAGAAGGAGTAAAAATAATAAGGAAACGCTTTTCCATGCCATTCTGAAAGATATTCCTCTGCTGACAATCGAGATGTTGGATCAATTTGAATCATATGTTTGACCATATCCTATATAATGTATTAGGAATTATCAAGAATGCTAGAAAGGCACCCTTTTTTTTTTTTTTTTCTTTACTTACTCTTATGTTTTTATCCTCAATCTTTTCCAAACTTGCATCTGGATTATATTCTCCACTTCTGTACTTGAACAGTTGTGATAAAGTGAATAAGGGCGTACCTTCCAGAAATAATTCGGCAATAACACATCTAACATGCAGTATTAAAAATGATATCAGTATATTCCTCTCATTTATGACTTACCCAACCGAGAAAATATCCATGGCAGGTGTCAATTCACTTTCGTTATCATTGACTGCCATCTTTCTCTATATAAACATATTAATATGAGCCCTCTCTCTCTCTCTCTCTCTTTTTTATATATAAATGTTCACCATTCTTTGATCTATCTCTGTTCCAGACTTATAAAATCGCTCAGGAGCAATATAACATGTCCTCCTATGTGATGTATCAAAAAAGAACGAAAAATCAGCGGGATTATCCTAAAAAAAAAAAAAAAAAAAAAATCCATTAGCCTACCTATAAAAAAAAAAAAAATTAACGCATCTGTTTCAATTTACCTCTGGTAAATAAGTGGGTTTGTAAAATGCAAAATCTACTAAGAAAGCCCAATTCCAAGATGTGACCAAAACGTTTTCTGTCTTGATATCACCATGATATACATTTTTTGCGTGTGAATCCGCTACTCCTTTTAATAATTGATATGCAATCCATTTTTTTTCAATGATAGTTAAAAATGGCCGAGTACTTTTTGCATAATAAAAACGTTTAGTAATCTTATCAACAAGTAAAAAAAAAAATAAGGCAGTGTACCTGATTCTATCATATAAACTACTGTATAGATATTGTCGAACTAATAAAGTAGCTCGTTCTGTATTCAATATTCTCTGAAAATAAAAAGCATTTGGCACTTGTAATAATGCTTCTCTTTCCTCTATACATTTTGGTTTTTTAGATGGGGAAAAAAAAAAAAAAAAGCACGAATCACATCAAATCATAATAAAATTACCGTTAAACTTTTTCACTTGTTTTAACAAAGACATGCCCGATTCAGGCTTTACAAATAACTTGATAACAACATGACCATCTTTATGTCTACCACGTAGCGTTTTCATGAATCGTGCTGCTCCAATACTATATATATATATATATATATATTTGCATAAATCGTTAACATGGTTCAGCTTAAACTTTATTTTAAAAAAAAAATAGATTGCCTTTTCTCATAATACACGTCGCCTAATTCGCTAACATAGCTTCCAATAGCTGCGATATCTGTAAAATTGGATATATTGTTTCCCATTATTATGATAAAGAAAATCAACTTTTTTTTTTTTTTTTTTTTTTTTTTTGGTATGTACGAAAACGGTTTTTTATCTGAGGTGTGACCTGCTTACTTTCTCCCTTTAATCATGTGATATAAAAAACTGGCAACCTTTTGAATTTATTTTAGATTGGGCAATAGCGTGAGAATTTAATTCGATTTATACACAAGCGCAAATATATTAGATGATAAAAAGTTAAAATACCCACGGTTTTTACTTGTTTCTGACAGGTAAATTTTAATGAATGAAAAAGTAATAGGAAAATGATTATAGATGGAGAGAATGAAATGTAAAAAAAAAAAAAAAAAAAAGTATTTAAAAGTGAGAAGTATACCATTCACTTAATTGTTTCATGAAATAGAAAGATGGATTAGGAGAGATAGTTTTTGAAGAACCAAGGTATAAAGAAGTAAGGATCAAGAGAATGATATGATAGAGTAAGAAGATCCAAGCGATGACGGTGATGACAGTGGTTGCTTTATGTTTTGTAAAGAGCACGATATCTTCTTGAATGGTATGAATAATTTCATGTTGTTTATTGAATTCGGTAGATAATGAATGGATGATATTTTCTTGTTGAATGATTTGTTGATGATATTGATTTCGTTCAGATTCCAGATCCTGAATTTTCTTTGAATAATCCGCTACTTGATCTGATCGATTTACAGTTGTTCTGGCTTCATCCAGGTCAAACTTTTGTCGATCAATGATATCAATTAGTTTTTTGTTTTCTTGGTGTTGTTCATCGAGTTTTAAATGTAAATCAGATTTTTCGGCTTCGAGTTGATTTAATTTTGATTCAGCAAATTGTAAATTCTCTTGTGTAGTTGTGAATTCAAGTTGTATATTTTCAATCTCTTGTTGTTTCCTTGTCTTTTCTAATTGGAATTGATCGATTATGCCTTGTAATTCGTTTATTTTATCAAGTCTCTCTCGTTCTTTATGCTTTTGTTGAAGGACAAGTGTCTTTTGTTGTTCAGCTTCAATGTTCATGTGCTCTAATCGTGTTTGTAATTGTGTGATACGTTCTGAATGTTCTTTAGCCATTGTTAACATTCTTGATTCACATTCTTTTACTTGCTTTGTTGCAATTAAATTGTTCTTTTGTAAAGTAGCTACTAAATCCGATGAAGACTTTTTTTTTTTTTTTTGAAAAAGTGTGTGTATAAGTGAATCTATCAGTTATTTATATATCTTTTATCTTACATATTCTGTATACGTATGACGTGGAAGGAATTCTTGTTCATCCTCTTCATACACTAAAAAAAAAAAAACAATTAATTTAATACATATTTTTCTTTGTTATCAAAAAAAATTGTACCTGATTTATCAGAAGAATCATCCGTCTTGTTCAAATAAAAAAAAAATTAATACAATGAAAAAGAGAGAAAGAAAGAAAATATGACTTACAACACTTGGATGATTTGGACTGGATCTACCCAAGACATCAAAATATTCATTTTTTTTAGACGCATGAGAGGATCTTGTAGGTCTTGAGTCTAATATGCTAGGTTCAAGTTTATTGTGACGGATAAGAAAGAGTAAACGAATGAAATCTTCAGGCGTCATTTCGATTTGAGCGTTTGCTTCACAAAAAGGCCTTATGGCCATCATTTGTTGTGCATTCAAGACGTAATGGCCTTCTCGTTCGTTATAGAGATCAAGGAATTGTAACCATTCATAAGCAGGTGCTGTACCGTTATTACGACGTGGTGAAACTTTAAAGAATGCTTGAATGTAAAGTTCGACTTGTTCGTCTGTTAATACAAACTTTGAAAGTAGCATTAGATAAAGTTTTTTTTCTTTCTTTCTTTTAATATTATTTCTTTCTTTTACCTTTTGTTGCTGTTGTTGTTGTTGTTGTTGTTGCTGTATATTTTCTTTTCGTAACATTTTGAAAAAAAAAAAGCTTAAAATTGATGCAGAGAGCCCTGAGAAAAAAAAAAAAAAAAGTGTTGTGTATGACAAGGAAAAAGAGAAAACGGGGTGTTAAAACTTTTTTTTTTTTTTCCTTTATTTTTATACCTTTTTTTTTTTTCTTTTTTCTTTCTTCTTTTTTTATATTTTATTTTATTTTTTTAGGTGCATCAAATGGATAATGAAACAAATGCCCGACCTATTAAAAGGAGAGCACGTATGGCATTATCATGTCAAAGGTAAGGTAAACAAAGGAATAATAAAAAAAAAAACTTTTTTTTTTTTTTTTGTATTACAACAAACCAATAAAGGGAATTTTAATATTTTTTTTTTTTTTTTTTTTTTTTTTACAATAGATGTCGAAAGCATCGTTCAAAATGTTCTCGTTCAAGACCAACGTGTGAACAATGTACAGCAGCAGGAGTGGAATGTACTTACCTTGAAATACCTGGGGATTTAGAAAGTACAGCTTTACGTGATCGGTTTGCAGGACTTGAAGATCAAATTCATTCACTCATGGATGAGTTTGGGAATATTGAAGCGCTTGTCAAATCTAACACGCCTAGTCATAATAATATAAATACAACAGATCATTCTAATGTACGAACAAACGCTTTAGAAAATTGGAATATTCATCAACCACAAGGAGCATCAGGACTTTCAATTGATACACACATGTATCATGTGACAGATATCTATTCAACATTAATTCAATTCGCAAGAGAAAATACGAATGCAATCACCTTATACCCACAACCAGATCAACAAAAGAAACCTATTTGGCTTATAAGAAATCATTCAATTTTTACCAACGTACGTCTTTCTCATTTTACTAGTTTAAGACCCAATGTAAATGATGGTGAAGATACTGAAGATGATGCATTACATTTAAAAGCAATGGCCGAAGCACAAAGATTAAATGATATGGATACAGATGATGATGATGATGACGACGATAGTATACCAGAACCTTTATCACCTATTTTAGTTCAAAGATTATTATCACTTTACAAGAATTGTTTATTATATGGAGCAGTTCAACCGTTTGATATATTATTTAAAGATGTCTTGATGGATCCAAGTATTTTATCACCTTCATTTCAATTATTATTAGCCTCTATTCTATGTCATATGTTACCTCATGCTTATTATTGGCATCCAGAAATATTTGAAAATACAACGATGACCGAATCAAAATGTACAGAGATATCGATTACATATTATAAATGGGCCAAAAAATTATTATCTTCAATTTATTTTGATGCACCTAGTTTAACAACATGTCATGCGATTTGTAACTTGGTATTATATCATATAGAGAATGGAAATACATCTGTTATTTATATTTATTCAGGTATGGCAGTTCGAATGGCACTTTCATTAAAACTTTATAGAGAAGACGCGTTAGATGCAATATCAGAAAATCAAGTTGAATTATTTCCATTCTTGTATCGACCCCCCGTGATGGTTGTGAAACAATATGCAAGATCTTTACTTTGGTTCATGTATTTCTTGGATACAGCTGCATCTCATTATCATAATAAACCGTATGAAATTCATTTAGATGATCATGTCAGTACGACTACTTATTTTAAAAATCCACCTATTTCAAGCGCAGGTGTAGATGAACATCAAGCATTTTTTCAATTCATTGAATTTCATACCTGTCAAATTACAAGAGATATACGTCGTACCATCTTTACACATCCGGAAGAAGATCAAACGAGTTATGAAGCAATTGAAAGGATTGAAAGAAGATTACTTGAATTTCAAACTCAATTACCTTCGATTGATTTAAATAATCATACCAATATTTGGCATAGACGATGTATATTTAAACAATGGATTCGACATCATGGACATTGGATCTTAATCCATCAATCTTATTTACCTACGCCCATGTCCGTTGCACGATGTACTACTGCTGCCTTTGCTTTGGTCGAATTATTTGATCATTGGATTGTTGAAATCGATTGTTATTTTAGACCCTGTGTCCATGAACTTAAACAAGCTTGTGAAATCTTATTATATCATGTTGATCAAAATACCCCAATTAAATTAAATGCTTTACAGGGTTTGGTGAGGTTAATTAATGTCTTGTTGAAAACTCCCGTAGGTGAAATAGCTAGAACCCGACCCTTTGTACAACGTGTATTAAAAGCAATTGCCGAGAATAATAATAAATAAATAATAATAAAATATTTTTATTTATTTTTTTTTTACAAGAGAGGTGGACTATGATAATGTCTAGAAGGTGATAATGATCTCTTCTTTATATCATATGTAGTAGCAGTAGTAGTAGTAGTAGTAGTAGGATGATGATGATGAGGAGGAGGAAGAGAAGAAGAAGAAGAAGGAGGAGGAGGAGGAGGAGGAGGAGAAGAATGATGCTTTAAGGTATGATGAAAAGTACTAGAAGTACTAGTAGGAATAGGTGATCGAGATCTTGAATGATGTGAATGTTTTTGTTGTTGATATAATGGAGGAGGAGGAGGAGGAGGAGATCGACCACGAGGTGGAGACATTGAACGTCGTCTTTCATAACTTCGACTGTATGGCATACGAGATAAATGATGAGGTGGTGGTGGTGGTGGATTAGGTGGTGTTGTAGGTCCACCTAATCTCCAAGATGCACTAGGTGCATTACGAGCCCACTTATCGGGAATTAGAAATCTTTTTTCGAATCACATGTTTCCATAGTTTTTTTTTTTTTTTTTTTTTTTTTTTACTTACTTGAACACTGATCGTATATCCGTCAATACGTCTACCATGCATTTCGTTAAAAGCATCTTCTGCATCATGTGGATCCTCAAATTCCACAAAAGCGTACCTAAAATAAATTATATACGTGAATAAAAAAAAAAAAAAAAAAAAAAAAAAAAAAAAAAAATTAAAAATAAATAAACAATCTTTTTACACTTTGGCTGAAAATGATTTAGGTGCAGGAATATCACAACGAACAAGTCTACCGTATCTATGTAAGAAAAAAATAAAAATAAAAATAAAAAAAAAGGTTAAGAAAATAAGGGCTTCTTGGTTTGTTTCTTTATAAATAAAGGGTCTCTTTTTTTTTTTTTTTTTTTTTTTTTTTTTTGCCGAGATTATTTTATATTCGTAATTTCGTTCTTTTTTTTTTTTAAATCGACTAAAAAATATATATATATATATATATATATACATATATACTCGTGCGAAAAAAAAAATATATAGAAAAAAAAAAGGGTTTACTAGTTTACCGTTCGAATTCGTAAGCAAGGTCTCTTGCGCGTGTTCGTCCTCCAAAGCCAGCTACAAATAATGTTGTCCTCATCTCGATTTTTTTTTCTCGTGTTTATAAATATATATATATATATATATACGTGGTTTTTTTGGTATTTAAAAAGAGAGAAGGGAAGAAGAAAAAAGAATCAACAGAAAAAAAAAAATAAATAAATAAAAAAAAAAATAAAAAAAAATAAAAAATATAGCTGACATCACACACACACACACACTCGCACTCACTCACTCACACACACTACTACTACTACTGCACACTCCACATCAAGATATTAACATTATAAGCATCTTTTTAAACTTTGTTTGAACACCCCCCCTTAGATTACTTTTAGTAATTTTATTAAAAGTCAGTTATTTTGGGTTTTTTTTTTTTTATTTGGTTTCCATGGATTCTCTTTGATCAAGAAAAAAAATAAATCAACTACATATTTCTTTCTTGTACTTTTAAAAAGATAAAAAGATAAAGAAGGGGGGGTGGGATTTGAAGAAAGACAGCTTTCTCGATGATTATTAAATTTTTTTTTTTCTCTTAAAAAAAAAAAAAAAAAAGGATGAGGGTCCGTTGGTTACACGCTATTCTAAAAAGCTCAAATCCAAATCCTTTTGTTCCAAAAAGACTTGTAAAGGAAGAAACAAGTGATAGGATTTCAATTCATCCAACGTAACCCATTTCCAGGTACCTTGTAATTTTTCAGGTTCCATCACTTTGACATCCTTCACCGAATCCACTTGACTGTACATGAATATCGTCACATAATGCTTTTGTTCGGTTGGCATGATCGTATTCAATGCAGTAATAAATCTAATTTGACTTTTATCAAGCTTTAAATTCGTTTCTTCTAATACTTCTCGAAAAGCACACGTCGCAAAATCTTCAAACATGTCGAGATGACCTCCTGGAAGTCCGTAACTGTTGGCTCCATGTGAGCCTTTACGTTGCCCGATAAGGAACCGCTTTTTACCAGCGTCATTTGGGTCCTGATGGATCACAAAACAACCTACCCCTACTCGAACGTGTTCTTGAACTGTCATTTATGTAAAAAAAAAAAAAAAAAAAAAAAAATTGTTTTCTAGGGAAAAAAAAAAATCGCTTTTATTAAAAGCCGTCGCGCTTAAAGTGCGGGGGAGCTGAATTCTTTATTAATAGGCATTTACAAAAGTGCTTAAGGTATATGTATACTTTCTCTCTTTGGGAAGAATTACATCTTCGTTTCGTATGGTAACGTTGCTCAGAAAAAAAAAAAAGAGTGACCAAAGCTCTTGGTTGATTTGAACAAAGTGACTTCATGTCTATAATATAATAACGAGAAAATAAATATCTAGCATAATCGTAGTATGATAGCTCATAATAAAGTACATCTCCGCTCATTAAAAAAAATATAAAGACAACTTCTGTAATATAATTTTTTTTTTTTTTTTTAAATGAAAACATGTCTGATGAACAGGACTTTGGTTCTAAATTAGATACATACCTCTCCGATTCAAAACAAGAAAAACCTTCAACACAACAACAACAACAAAGCCAATGGGTACGAGATGAAAAGACGGGCGTATTTGTAGATCATAATCGAGAACTTGTCATGTACATTCAAGCTGATGGAAGTTGGGCTTGTGGAGACTACCATCAATTCTATCCGATGCGATACGTATTTGACTTGACAACCCAAGCTTGGTTAGATACAGTGACAAACGAATACTCATTTTACGATGAAGTGACACAAAGTTATATTCCCTTAACCGATGCCTATTGGCAAGGTCATCCACAAAGTACGGAATCTTTTCGACTGGTAGTTCAAACCTCACCTTTTTATGAACCAGGACAAGTAGTGTTGATTGACGAAAACGGGTTGACGATCGGTCGCGATCGGTCTTGGGATAGTCGATTGAGGTTACCCGAGATGATTGTAAGTAAATACCATGCGATGATCTACTTTGATAAACAAGAAAAATTATTTTATTTAATTGATAATGGATCACAACATGGTACGTTTGTGAATCAAACAAGGCTATCTGAACCAAAACAAGCAAGTCTACCGTACGAGTTAAGAGATAAAGATAAGGTTCGAATTGGGTCTACGGTATTGGAAGTGCATATACATGCGATGGGTTGGCCTTGTCACGATTGTTTAGCAAGTGTGTTGATTGAAACAAGTCAAGGTAAAAAAGAAAAACAGCAACAACAACAACAAGAATACGTTCAGCAGCATGTGGATTTAGAAGAAAGTAGAAGAGATTGGATTCATCAACAACAAAAAAAGTTGTATCATGTACCTCCTTCTCCTCCTCTGCCACAAGAAAATTATATTGATCGTGCTCAACTTCGAAGAAATCATACAAAACCTGAAAGATTTATTTCTCCAGAACAGGATGTACATGTTAAGAAAGAACAAGTAGAAGAATATACCCCAATACAACAACAACAATATCATATTTCTTATCAGACACCTGTCAGTGGTATTGGTAATCAAATGTTACAGAAATTAGGCTGGCAAGAAGGTCAAAGTTTAGGGAAATATGGTAACGGTATCTTGGAACCGATCCGACCTACAACTCAATTAAGTCGTACCGGTTTAGGTGCCACCACGACTACTCAAACACAACAATTGGATCCAAATGAATCCAAAAAAGAAAAACAATGGAGATTAGCTCAAGAAAGATATAAAAATACTTTTACTTAAAAAAAAAAAAATTTTTTTTACATAAAAACTTTGTATATAATGTTATGTTTAAGGAGGAAGAAGGGGGGGGGGGAATAAGTAAAGAAAAAAAAAAAAGAGTGTGTGTGAGGGAGTTGTTAATACATTTTTTTTTTTTTTTAGTTTGAGATCTTGAAATCGCCAGACTTAAAGACACAAGTCTTATCAGCTTTGCTAGAGGTAGCATAAACCTTATAATGATAATCTGAAGCAGTATCAGGGTTATTCAAAACTAAATGATCCTTTAAAGAGAAGGAGTTTTGGAAAGATTCAGTACCGACCCAAGCAACATTGACTAATTCTTCTCCCTTGAAGAGTTCAACCTTAGTTAATGCATCTGTTTGAGAAGCACCATCACGGTTAGCTTGAACGTGAATATGATCATTGAGTTTGAAAACATCGCCTGTCTTGGGATAATCAACAGTTAAACCGAAACAACCTTCTTCGTATTCTGGGTTATAAATACTGTTATCATGAAGTGATTCAGTATATTCAAGATCACCAGCGGCGTTGGTATGACTACCAGTAGTCACCTTGAATGTTCTAGAGGTCTCAAGACAATCGGGTCCATGTTGGCCATTAATCAAATTAGTAACCCAAACACTAAAATAAATAAAAAAAAAAGTTAATTTACACCAAATTATAATTTTTTGTGCGGACTCTTACCGATAATAGTAAAGACCAGCAGGTACATTTTTAGGAACGGCATCTGTAATTGTGGCAGATTTGCTTAAAGCGTATTTACCCTTCCAGACATTTTGAACATATTTAGCTTTACCATCTTTAGAGACAGAGTATAACTATTTTAAAAAAAAAAAAAAAGAAGTTAATAAAAAAAATCTATTTATAAGATTGTGCTACATTACATCAAGTCCAGTAATTGTCTTTGTACGTTCATCTGGTTTTCTAGCTATTTAATTTTTTTGTTAGCTGATTCTAAGGGGTAAAAAAAAAAAAAAATTATAATGACTTACTGACTGTGATCTTGGTCTTTGCGCCAGCAACAACAACAGTAGAAGCTGTAGGTGCAGTAACAGCAAGTCCTAAAAAAAAAAGAAAAAAAAAACGTGTATGTTTGAGTATTTGTTTGTTTGTTTATAAATTGAATTTTTATTTACCACCACACCAAGCTTTGATGGCATCAGCATAAGAATCAGCTGTGGTGACAGAAACAGCTGAAGCTAATAAAAGTGCAGAAATAGCGGTGACAGAGAACTTCATTATAAAAAAGGAGAGGGTTTTTTTTTTTTTTTTTTAAAGAAGAAAGTAAAAGAGAAAGAAAACAAAGATTTTTTTTTTTTTTGAAAAAAAAAAAAATTGTTTTTATATACAGACGAATTGGACCTTTAAATGTTACACGCTATTATACAAAAACAAAAAGATCAAGCTAATTTAAAAATTGCTATTCTTATTTCTTATTCCTTTTTCATATTGAATGCAGGTATTTTTTCTTTTTTCGCTGTATACATCTATCAATAAGCAACATTTGATATTTCTTTAAATAAAGAAAGAAAAAAAAAAAAAAGTATGCAGATTTATGATTCATCCGCTACTGTCCTTTTTTTTTTTTTTTTTTTGTTAACCAAGAAATATATATATACTGCAGCAACTCTGTCTTTCTTCTCTTTTTTTTTTTACGCTGTAGATATAATATATTTAATTGAACTGGGTACCTTTTTGGTTCCTAATCCTAAAAGAGCAATTTTAATCAATTTTTGGCGGAGTCCATTTCAAATAGTTGGAACCCCCTTTGTGTCCAGACGGCACTTACCTTTATGTATACAATGTACATTTCACTTTTTGTTGTTAGAAGATTTTTGATCCAATCGTTTCATTTATCCAAATGATTTTTTACTCTATTTAGTAATGTTCAAGTGTAACTATATATTGATGATCAATAATTTTATACTGTCAAGAATAAGAAAGTAGCGGCATAATATCATTTAATAAAGAATGTCGTTTTTTTTTTTTATGAAAGAGAGATTTTTTATTGATTGGAATGATCAAGTTCCTTATGATGATATTAAAGAGAATAAAAGTATATATATATATAGCCTTTCAATTATAGTTGAAACACTTTGAAGTATTTACCTCGGTTCATGTATGTGTATAAAATTTTACCTCCTTTATTTATTTATTTATTTTTTTTAAGCAAGCAGAACAAAGAAAATTGGTTCAATTAAGACTATTTACGATCTGATTGTTTTTAGTAAATTCCCTCTCTTTTTTTTTTTTTTTGCTATCTCTCTCTCTCTCTTCCTCTCTCTCTCTCTCTTTACGTTTCCTCCCGCCCTACCCCTTTTTCTAATAAAAATTTGCATTTGAGGCACATGAAATCTTGCATAATGAAGTCCGTGCATTCTTTTTTTTTTACATTAATTAGTTGTTCTTTTTATACATTACATCAAGACTCTATATCGCTATGTTTAATAATAAACTATAGTATAATATGAACTCCTTTTCATTTTGTATATTTAGACTGTCCTTGTTTCATACCATAACTGCTACAGAATTGGTATATATATACACTTGTATTTTAATTAAATAAAAATTGTTCGTCATTCGTGTTTTCAAATTAGTATGTAGGTAATTTACTTTGATTCATTTTCTCTGCTTCTACGTTGTGGCTATACTTTAATCATGTTTGTCAAAACGAGAATAGAAACGTGAAAAACAGGAGGAGAGTGATGTGAGTTGTGGTCACACTACATTAAGACAATAAAAAATAGTTACTTTATTTTATCAAATAACTACAAAAAATTATAAGACTCAGAAAATATTTCCATTGAATCAATTCTATAGTAATATTTTGTAACCAAGAGATCAGTTTAGTTATTCGGTACAGGCCTCAAAAATGAACTGAATGGTAAGCCGCATTAAAATTTCCGGTAAAAAAAAAAGTGATCTTCATGATAGGTTTAAGACAATGGCCCACTATAATTGCTTGCAGCAAATTCTAAAAATAAATATTTACAGAAATATTCTCTCTCGATTGTTGTACAGAGAATAAGCGTCTAAATAACTAATGGTGTTTTTTTTAACAAAAATAGTTATTTTAGAACGCACCCAAAAAAGTAACTATGTAAATGTACGGATTTAAAAAAAAAAACCTGTTCTTTTTTTAGGAGAAGTGAGAGGCCAGACCGAGAAAAAGAAAGAAAACGCGTGAATCTATTAATAAAATATGTATTATAGACTTTCTAATTTCCAGTTTATTTATATTTTATGTTTGTATTCGTCTCTTTAAAATAAAGTCGAGACAAGATATTATTAACAAGTAGATCTTATATTTATCAAACTTTCTAAAGTAAGTATTCTGGTATTACCGTCAAACTCATCTACTTGCATATTCTATTCTGACAAATCATATGTATATTCTTTATTTCATTAGATTTAAGTTAAAAGAGACACGGTACGGACAACCTTTTTTATGAAAACATGGAGCTTTATAGAGAGAGAGAGAGAGAGAGAGCGAGAGAGAAAGAGTATGAAGGATACTACACTCATTGTATCAAGTATTAATGTTGTCCAAAGTACGACTACAAATGTTTTTTTTTATTATTATTTTTGCAATTTGTAAACAGCTCCGACAAAATTGATAATTTATACTTTGATATGAAAAAAAAAAAGGGTGACCCAGTTCAATCATCATCGTCATCATCATCCTCCACTTTATCAGTCGCTTTTGAATAGACTTCAGATAAACCAAGCTTAGAAGCTCTATCTTGACCATCTCTTAAAACATTGATGATTCTTACTTTATCAGTTTGAGATGTGCTATCCTTTAGTACAGAACACCAAGCGAAATCCATTGCTTCGAAATACTCCTTGTATTCAAAAAGATCTGTATCATCCTTATATGCTTCACAAAAATCATGAAAATCTCCCGTATAATTTAATAGTCTTTGAATGGCTGTAGTAGGCGTTAAATGGATTGTTTCTAAAATGATCGGTGCGAAATCTTGCCATAGTTGAGGCAAACTTACATATCCTTCATCTAATTCTACCCTAAGATAGGACTCGATTTATATATTGTTTGTTATTGTTTTAATTATATTTACCTTTTACGAAACTTTCGAAGTATTTTTGTATAAGCTTCATCGATTTTTTCAAGTTTTGTTTCTTCGTTCATATCTAGGGAAATAATTAGATAGTAAACACGAAAGAAAGAATAATAAAAAAAAAAAAAAAAAAAAAAAAAAAAGTGGCTTGCATTGAAATTATTTTATTTGATATATGTAGATTTAAAAAAGTGGTTATAGAGAAATGAATCTAATGTTTTTCATTTCTAATAGTGTCTAATTCTGTGCTAGAGGGAGTTTCATGAATTGATGTTACAACAGTAGGACTATTACTGGGAGAAGGGTAATGTTGACTGACATTATCGTCATCGATAATGTCATCTTGTTTCCAGTCAAATTCATTTCCTTTTGCCTTGGCAATTAAGAAACGAATCCATAAAGGCATGAAGGAACGACTGAAGGCAGCAGTCCACCAGTCTTCACGTTGAGAGTAATCAGGGTGAATACGACCACCAGAAACTTTATCGATAATTAAGACGATACCATTAATGATGATATAAGCAAAAATACCACCAATGATACCATAAGCAATGGAATAAGTAAATGGCATGACAGCTAAAGTAATAAAGGCAGGGATAGCATCACCAGGATAATCCCAATTAATATTACGAACACTTGAAGTCATCATGGAACCAACCAAGATCAATGCAGGTCCAGTAGCCCAAGGAGGGAAACTAGCAAAGATAGGTGAAAAGAAGATAGAAATAAAGAAACCAAAGGCTGTAACGATCGCAGTGATACCGGTTCTTCCACCTTCTGTAATACCTGCACCCGATTCAACAAATGCTGTACAAGAGGAACTACCGAAACATGAACCAATGGTGACGCAACAAGCATCAGCCAAGAAAGCACGCGTGGAATGCTCAAAATCACCAGCTTTATCAGTGAATCCACCATAACGAGCCATGGAGTACATGGTACCGGTGGTATCTAAAATATCAACATAAACAAATGTAATAAGAGCAATCCATACTTCCTTGGTAGAGAAATCAAAGTTCATTTGTCCCAGCACATGCTTCAATTTATGTACAGTGACTACTTTCTTGAAGTAATCAAACATGTTGTTACCAGCTTCGGTATAAGGGAAATATGTAATTGGACTGTCACGAGGCCAAGAAGTGATGGCAATCACAAGAATAGCAATCAAAATCGCACCACGGACACGGAACATAAGTAAGAGTGACATGAGCATCAAGCCCAAGAGACCCATATAAAGTGTGGGTGATGTCATATGGCCAAAGAGACATTTACCGTTTTCATCTAAAGCATCTGCAGGACAACCACCCAAGGTAACAAGTGTAGAATAATCTAATCGAACCAATCCGATACCAGCAGAAGATTGAAGACCGATAAAACAAAGATAGAGGCCAATACCGCAACCCATTGCAATCTTGATACTCATTGGGATAATACGAGCTAACCATTGACGGATACCAAAGATTGTCAAAATGAAGAAAATGATACCTTCCATAAAGACAGCGGATAAAGCAGTTCCGTAAGAAACAGAACCAGAACCGTGGTAACCAACAATAGTATAAGTGAAATAAGCATTTAAGCCCATACTACAGAAAAATGAATGAGTATTTTCTATGTAATATAATCCTATATTTAAATTTTTAAGATGCTTACCCAGGTGCCATACCGATAGGAAGGTTAGCACAAAGACCGATAAGAACAGACGAGATCATGGCACAAATGGAAGTAGCCATGATCATGTCAAGTTTAACTTCATAAATACATTGCAAGTAATCAGGATTTAAGTCACAAACTGGGTCTTCTGGCGTAGCGTCACAGACACAAGGACCACCACTTTCTGAAATAATAGAAGCATTTACAGAGATAATATAAGCCTTTTTTTTTTAAAAAAAAAAAACGTCAATTTATAAAAATTTTCTCACACTTGTTTGTTGTAATAACTTACCATAGCAAAGAAAATTGTGAGACCAGCACGAATTTCTGTTGAAAACTTTGTACCCTTTCTCTCTTTCTTATGACCCGAATTCTCTAACTGAAAGTATTTTCCAATTCGAGAATGGGCTACGGCGTCGTTTAAGCGATCGACCCAAGACATTTTTTTGTAAAGTCAAATAAGTTGTGGTGTTAAAAAAAAAAAATTAAAGAAAAGAAGTTAAAAAAAAAAATTATTATTTTTATATTTCTCGGTCGATAGAAAAAAAAAAATCCGTTGTGGTAAAGGTACCAATGAAAAGGTAGCTACTCTATTTAGACTATTTGTTTCTAACTCTTTTAAAAATGGTTTTTTCTTTAGAAATCCGATTGTTTTAGTTAAATAAAACTCATGGCTTTCTTTTTTTGTTTTTCATACTTTTCTATTCGTGATTAAAACCCTTTTTTTTTTTTTCTTATCATGATTTTTGGTTTTCAAGAAAAAAAAATTTTGACGTTTTTTTTTTTTCTTATTTTCCAGTGAGACATTTTTTACATTTTTTTATTCCTAGATCAGATGAGCTGATGTTTAACTATTTGCTCTTGTGATATTATTCTTTCTAGAAATTCAAAGATCATATCTCAAAAAGAAAATATATATATATATATATATTATATGTATATTTTAGCTAAAGGAATGAGGTCATGTACTCTGTAAATCGCATTGTTGCTTTTTAAGGATTTTTTTTGATAACAGTTCTTGTGATACAAAATAAAATGAAATCTTTCCGTGTAGAACCCAGATAAAAAAAATATAAAAATTACAATACAGCGCAGGCTTTTTTTTTTCGATCATTCAAAACGCATTGTTCTGTGCCTTCTTTTTCTTTTTTCTTCTTTTTTACTTTGAGAAAAATAACTTCAAATTTAGCAAAACGCGTACAAAAGTCAAAAAAAATAAGAAAACAAGAAATCAAAAAATCTAAAAATCATAGTATTTGATCACTTAGAAATCATTTTGGATTACGATTATATCTTCATTTAAAACAGATACGTTTCTCAATAAAATATATCATTTCTTGATAACAGTTCTTCACTTCCTGGACTCTCCGATAAATAATCTATTAGAGCTTTTTCATTCGTCTGATCTAAGTAGGTTGTATTTTTTTTTGAAGTATTTTTGCTATGATAAAAATGGTTAGGCTTTAATGCGATAATAGGTTAGAAATGTTTCTGGAGTCTTGATCTGCAAAACTGTATTATGTATTAAAAAAAAAGTTTATTAAGCGCGTCTTGCGGTAATGCCACTACTCTATTTTTTTTTGATGTTTTTCCGGTATTTCTTTTTTCTTTTGTACTTTTTTTTTTTTTTGTTCTTTTTTTTTTTGACATATATAAATTTTTGTCGCCGTTAATTACACTTCGACATACAGTTTTTTTTTTTATGAGAAAAATTAAATGTATATTTGCAACTTTATTTATATATCTTTCTCTGTCTTTTGCTTATTGGAAAGGCTGTTATTATGTACATGACAGTATGTATTAATGTGTCAATAAATATATATCTAAAGCGCAGAGTGAAATAACTACGGACTTAAACTAGAGTTTGCCGAAACAAAATATTCATAACAATAACATACATGCTCCAAATAACTAGAAAACAAAATTATTAGGAATCATCGCACAAGTATAACAAGTGCAAGAGTGTAATTGTAACGCTTAAAACTAGATATATACCTCTGAGATATTTCGGTCATTATTATTACTGGATTTGACATGCGTATAGATGAAGGAGGAGGTTGTAATGATGAAAATATGTATTTACCACTCAAAAGTAAAAGAATAATTATAGCTGATGGCATAGATGTTGCACTTGAAGAGGAAAACATGTGAGTATATTATTATATATCACATATTTGCAAAACATTCATTAAGCACTATAACCAGAAATCGAGTCAGTGAAGTGCGAAATTATTTTTGCTTTGAAGGATGCATAGCGCACATCTATAGTGAGTATTTTACACGTGCAGCAATTTTTTTAAAAAAAAAATTACCCTAAAATAAACAAATATGTGGATTCTGTAAATAAAAAAATGACATTTGTGACAAATATTTGTGTTACACAATTTGATCAACATTGTGTGTATGTTTGATAGTTTAATCAATTAAGAAAAGAGAGAAAACGTTTTGAGAATCAAGTTTGTTGGGTCCCATTGAGAAATATATATATAAAGTCTAATATAAAAATGGGTTATTTACCTATAAAGGCTTAAAACCGAGGATACGATAAATTCATTCGCTTCAAAACGTGATATTATGGCTTCTTTCAATATCTGCAGTGTCACCGTGAGACACGCGAATGACTGGAAAGATCTCTTGGTGACAGAAAATGACCCAAACTTTTTTATTTGCTGGTCATATGCTCCAAATAGCATCATATGGTATATATATAAAAAAATGAAAGAACGTGTCATGACATTGACTAGATCGTAACTTGTTCACAATAAATAAATTAACGGACAACTCAAAAACATATTGCTTCTATCTATCATGTGAACAACATTATAATTTGCAATATATAGTACGAAAGATAAAAAAAAAACTATTTTTATTAAAAAATAAGCTTTTTGCATTTATTTCCTCTTTTTTTTTTTTTGTATTAAACAATTATATAAATAAATTACACCAATTGTGTAATCTAAAAAAAGTTTATTCTAAAATAAAATGTTATCACTTATAATGACTGATGAACCATTGGTAACGCATAGAGGTGGAACCTTTAATTATTTTTAAATTTAATTATAGGTAACATGTACACTTAGCGATTATATCCTTCATCACCTCTGGCAAGCTTGATCAAATAAGTCAATACTCTTTCAGGATCAACACGAAGGCCATTGTGAGCATATTCATTTGTAATCCATTGTTGGAAACCATTAATTTCACTAGCAGTCTGTTCAGATAATTCTCTATCAACATACATATCATCAAAGTAAGATACACCAGCAGTCAAAGGACCATCGAGCTTGTTCAAAGTCGCGGTATTATAGAGTTGAGACCAACGCTTTTCGGCCAATAAGTGAGCAACTCGTTTCAAAGGTCTTAATTCAGCGAAATCATCAAACATGAAGGGATAAATAGTTTCTCCAGTGAAGTAAACAGGTTGATCCGGCTTCAAATCTTCAAGACGCCATTGGAAATCAGTGGCAAATGGTTCTTCAGACAATAAACGTTCAGCAGACCAGCGACTGGATTGATCGGCTTGACAATAAATGGCCTCATGAAGAATGGCATAGATGATATTGGTATCCCAGCTCTGGCTTTCTTGAATCATATTCAACGTGCGATAGCTTAATTTTTGAAGACGGTCCAGATCCGAAGCTCCTGCTTGAACAATCTTATGAAGAGAATCATAACCACCAGCACCACCAAAGGCAATACCTAACTGCAAGAAACGACGAACAGAAAGATTACCACCATTGGGTAAAGTTACCTTGTTCTTAGAAAGGTATTCATGAATTTGTCGTACACGAGTAACATCTTGAGGGAATTTTTTGTAATATAATTTGTTCTTTTTTAAAATACGGGGATACAAGGCTCTGTAGACCTTATCGGGAGTATCTACTAAAGGTGGAACACCACCAGTAATATAAGCATGTTGAATGGATTGTGGACTATGAAAGTTCAAAAAAATTTTAGATTAAAAAAAAAAAAATGCATTGAGCGACTTACAATAAAGAAAGATAAGTGGTGATACAGAAACCACCAAAACTTTGACCTAATAAACTAATACGCTGTTCATCATCTTTTGATCTTCCTTCAGTTAACTTTTTACGAATGGTTTCACAATCTCTTACAATGCTATCAGCACGAAAGTGGGTCAAGTAATTAGCTTTTTCTTCATCCGTTTTGAAAGATAGTTCAAGAGATTCAGCAGAGATTTGAGAGGAAAGGCCGGTACCGCGCTGATCAAGTAAAAGGACCTGGTATCCCTTTTCAAACGCCACTTTAACCCATCCTGCTGTACCACTGCTAGGCAAAGCACATTCAAACCCGGGACCACCCTGAAACAGAAAAAAAAAATGGGTTCAGAATTGTGAGAAAAAAAAAAACGCGTACACATTTAATAGATATTTTACCTGTAAATAAAGAAAGAAGGGCATTTTTTTCATGGAAGAGACTTTGTCTACTGGAACGAGATGACGGGCAAAGACTTTGAGTTTAGGGCTTGAAGATTCATTTTCATAATCTAGTTCAAAGATGATTAAACAAATGAAAAAAAAAAAAAAAAAAAAGTTACCAAGTTCGATTTTTTTTTTAGTTTCTTAGTTACCTAAAGGGCATTCAAAGTATCTATCAAATACTTTAGCGCCAGGAATAAAAAAAGATTCAACTGTTGAATCGTCAAGTGGATGCATAGTGTTGTATGAAGTTACAGTTGTAGAAAAGGAACAACGCAATAACTGTGGTGTGACAAAAGGGTGTTTGTGAGTAAAAACATTATGATCCCCGCTCCCACGACAATAGGCTTTATTTTTCGAGGCATGTAATCTTTTGAAGAATGATTGACGTGTGATCAAAGAAGTCAACATTATAATAAAAAAGTAGTACTAAGTATAATTATGGTTAAAAGCAGAAATTTAGTCCAAGAAGTGTCAAAAAGGGGTCAAGTTGAACCCCGATTAGCACAAGAAATTGTTGGAACGGATCAAATTCTTTTGGGAAGTTTTTGATCGACCATCTAACGAAGGAAAAAGTATAGCTTTTATGAAAGTCGATTCGAAACTTGAAAGACTTCTTATATGTAAATCCTTATAATTTATCAAAATGAATATTTTTTTTGCTAGTTTTTATTTGTTACCTTCTTGCAGATGTTATACTCTATAAGCCAATGTTCCTGTACATCATTTCATTTTTATGGATTGTACATATAGTGTGGAAAACAGGTAAATAACACACTCTTGACATTCATTATGAGCGTTTTTTTTTTTTTTTTTTTTTTGAAGTAACAGTTTTTTATCCCCAGCAATTAATCAGAACTAAAAAATAGACTCTAAGGAAATTATTTTATCTAGCCTTGATGGGGCAGTACGTAGTCATATATGGTCTGTTCCTCCAATGACTATTTAATATTTATAATTGAGAATCATTTATTTCATTAAACTCATCAGCAATCACCACATTTCTATACGGACTGTACTGGATTATATTGTTGATATGCGTTGCTCTATTTTTTGTGTCGCAAGCACATTCTTATTTCCTTTGTTGCTGACTACTTCAAATTTAATTCTTTTGTTCGAATCGCTACTTTTCATAAGCAAATATGTTTATCTATTTGCTGGTAGTTAATGATATCCCGCATTCTTCATTATCCACATAAGTAGTAGATGACAAATCCCTACTTGAAGTAACATTTTTGAATATTTTTACGGCTATAGTATCATAACTATCAATCATACTTTACATTACTTAGTCGATGATTTTGTGATTCCTTTCGGAAAATCGTTTGTTGTTGGGGTTGTCATTGGTTGGGAAGAATAAATTAGAATATGTTAGCTTACCATTTATCAAAAAAAGACAAGTTTATTATTTGAGAGTGACGCAAATATAGCATAATTGTTGAACGCATCATGTTGGCTTCTTGTCTAAAAACCCAAGTTTTGTTTAAGTAGTGAAGAACATCTTACGTTACAGTCAAATACGGTACTATTACAGTTTCTTTAGAATTTTGTAAGTTTTTTTTTGTCTAAACTAGTCGATTTAACCACAAATGAAAGATAAAGAAAAAGGAGATAAAAAATAACTAATGTTTTTTTTTCTGAAGCTTTACTTTGGAAGGGATTCTTGTTGGAAGATAATCTGATTACTTCAAAAGACCTTCCAGAAACAAAAAATTGAACTGAGGACCTTTTTTGTTTTGTTTTTTACTCTCATTAAGTTTAAGCCGTTTCTCTTTATCACATAAATGTCATTTTGGCAATTTAGCTGAATTTATGTTTTTGCTGCGTATTAAAAGCTAAAACAGAATAATTGAATCTTTTTATTTCATAGTTATTATAAGATTACAGTTAAAATAAGATTATTGTTCTTTTAGGGCCAAAAAAAAAAAAAAAAAAAAAAAAAAATACAGACATATGGGAACACAAAAAACACATGGTATGGCAGTTATTGAAAATCATCCAATTGCTTCAAACGAATGAGCTACCAAAATTTTTAAAAATGGCAAGATAAACATAATCCGCACCAATGGAGTTAGATTCTTTATGTTCTAGGCAAATGGGAGTACAAAAATTAAAAAAAAAAGTTTTATATTTAAATGAAAATATTTCCGTTCTCTCTTTTTCACTCTCTATTGTAATAATCATCTCTCTTTTTTATTTATTCATTTTCTCATTTTCTTTAATTAATTTCATGAACTTTGTTATCAGCAAATAGTATACCAGCATTTAAACTTTTTACTTTTTTTTAATACGAATTTATTATAAACAATAATGCCATCAGAATTACCTGGACATATTGCAAGTACGACATTTTGTGCTATCGCGTCCATTTTAATAGCATACCAAGCGCTCAAACGACCTAATAAACTAAGAACGTTTATTCTAGTTTACAGTATACTCACTTTACCAGCATCTGTGATCGCTACATTAGAAGTCGAAGGATATGTGTCAGATCGAGTTAATTCTATGGTTTATCTCATATCCACTTTATTAATGACCGTTATACATTTCTTCATGCTGTTGGATGTTGGTTACCGATTAAGAATGGGCGATGGTAATTGGAAGCATCATCTTGTTCTTGTTGGTATTGTCTTTTTGTCTATCTCTTGTGTATTATTATGCGCTCAAATTATTATTATGATTGTAAATAGTGACGGAAAACAGAATTTCCCGTTACAACAGGCTTTCATCTCTGGTGTCATTTCAGCACTTATTGGTGATAGCTCTGTTTTTACTTACACATTTATGCCTCTTATTTATTGGAAAAAGAATCGGGTTAATGAAAACCATTCGAAAACAACAGCACTAGGGGTAAACACAAAGATACTTAAATAAGATTATTAAGATAACATTTGATATTTATCTCTTTTTTTTTTTAAAAAAAAAAAAATATTTATAGATTTGGTTTTTTGTAATTCAGAACGCCTGGTATTTTCTCTATGGTGTAATCTATATCTGGTTCTTTGTCATGAATACCTGGGATGCTTTTCCTACACTATTGGCTTTAGATTATGCTCTTCGATTTATTGAAAATTTATTATATACGTGGCCACCACCTAAGTTTGCGATTGATTATTTGTCAACCAAATTACCAAACTCAACTATTCATCTATCAACTAGAAGAACTGGCGAATCCTCTACTTCAAATCAGGTTATGTCTTCTGAAAAATACAATAAAGAAGTAGATGTAGAATTTGGTTGCCCAGAAAACAATCAGCCTATACCAGAACATAGCACATATGGCAGTGAAGTCACAATAGTAAAAAAATAAAACTTTTTTTAAAAGCAAAAAATCCCGATATTCTGTCATGGAAATTTCTGAAAATTTCTGTGCTACTTAAAAAGTGTATTCTTAGCGATGTGCTTACAAAACACAGTACCTTTAGGTTGAAATCGGATCAATTTTTACCAAACGTATCATGTATATATAAAACATTTAAAATGTCATACATCAAGAAAATTGCCATTGTACACCCAATGTGAACACATAGATCCCGAGCACAGGACCTCTATATCTATTCGTATAGATAATTGAGTTTTTCCTTTTTAGAAATGAGTAATTACTGCTGTTAAATAAATAAACTAAGTAATTTTTTTTTTTTACAATATATTAAGGAAATTGCAATAAAATATGTAAATTTGATCTTGAGCTTTACGTCATTTTCTATAACACCTTTTTTTTTGGGTAGAAAAATACCAACTTTTATAAAAAAAATGGCGCTGTATTTAAAAATTGCCTTACTTGGGATGGAGACCCAAAAACCTAATTCATGTTCCAGAGATCGATTTGTGGTGTGCGGGGACATTCTGAATACACTTAAAAAATCATCATGATTAGAGCTCAAAGCACAAATTAAAAATCATAGGCAATCATCGAGAAACAATCATGTCAATGTGATATATTGTGGACAATTACTATGAAGAGATATAGAATACGTTTAATATGAAAAAACGTGTGTTACAAAAAGCCACCCGGAAACGAACACACGGAATAGTTGATTTGCTACCGACGACACTGATGACAAATAATTTTGTTGTTACGTCTAATGTTACATATGCCTGCAAATTCCATAATATCCTCTCATAAAATTTATATAGTCTATAAGGAGAAGTATTATGGAGCGTTATGTTATCGACTGTATATATCGAATAAGGCCTAAAAATGATTTATCGAGAATAAATACACATAATCATAAGAACTTTTATCTCCACAATAAAATTTAAGTAAAGATCACTGACCTATATCTTGGCAACTCACTGTATAATTACATAGTTAGATAAAAATAGTACACCGTTTACTGTTGATTTCATTGGATAATACTAATAAAAATGCCACATGGCGAGTCATAACGTTCAAATTGAATAATATTCTGTTAAATGCATAGCCGCTTTGAGGCTTACAATGTTTATCTGTCAACATAATGTACATATCACAAGTAATAATAGTATTGGATCAATAAAAAAAAAGAAGCTATATTGAAAAGTATATATGTTTTATACAAAACTATGTCTATCTGGCACACATATTGTAAAAAAGAATGATAACAATAAAAGCCCCTTCATATTTACGTAATTCTGCTACTATAGAATGTTTCTGTACAACTCTAAGCAGTAAATGTTCTTGGCACATGTGACGTTGAGAGATGGAAAGGAAACCGTTTGGGTCCAAAAATAGATTATTTTTTTAATTCTTTTATTTCTATCACATACCGTTTTTGTTGATACTAGGCTGATCTAAGAACGAAATAATAAATACTACTATAAAACAAAGGTAAGAGTTTTTTTTCCTTTCTCTTTTTGTTTTCTATATAAGATATATATATATATATTTCTTTATTCAGAAAAAAAAAACATATTTATAAAATTTAAAAAATGGATAATAAAAAACCTTTATTGGAAGATCAAGATGTTGAAGATTCAGGTACTAATCGAGTACAAATATCTTCTAGATCACCTTCTATCATACGTACCGATATGCCATTCTCACCACCTTTACCTCCTGCACATAATGACACTCTAGAGATGCAGAGACGTGATTCAAAAGGGTTTCAAAGATTACACTCTAATGACTCTTCCCCTTCAGCTACTCCTATTCCTCAAAATGCAAATTATTATTCATCTCCTCCTCCCGGACAACCTTATTATAATAACGGCATGTCTTCTCCACCACCTGGAGATCAACCCAATTATCCAGGTACACCACCTCCAGGCAGCCAACCTTATTATTCTGGTGCACCACCTCCAGGCAGCCAACCCTATTATCCTGGTGCACCACCTCCAGGCAGCCAACCCTACTACGGCGGTCCGCCGCCACCTGTAGGTCCTCAATATCCTTTAATACAGCAACATGAATTATTACCCAAAGGTTATAATCGACCACTTTATTTAAGGCTACTTATTGGGCCTATTCAAACACCTATCTTTAGTTATATATCAGCTATTATCATGGCTGGTTTACTGATTTACGAGTTTGTGAGATACCATAACTTAACAGGTAGCGTGATTGAAACGAATCCGTTTAACCCCATGATCGGTCCAAGTTTTCAAGTAAGCCAAAAAAAAAAAAAAAAAAATACTGGGCTGAGAATGATAAATTGTAACAATAGGTTTTGGTAAATATGGGAGCACGATTTACGCCTTGTATTCGACCTGTACCAAGTTTTCCTACAGATACATTAATTGGTAACTGTTTTGCAAACGAGACAGACACTTGTACTTTACCAGAATTATGCGGATTTGGAGGATTTGGCAGTAGCGGAATACCAGACCAATCATTTAGATTAATTTTACCTATATTTTTGCATGCAGGTGTTATTCATTTTCTTATTAATATGATGACACATTTAAGGTTGGGTGCGGATCTTGAACGCTCGTTAGGTACACCACGCTATGTGGTCTTATATATGGCTTCTGGTATTTGGGGCTTTGTATTATCAGCCATGTTGTCTCAAAACTTAAGTGCTTCTGCTGGTTGTTCAGGTGCCTTATTTGGTTTGATTGGTTATATGTTCATTGATGTATTAGTAAATTGGAAGTTCTTACCACATCCCATGCGTGATTTAATGAGTTTATTAGTGGTGACAATTATCTCACTTGTATTAGGTTTATTACCAGGTCTTGATAATTTCGCTCATATTGGTAAGTTTTTTTTTTCTGACCTGAAAAATAAAAAAGGCTAAGTTTTTCTCACTAACTCTTTTTTATTTATAGGTGGATTTGTTACGGGTCTTCTTATCGGCTTAGTGGTTGCACCAATGCGACCAAGTGCTACTAGAAATGTAAAAATCGCTACTTGGATTGTACGTGTCGTGGCTTTGGTTATATTGATCGTATTATTCGCCATTTCAATTCAACAATTTTACTCAGCAGAAGATCCTAGCACAGTAAGATTATAAAATCACTAAATATGGAGAAATAATACTTAAATGAATGTCTTTTTTTTTATTTTTATTTTTAGATTTGTCCCAACTGTAAATATTTATCATGTTTACCAGTGAACAATTGGTGTGATCCTATTTAGATTTCTTTATATCTATTATGAAAATAAAATACAATTATTCGTAACTCCTTTTTATCAGATTTAACATTTAGCCTAGTTTTAATTTCAAAAAAAACTCCTCATGAATATTATCTGATCCTGATCAAATAAATGTTACTAGTTCGATGGAGTTTTTATTTATTTGTTCTTTTTGGGTAATAGATAACCAAAACTGGGGAATTCAGGAACTTTTATTATCCAACCTTTGCAGCACAAGAGTTTGTCTATAATCACAATTCAAAGATCACCTCTGACTTACCTGTTTGGGTCAAACAGGGGGATGGGTCAGTTAAACTGGAAAAAAAAATATTTTTTTAATTTCAAAAAGTATAAATCAAGACTTGTTTTTCGTTTTCTCTTTTTTTTTTTTTCTTCTTCACCAGATTTTTTAATTTAATTTAACAAGTATGCACTTCTCTACTCTTGCCTTGGCTACCTCTCTTCTCGTTGCTGCATTCTCTTCTGCTTCTGCTCAAAATTTCAAGAAGGCTACTGCCTACGTTTCTGGTGCTGATTCAAGCGTTACTGGTACTATTACATTCAGTCAAGAACACAAGCATGGCCCTACATGGGTTTACGCTAACATCACTGGCTTAACTCCTGGTGAACATGGTCTCCATATTCATCAATTCGGTGATCTTTCCAATGGTAAATATATATCTAATAATTTTAAAATGAAAAATAAGGTTAAAGATCGACTGAAAAAAAAAATACTAATTTTTATCCGATGGTAGGCTGTACTTCTACCGGTCCTCATTATAACCCTCACAATGTAACTCATGGTGGTCCCGATGCTGAAACTAGACACGTTGGTGACTTTGGTAACCTTCTTGCTCAAGAAGATGGTACCGCCATCCTTAACTTCACAACCAACTCCTTAAAGTTATGTGGCAAGCGTTCTATTGTTGGGTATGTATTTCTTTTCATTAACTGTTTAGATTATAAGTATACTGACGTTTTTATTTATTTATAGCCGCGGTATTGTTGTTCATCAAGATGTTGACGATCTCGGATTAGGCGGTTCCCCCTTATCCAACACAACTGGTAACGCTGGTGGTCGTGTTGCTTGTGGTGTTATCGGATGTAAGTCAATATTCAAACATATATATATATATATATATAAAGAAACTAATTCTCTTTCTTGTATATTTAGATCCTTTCATGTAAATTAATAGAAACCTACAGCTTTTTTTATAATTATTTCCCCTTATTTCATTTTCCCATTTACCTGTTACATTAAAGACTATATATAATAAAACATTATTTATTATCAAATGCACATTACAGTAGTATGCTTACACGAACTTAGCCAACATGAATCACAAAGTTCTAAATTGGGATGATTTGATGCTATTTATAAACATACTACATATTGCATATCGAGTTTGACAGAGGCTCGCAATGAAATCCTTTTTCTTTTAATTGACACATTCGATACAATTTAATTTTGGAAATGGAACCCCGTTGTCTAATTATTTTTGTGAGGTAGGGGGGGGGGCGCGAGGGGAAGAAAGGGGTGTAGCTTTTTCAGTGTTTGGTTTTAAAAAATAATGTTCATAAATCCTCACTATTAGTACAATTTATGAAAATAATTAAAAACGTGATCATATTATCATTTGACTTAAAATACGGTTATGTTTTTACATACATTTGCTTAAATATATACATATCACACATGGCCTTTGATTTGGAGAAAATAAATCTCTTTTATGCGTTTACTTAGTATAAAAACAAGCTTCGTTTACATTACTTGAATCGATGTGATTGCCAAGAGACCTATTTTGTCATTCCTTGGATAACTCATTGTCTCTCGAAATAAACAAGAAAGTGATAATTCAAATTAACTAATTAGAAACATGTCAAGATAAAAAAAAAGTCATATTTTTTGTGAGAGCTAAAGCTTTTAAAAAAACTTTTTTTTTACACAATTTACTTGATATAATACTTAAGGAATTTGTCGATTTCCGTTTTATTTATGAGGTATTTGCATGAAACGTTTTTTGTTTGTTTTATTTTTTGGTTTGGTTTGGTTTGGTTTGGTTTATAAATGCATATATATGAATATATGCCCTTCCATTTGTCTCTTAATTTGATTAATCTTATTTCCTTCGGATGACTTTAAATAACCTTCGTGATCTCCTTTGTGGTCTTCTTAGCCTGTCTGTCTCTTCTTCATCTAGGTAGAAATCACGGTCAAGGATAGGGTGAAGAGATCCCACATCCTTGACCAAAGAGATATAGCCGCCTAATGATCTCATGCATTCATAGGGAAATATATGCCACAAAGAGGCCACAACAGGTTTCTGGTTTGACGTCTTATCATCAACATTATACATGACATTGATGGCGTCAGTAATATCGCAATGTGGATTTGTTTTACCAAATCTACATTGCCCGTCAATGCCATCGATAAACGACTTTGGCCCTAAGTCGGAAGGCAAGTACTCCTCAGGTAATTGGTTGGCCAGATTTTGGAGCCCCTTGTTTATGCAGTAATTCGACGTGACTGACATCAGGGATTTCCGACTTGAATTCCCCTTCGACTTGTCTCAAGTTTCCTGAAGAAAAATGAGTCGAGTCAGTCAAACAATTGAAGTATTTCATACGGCACACCTCATTTGATCACATAAGGCCCCCAAAAGCAACTCAGCTGATATCTGCCTTTTTGATTGCGACAATTTTCATTTTTTTAAAACCTGTTTATTTTTTTAGTTAGTTCTGACTGTTTGTTCGATATTAATAATAATAATAAAAGCTTACCAGAAGCACTGGTAGCAAAGGTAAAGATCCCTTCTTTTGTTTTTCCGCCTTATCGATTGACAGGTAAAAAGCTCTTTTGCTTGGATTTAAAAACTGTTTTTGATACCTTTAAATAAGGCTTTGTCTGTCATATGAAATAGGTTCATAAAACGCGTTACAATAAAATAATTGAAACGAAAGATTTGCAATGTTGCGAGCAGCGTTATTTAAGTAACAAAACTATAAAAAGTAGTTTTGATTTAACCGGTAGTTACATTAACAAAAAACCCTCTTGCCATAATAAAAAAAAGAAAAAATAAAAGAACATAAAACTAAACCTAACAAATATTGGACAAATGAGGTAAATCATGTGTGCTTAAATTTTTTTATTTTTTTAAATCCTCCTGTAAGCTTTTCCAGGCATATGTCAACGTATTAGCCACCTGGAGCTTGTCAATCCTCTTCAAGGATCTAAAGCAATCCGATATAAATACACTTCGATCAATATTTTCTGGGCTGAAAAAATCGAAAGCGCATTTGATCGAATTGCTAAATGTTGCAACTTGATGAGCGCACCCAGCAGGAATATACACGGTGTCACCTGGATTTTGGTGAACTGTAAATGGTGTAACACCGTAGTCGTTCTTCAACTTTTTCAAGTCCTCATCATCCAGGTAGAAGCCATGGTCAAGAATAGGGTGAAGAGAGCCCACATCCTTGACCAAAGAGATATATTCGCATAATGATCTCATGCATTCAAAAGGAAAGATATGCCATAAGGCTGCAGCAACAGGTCTTTCTTTTGTCGTCTTGTCATCAGCATAGTACATGACATTGACGGCGTCAGTAATATCGCAATGCAGATTTGTTTTACCAAATCTACATTGCTCGTCAATGCCATAATTGATGAAGAGCTTTGGCCCTAAGTCAGGAGGTAAATACTCCTCAGGTAATCTGTTGGCCAGATTATAGTACCCATTATCAGTAGAATAATCCGACGTGACCAATGTCTTCATAAAGTCTTCATGTAATTTCGGAAATACAGACCTGAGCGTCTCATTTGGCGGCAGATCCTTGATTTTTAATACCTCAGTACTTCCTAATATAGAACATAACTTCTTACGCTTGTCAGAGTCAGAGAAGGCAGCAAAGTAATCTTTACCAGAGACCTCATATACCATACCATCAATATCGGTTGCTTTTAATTTCTCATCTCCGCATAAGCTTTCAAACAATTCAGGTGTCCATTTAAATTGACTGCCACGGATAGAATCTGAAATCATTACTGGTTGATGTAATTGCCAATAGGCTTGAAATAATTCCGAAGTAAGAGCAGATGCTGGTGCATTAAGCATACTTGGGTAATTTGGAGGTGAGAAAGTCGTTTGAGTTACTTTAGGTGTAGGCGAAGAGGGAGATGTCACTACTGGTGATGAATGAGATTTATAGCTAATAACAGATCGTGGAGGATAAAATTCTAATAGTGATGGATATTGACTTTTAATCACTTGAGGAGAATATGATTCTAATACTGGTAGACATTGTGAGTTAGCCACTTGAGTAGAATACATTTCTGAATCTACTGGATAAGATTGAACCATTTGAGAATAATTGAAGTCTTCGGAGAGGGACGGAGTAAATCCTGATTCTGGTGATGAGGTCAATGGGGATATTTGAGATGATGCAAATGTTGATAAAGGTCGTTGGGTTTTAGGTGTTAAGATTACACGAGAACTCTGAAGTGTTTGAGAAGTAAAATCTGTAAACCCATTGTACGATCCACGAGCGGATTTAATATCATGATATAAGTTGTATTCTTCAATTTCGGGATAAACGTAATGAATTTCTGTGGAAGGGATAGGAGGGATAGATTGGTCACAGTCGTTATCATTGTTCATAATATCAATTTCTGGGCTAGCAGATTTTGGAGGTACATACTGATGATATACTGTAACATTATCTATCCTACGACCTTTTTTTCGAGTCCTAGTTTGCGAAAAAAAATCGAATTCATGAGATTGTTTATGATTATCATAGAAATTATCATAAATGATATCGCAATAAGGATCCTCTAAAGGGCGTTTTTTCAAGTTATTATAGTGTCTTACATCTTGGTGAACACCTAATTGACTTGATCCCGGTACGTCTGTAGCAATGTGAGTAATAACAGAAGTAATTGGAAGGGGAATGTGCTCTAGATTGTTTTCAAAACATGGCAAAAACATGTCTTTTGAGTCTGATCCATTTAGACTGTTAGAATAATTAAGAGGCTTAAATTGACTCTGCAAAGCTGTTCTAGTTTGATTAGGATATGTGTCATGAGGAGAATTATTGATATAGTTGTTGAAATGAGCAACCTGTTGCTGTAAATGCGATAAATTGGTATAATCCTTATCTGCCATAGAATATGTTATTTCTGGTATAGGTTTAGTAGTCGGGTATGTCTGAATTTTTTTATAAACTATTAAATAAATTGAGTATATATTAGTACTATGCTACATATTATAAATGAAAATATAGTACCTGTAGTATTAATAATATTTGTGGTAGTAGAGGATTCGGTATTTGTATCCACGCTTGAGTTATCTTTACATTGTTTAGAATTTTCATTAGTTTTAGCTATAGTACAGTTAATTGAATATTTTGTGTCTTTGACCATGTTGGGGACACTGGTATATGTGCTTGTTTTAATATTATATTTACAATCGTGATTTATTTCGTTCTCAACATTATTTGAATCAGACGCTGTTGCTGATGTACTTTGAATTAAGTAATCCATTGATTCTTCTATTAATTTTGATAATAGAACAAACTCGTCAGGATGATGTTTAATTCCATTTTTACAGGTGAGAAGCTCATCGTCAGAAGTGGCGTTCAATTCGCGGTAACAATCTGGACAAATTTCTAATGCGCATATTGAACATACATAGTGATAATTAAACAAACTAGTGTAGCAATAATCACAAAAATGTCTATCACCCTCAGGATTTTCGCGGCGAATTGGTTTATTGATGTTTGTAATAGTTTTTTGACGTTGTAAGACACTATTAAATACACTTTTGATCTTTTTGATAGCATAGGCGGCGGCAGAGGCAGGAGAAGTCGAAGATGTTGAAGATAAAGGTGAAGAAGGCGTAGTACTGGTGAAACGTTCACTCTTCAAGTGTTGGAATGGATCTACTTTATTTGTGGGTGGAAAATAGGGTCCATGCAATAAGCTTTTGGTCTTTTTTGAGATTTTAAAACCTCTTAAACCTTTGAAACTACAAGGCCCATTATTTTCACAACTACGACATTGTTCTTTAAACTTATAGAAAGGACGTTCTGTACACGATTTGTCTTGGATAACTATATCTTCCTTGTCTTGTAAACGTAGACATCTAGCCAAGCGATTAGCCTTGTCAAGCATTGTAGTTGTTTTTAAAGCAAAGCGAAAAAAAACCAGTTGCTTACGCAATTTATCGAATATAATTGGCCACATCGTGTAACCAATGCAATAAACTGAACAGTGCACCAGTTTCTTTTCAAATTTAGCATTTTATACATTCCTTCTGTACTGTGTCAAAATTAGAAAAGGTTAATAAATATTGTCCGAGAATAAGTTATCTTCATTTCAACCATCGAATAATCCTATATACATTTTTCCCCTTTTTTGTTATATTTTTTTTTTAAATCGGTTTATTTTCTTTCTTTTTCTTCTTTTTATTTAACAATATGTCACTGATAGACACGATGGCTTCACCATCGCCACAAAGAAGAGTTTTAGCAAAATATCCACATAATACTAAACATAATTCACCCATCATGTCTCCTGGCAATAGGCGTCGAAAAGATGTCGGTGATTACTGGCTTGGGAAAACTTTGGGAAGAGGTTCTTCAGGTACGACACAATTGTACACGAAATTCAACTACGTGCACTTGTTAAATTTTACTTATAATAGGTCGTGTTAAGATTGGTATTCATAAAGTAACAGGAGAAAAAGTGGCTATAAAGATTATATCTAAATCACATTTGGCTGCCAATGTATCAGTCGAAAAGGCTGTAAAGAGAGAAATTGCGGTTATGAAGTTGATAAGCCACCCAAATATTATGAGTTTACTCGACGTAATTGACTTGTCTGATTCACCTAATCTGTAAGACCTTGAACTGAATCCTTTTCAACATGAAAGTTATTTATATTTATATTTTTATTAGGTATTTGGTGTTAGAGTATGTTCAGGGCGGAGAATTATTTGAGTATTTAGTTTCTCAAGGAAGACTATCTGAACAAGAAGCAAGAAAATATTTCCAACAAATTATTATTGGACTTGACTATTGTCACCGTCATTTGATTTGGTAAATAAAACTAGCTCTTTTACATAAAAAAAAACTGAAATTATTTACTTTATAGTCATCGAGATTTAAAACCAGAAAACTTATTGCTCGATCGAGAAAAGAATATAAAGATTGCTGATTTCGGCATGGCTTCATTACAACCTACAGGTTCGTTATTAGAGACAAGTTGTGGGTAAAGTATAAAAGAAGAAAGAAAAAATATATAGACCTTTATACGTGTATATGTCATAGTAATAATTAATTTTTAATTAGTTCTCCACATTATGCAAGCCCTGAAATTGTGAATGTATGCATAATTTTTATTTTATTCTCTTTGCATAAATTATAACTCTTTGTATAGGGTATTCCTTATGATGGATCAGCCTCAGACATTTGGTCATGTGGAATTATTCTTTACGCTTTATTAAGTGGACATTTACCATTTGATGACGATAACATTCGACAACTATTGAATAAAGTCAAGGTTGGAAAGTACAAAATACCTGACCATTTATCTGATAATGCAAGAGATTTAATTACAAAAATACTAGTGATCAATCCATCCAAGCGTCTCACGGTAACAAAAAAAAAAAAAAAAATCACTGAAAAAAACCACTTACAATAGATAACTAATTTATTAATTTATCTAGATGAAACAAGTACAGAATCATCCTTGGTTTACTGTAGATCCTCCTCCCAACGTAACTACCTTACCGGACCCTCCAACTGCTGCAGAGATTGGTAGGCCTGTAGCAAACGCTTCAGAGATTGATGATCGAATTTTGGAAACTTTAAAAGTGTTGTGGACAGACTTGTCTTCCGAAAAAGTGATTGGTGCCTTATTAAATTCTGAGTAGGTTTGTAAAATAAAATTAGAATATATGATCTCAAGCGTCACTAAATCATTTTTAATTGTTTGGTTAATAGGTATAATATGCAGAAAGTAACTTATGTTTTACTTCAAAGACATGCCAACTCATATTGGCAGACAGAAAGGGATGACGATATACGATCTATTGCATCACCAGCTAAGCGTCGTCGTCCCGCTACTATTTGTGCCGTATCGGAAGGAAAAGAACCATTCCCAGGATTAAATGAAATGATGAGTAAATTAACCGATCGAGAGAAAAATGCACCACACATGACACCTGGAATCCAACAACATCATACACTTTCACAATCTTCTGCTACAAGACCTCCTGTAAATGTTTCTCTAAAACCAGTAATTTCGGAAAGAGAAGAATTAGAAGATACACCGCCACCTGTTCCACCTAAACCTCTCGTTATACGTTCAGATCAAATGTTTGATTTAAATCAACAACACTGGCAATTTACACCTGTGCAACAGCGTAGACAAAGCATGTGGTAAATTTTCATCTATTAAAGTAAAAGAAAGTATTTATTTACTGTAATTATGTTATAGGCATTCTCCAGTACAAAGTCGACCCAATACAAACTTTGCGCCTGAACCCATGTCTGTTTATAACCAGTATTACGCTATACCACAATACGCTCCTCCACAGCAGCCACCGCAACAGCACATGAATATTAATCACATGTTGTCTCCCAGAGCACCTGCAAGCAGTGCACTTAATCATCATAATACTCATCAGTATGCCCGCAAAAATTCCTTTGCACATAAATTACAACAACATCAACATCAAAATCAGCAGCAGCAGCAGCAGCAGCAGCATCAGCATCAGCATCAGCATCAGAATCAGCAACAACATCAGCAGGAGCAGATGCAACAGCAAGATTCCAAATTAAATCGATTTATGCATATGTGGCAAAGAAATCATACCAATCGAGTAGAGCCAAATGCAAATCGCTTATCAATGCCACTACAACAACAGCCTCTCTTCGATAGAAAGGCTATCGAAGCAAGCTCTTCAGTTTGGCGAGATCCATCACAAGTGCCTTTGCTAAATTCTCCCGGCTATGATAAACAACAAAGAACACCAAAGATACAGCCATCGATAGTAGAACCTAGTAATGTTATTTCCAGTCCAAAGCTTTCGTCTTGGCTTCCTGGTTTATTTCATTTTAAACAACCCAAGGTCTGCTCATTAGAATGCGAAGCAAGAGATGAGAGAGAAGCAATTGGAAAGATATCACAGGTTTTAGAAGAGGTAATGTAATTTAGATAGAGGTTTACTTCTTTATACTGCTAATTTATTTTTGTGAAAAGTATATGGAAGGAACTATCAATGAGCGACAAGATCCAGAAGGTAGAATAAGACGAAAAGGTGAAATGAAACTACCTCATCGTACGTATATATTTTCTTCTTCATTTGGCGCATCTTTTTTTTTTTTTTTACTGACAGTATATATTTAGACGTGAAACCAATCCTTTTGAGATTCAAATTAGAAATTTTTCAACTTCAAACTTCACAAAAGAGACGAGTATACCGTATCAATTTCATTCAACAGCAAGGTAAAAATAAGTGTATAAATATTTTTAATTTCTGTTACCAATAAATTTTTATCCAGGCGATGCTATGGCACTTGCAGCAGCCGTAAAAATACTAGATAGTACATTACAAACATATGAACATGAAGCTGAGTTAGTCGCTACGGCTAATGGCTGGAATACAAGGGGATAATACAAGTAGAATAAAAGCTATGCATATTTCATGGTAAACTAAAAAGACACGGGGATTTTTGAGTGTGTTGTTCAATGTAATTGCCGTATACATATATGTACATTTATATTAGCCCGTCATAGCCTATAAATTATCAAAAGTATATTTTCTTTCTTCTTGTGTCATGATCAATTTTTTTTTTCAGCTCTTAATGGGTAAAAGTAGAAATACATAGTTAGATTCCAAAGACATGGATGATCAATGTACTATTATAAATTAAAATTAAAGTACAATGTTTATTTTGGTTGTTGACAGGCACAGAATAGATGCCAATGAGTCGCTCCTATAGTTTTAACAATTGCGTTGTATTCTTTTTTCCGGTATATTTTCCAGCATATTTGAATAAGAATCGTGAATAGCTTTTATTTCTGTAGATACGCAATGCATTTAGGGTCTCTATATCCTGCGCCATATATTTTTTTATTGACCTGCGCTTTTAAAAAAATAAACATCAAGGTTTTTCGCATGTCCATTGCTAGGGGTTACCGTGGAGAACGAGAAGTGCGAGAAAGAAGTTATCTCTATTTACTTTATGCTTACTCAATGTTTAAATTAATTAACAGCTACTGTTGATAGTGACACAGAACTGTACCACAACAACAAATCAATAAGTTGGCGATATATGAAATATAACATTTGTATTTTAGATGAAAAATAAGGACCGGTTTAGGCCCTATATGTAAACAGCATAACTGGCTTCGGCCACAGTTTTCCCAGCCCAATGTTACCTTCGGGTGCGGGGCAGGTTTTTGATGGTTTTTATTTATTTATTTATGTTTTTAAACCTTTGTGTTTTATTTTCCAAAGGCAGGACACAAAAAATAAGATCACAAGATTGACTCTCCACAGGTTCCAGAAAATTAAAAGCTGATCAATAGAAAGATGAAGAAACGAAATGACTCAAGAACTAATTAAAGGTAACATATCATCCTAAAAAAACGACAAAGTTATTTTTCATAATTTTCATGTGTTCATTATAGGTAAGTTTACATATTTGAACGTCTTTTTTTTTTTTTAAAAAAAAAATCAATGTATGGCACCAACACTGCTAAAGACCGATTCTTTTTATTTTAATAGCACCAAAAAATACCACATCAAATGAGTAACTTTCTGGTAAATGATGAGACTAGAAATAACAAGAAAAGAAGGAAGAAGAATAGTTAAATGTATGCATTTTAATCTTCGACATTTTACCAAAATAATTAAGAAATGGGAGTGACAGTAAATGACCTGATTTATAAAAAAGTAGGAAACGTGTTTTTTTTGTTTTCTTGCTTGAAGAGATCTTTACGCAATATAATTTCTACAAACCTGATGAGTATTTGTATGATAGCAATTTTCTCAGAATTCACCTGCATTGAGTGGATAAAGTGCTATCACTCCATCTACCTATGGAAAAAGATGAAGCCTGATTAAACCCCCCCCCCCCGATATTCTAAAGTAGGTGATGTATAGGTAGCCACAATACATGACGTCTTTGACTTGTGTCTTGAAAACTTCTTCAATATGAATGACGTTGTTAACCATTTAAATTGGCAACAACTGCTCAATGATTGTGCTATCATTCAAAGAAAATCCAAAAGTTACTGCTTTTTTTTTGTCTTAAAGTTAGACAACAACTGTCGCATTTCATCAACTCCAAAACTCTCCTCAAGGATAAAATATACCTGTAAGCATTGTTTTTCGTCGAAATAAACAGCCTTTTTAAACATTGAATTGAGGCTTTTCAGCTACAATCTGTACTTGGAAATGTAGTTTATTTATTGACATACCTACTGGGCGAAGATAAAAGACCGTGTTATTAATAACTATATTTTTTTTCGTACTCTTCTCTGTTATAAATATTCGATTCAGCATTCGCATTGCGGTAAGACCAAAAGTAGGCCCAGGCGCACACACTGATAAATTTTGTATTACAATGGTGTCTTTTTTTGTTACATTGGATTTTAATCAGTTTATACGATGAATAAACTATTTGCCACACCATGATATTCCAAAAATGGGCTGGGTTGTATAGGGAAAAGGGAAAATTTTAACAAAATAAGGCCATCTATTTTAAGCTATTTTCTCTTCTTTTTCGTCAGTACAATGTAACTACTATTATGTAATTTTTTTCTATAGTTTTCGGTTAATTTTATAAAACTTTCTTTCTGAGAATCCATTAAAAAAAAGTACATAAATGTCTGACAATTATTATTTCTTTCTTTTCTCTTTACCCACTTTTTTTTTTAAAAAAAAATGTTCACTATTCCAACCATATTATCCTCTTTGACCTATGTCGTTCTGATATGTGTTAAAAACCAAATGGGAAAATATGTAGTTAAGCCGTTGACTACTTTACTTATTATTGGAGTAGCACTTGAAACAGATCCATATTTAAACTGGTTTAAATTAGCTGGTAAGATAAATTTATACATATTTTAGCTTTTACCAGAAAAAAAAAATTAAACTCTACTAGGTTTGGTGTTTTCTTTATTGGGAGATATATTTTTAATGTTCAAAACTGAAGTTATGTTTATTTGCGGATTGGTATCGTTCTTAATAGCTCATATCTTATACATTATCACATTCAGTAAAGCCAAAAAGACCGACTTCAGTTTAAGCGGCATGATCCTTCTACCAGTAATTGGATTATCATATTTCGGTATCTTATATCCAAAAATTTTGGCCCAGAATGGAGTAGGATTATTAGTAGGAGTATTTGTTTACCTTTTAGCTATTTTGACCATGACCTATACTGGAATTTTAAACAAGAACAGACCTTTGACTTTTGGTGTACTTATGTTTTTACTTTCGGATTCATTACTTGCATTCGATAAATTTTATGTGGAAACACCTAATGTCGGATATGAAGTTGGTGTCATGATCACATATCATATTGCTCAATTCTGCATTGCCAAGTACCATCAGTAAGTTAACTCTCATATCCTTTATTTACTTCATTTAACCCATGTACATAGAAAAAATGTGGAAATAGGAAAATAACGAATAAATTTGTATTACCATAGATTAAATGTAAAAGAAAATAAAATATCATAGCGGGTTTCTATCCATTTTTTTTTATACTAATCTTTGTGTGTGTATAAAACGGAGTTAATTAAGAAGGAAATACCATAATAGTCATTAAACAGTGTTTTTGGAACTCGATCTTTTTTTATAAATTACTTCGGTGGAGTTTACAGAACACCAAATTTAAAATTTTGAACTTGTACCTATTAATTTACTATAATGTTTCGAGAAAGATCGCCCTTGGAAATGTATTAGATGTACACAAAGATTAAGTAGCAATATGATGTGTGTGACACCAATGAATACAAACCTTGTTAAAAATGTTGAATACACAAGTGTTATTTACATAAAACGAAAAAGCTTTTATTATTGTAATTAACTTAATCTATAAACTATACATGTTCTACTTTTTTGTTCTCTTCCTTCTTTACCAAAGACGTTAACTTATGTATATAAGTAGGTGTATCGCCTGAAGCATATCTATGTAAATCAGAAAGTCCGCCTGCTGCTAACCCGAACATAGCACCAAATAGCACTGAATATCTAAATGACCCTCTTGTTAATTTTGCTAAAAAAAAAAAAAAAAAAAAAAAAAGTTAAATAAATAAAATTTGACAGCTATTATCCTCCTTACTGAATGTAGAAAATAAAGTGCCGGTAGCAACACCAGCAGTAACAGAATTCACTACATCTGCTTCACCACGTATGTCATCTAAAGTAGCTTCTAAGGATCCATATAATAAACATAATCCACCCGTCTTTCCTGCAAATTTAAGACCTCGCTTCACACCACCCAACATCATACGGTAGTTTTTGGTTTTATGATAAAAATACCAACCTTGAACGGTGGTGGGTAATTTATGTGCGTTTTCTGCCAAGTACTGTAAGCCAGACTGTTGTCCACCTAAAAATGCACCGATACTGAAACCCCAAAACGCACCCACAGAAGTCATGAGCATCAAACGTGGTTTAGTAGTTAATCCTGCTCTTAAGAGTCCAGGTGCTTCTTTAGGTTCTTCTGGTCGTTCGTAATTGATCAAGGTAGGTGTATTGGTATAGCCATAGTCATTGGTATTGGATAGAGGTGCTGTCAATATTTGAGGTGTAGGTGGTGCTATCGTTTTATCGCTCATTTTATTTGAATAGAATAAAGAAGAGAGAAAACTTACTTTTCTTCCCTTGCCCTTGAAACAGCTCAATGTGACGTAGTTTTTCCAAGGTGTTTCTTTCTTGTTTCCTTCTTTCACTTTTTTTTTCTGCGCGTCTTTTTTTCTTTTCAATAACAAACAATTATGGCAACAGCTGAATGGACAGTGTTAGAAAAATTATTACTTGTACAAGCAGTATATAAATATGGAGAGGATAATTGGTTTCAAATAGCTCGTAACCTTAAACACCATGCCTTACTCGACCGTCCTTCCGATTATTTTAATCAAAAAGTAATAAAAGCAAAAAAAAAAAAAAAGTATAACAAACCTGCTTGGACTGACTGAAAATACAATATTTTTTAATTGTAGAATTGTTCAATACAATATTATTTAATGGTAGAAGAAATGAATAAACAAAAGTAAGCATATTCTATGGTATATGTCCTATTTTTTTTTTTAAATACTTATAATTACCACGACTTAGACGACCTAGTATATCACAAGATATGCCGACAGTAGTTCGAATAGCACGAGAACTTTATGCGTTACGACTAGAAGAATTAAAAAAAGCAATCAATCAAGACGAAGAAAAGTTTTTACATCTTATTTCTGAAATTGATGATATTCGTGCTGGCAAATGGGATAATCAATTATTAGGTTTACCCGAGACACCTTTAAAAGAAGAAGAGCAACCACAACCACAACCACAATCACAACAAGAATTAAAAGCAGAAGAAACCGAAAAAGAACCAAATTTAGATTTAACCGAAAAAGAGCTAAATTTAGATGAGAAATCACGGCAACAACAAGAATTATCCAAAGTAGAAGATGCACAAGATGAAATTGAAGCAGAAGAACGGAGGAAAGTTGAAGCAGATAATTTGGAAGAGGAATCGAGACAAATTAGAGAGGCCACACCAGATCCAGTTATAGACACGACACTAAAGCAACAATCAACGACATATTTTACACCTGTTGATACGGCAGACCCCTTATTGAAACGTCCAGTGGATGATGAGAGTGTAACAGAAGAACCTCCATTGAAAAGACAAAAATTAGAAGGTGAATTAGTTGAATCTTCTTCATTAGGTAATCTCATGTACAACATCAGCAGCAAATTATGATTTTTTTTTGTTTGATATTGATAAATAAATGTGTATAAATCATACTATTTTGTATAGATAATATACAAAATAACGAGGATGATGACGATGATGGAATGAGCTATGATCCAATAAGAACAGAATACTCTACAGGTACAACAACAAAAAATAAAGAATAAATTCAGTTTTAAAAACTTGTGATTGTACAACACATTAACATTATCATTATTATTATTATTATTATTATTATTATTAAGATATAAGTCAAGGTACAACACCAGCAGATACGACGGATATGAGTATTAGAGATGGGGCTGAAAGTATAGCAGGAAGTGAAAGTAATGCAGCAACGCCTACAAACGAACGTAAGAAAGGATTAACGATGATGGGTAAAGACGATCAACGACATAAATCGTGGCAAAAAAATATCAATTTATTATGGAGAGAAATAGCAAATCACAAAAATGGCGCCATGTTTATGAACCCTATTAAAGAGACGATTGCACCTCATTACTATGATATAGTCAAAAGACCAATGGATCTTAAAACGATCAAGAACCGCATTCGAGATGGGGTAAATAGTTTTAATCACATGATAATCTCACGTTTAAGCTTATTTTTTTTTTATTAGTTAATTAATACAACTACCGAGTTTGAAAGAGATGTTGTGTTAATGTTGAATAATTCCTTAATGTATAATAAAGAAGGTACCGAGGTTTATCAAATGGCTAGAGAAATGTTGGATGATGCTACAGAACAAATTCAAATATTTAAAACTGCAGATAATGATACAGCCGCAAGTTCACACACTAGAGCAGCTTCTATGGCAGCAAAAGAGAGGAGAAAGAGTGTTGTAGTAGAGTAATTAAATCCCTTCTACATAGGCATTTGTAACGTATATACAACACATCACATATATAATAAATAAATCACTATTGCATCTCTCACTTATCAAACACGTTTATTTTTTTTTAAAACGCAAGATATATAGGGTATATTATACGGTATTTATTTCCTTTTCTTTTTTTTTCTTTTTTTGTTTTTGTATGTAGGATATTTTTTCTTTTCTTTTCTTTTTTTGAATGATAAACAAAGTAAATTAAAAAAATAAAATGGTATTTAAAAAAAATGGTAAAAAAGTAAATTTAGGCTTGTCTTTTTCTTTGAAAGTTTTCCATCATTTTAGCTTCATTGCCTTGTCGGCCACGAGCCTGCCGCGACTTTTCGAATTCACCGTCCATCATTGTACTTGAATCAAGTTCATCTTCATCTAATGTTTCCAAAGCATAACCTTGCCATTCATGTTCTTGAACTTTTAGTGCACTTTCTCTTTGCCAATCTGCTTCTATCTTAGTTGCATGATATCCTTTCCATTCTTCTGAAGTTTCTGATTGTGATGATGCACGTCTAGGACTATCTGTACTACCATTAGGACTAGGATATCCTTTCCAAACCTCATCGTCGTCATCATCATCTTCAATTTTAGGTTCTTGTAATCTTGTATTAGGTACTGGATATCCTTTCCATCTTTCGGAATCACTATCTTTAGTAGACACTTCCTCATCTTCTTTAACTGGATATCCTAACCATTTTTCATCCGAAGTAGTGGTTATGACACTAGCTGGTTTCTTAGCAACAACGGAACTGGTTCCATGGTTACTGTTAGCTCCGCCAGGAACAAACTCAGGTGCAGTGGGAGAAAGTCTTGATTTTTGTTTACTAGCAGATGTGGAGTTGGAAGAAGATGAAACAGAGAGTCCACCACCACTGATCTTAATATTTTGTAACTCAATTTCCTTTACCTCTGGTTGTTCCGATAATAAAGGATCTTCTACTACTTGATCTTCTTTTATAATGACTGCAGGTTGTTTTTGTTCTGGCATTTGTGGAAGTTCATCATGATCTGTTGTTTTTGACTCGTTTTGTTGTTCCAGTTCTGTCATAGTTGTTGTTGAATGTAGTGTAACCTCGTGTTCTTCCACATTCGATTCTTCTCCTACTACTGCTGATCCAACCAGCAACTCAATAGACTTTGCATTTACCAGCACATCAAGTCCGCTTTCTTCATCTTCATCATTATCATCATCGCTACTGTCACTTTCATTCTTTTTTACAGGAACAGAAGCAACTGTAGGTAAAATATCTACTGATTCGTGATCTAAAACAGGCTGCTGTTGTTGTTGTTCTCTTTCTTCTTCTTCCCGGTACTGTTGTTGTACAATACTTGTGCGTCTTGATGTCATACTGACAGGTCTACTTGCCATATACTTGGTTTGTTGAATCATGGCTTCTTCAAATTCATCCTTATCACATGTAATGGATTCACCTGATTTTAAAGGTTCTACTTCGATACTTTCATTAATCAATTGATCTTTACGCAAGTAAACACGAGAGACTAACCAATGATGGGTTAATTGATCCCCAGGAGCGAGATGGTTTAAGTTGGAGACAGGAATGACAGCAGTACGTAAACCTTCAATATGAATTGCCTTTGAACTAGCTGCGACCGAAGCTCGTTTTGATTTTTTATCGGTAGTGAAGATATCTTCTAATAAAAAGTCGTTTCCAGAAGAAGTATCAATGGTTGAATTATGTTGACATAGTTCTAATATGGATAATTCTATGTTGAGTTTATGTGCACCAGGAGCAGAAAGAACAATATCACCCGAATGTTGTTGATCATGGTCATCACCAGCTGTATACGCAGTCACGATAGATCGAATGGATAACAAGTGAGGTTGGATCCAAGGGACAGCAATCATCATACCACCATTCCCCGTATGATGATGTACTTCCAATTTAGTACGAAGACAAGTATGATAAGCATGATAACTTTTTGCAGGAGCTATAATTTGAGCTAAATCACGAAACATGTCCTTTGTACGTGAGGTCAATGGTTGCCATAGTTTCTTTAATCTTCTGACTTCAGGTACTGTCAAGGCCTTCATAATGGCAGCAAAACCGGAGAAATCACGATAGGCATGTAAAAGTAAATAAGCTACACGAACCAAATGAGTGATTAAATTATCTTTGGTATGTACGGGTGGTACGACAGAAGAAGCAAGAACAGTATTTTCTGGCTTAATTAATTCTGCCCAGTATATAAGTTGATGAGCAAAACTATGTGTGAGGTAATGGTGAAAGTCAACCAGATGAACAAGTTTTGTACCATCAGCGTCAAGTTGTGAAAGAGACCTCTTGTCTAAAAGAACATGACTATAGAGTTGACAGTCAATGACGGCAATTTGTCGTGCGAGGGCATCTGAATCCCAAAATAAAGAAGTGGCAGCTTCTACAGACTGCATTTTCCTGGTTAAAGTATCGAGACGATGTCTTTCTAATTTTACTGTCTCTAAGAATCCTCTCAACACATCTACACCCAGATGAGGCCTCACTTTCTTTGCTGCAGTTAACTTATCCGACGCTTGGCTAATGGCATTCTTACAAATAATAAAGGACTGGGCGATAGGAGAGAGTGGAATCACTGGAAGTCCTCCGTTGTTATTATTGTTACTATTCTGAGTGGCTGATGCCATGTTTTTATATAGATATCGTTATTATGTTTTCAATAAAGAAAAAAAAAAAAAAAAAAAAGAAAGAAAAAAGTACCTTTTTTTTTGGGGAAAAAAGTTTAATACCTATTTTTGCTGAGTTTTTTTTTTTTTTTTTTTTTTTTTTGCACTACGTTTGTAGTACAACACAAAAGAAAGAAGAAAAAAGGAGAAAGAAAAAAGATTGTGCATGTATCTTCTTCTTAATCAAGTTGTATTACCGAATTGTAAAAATAGTCTATTCATGCATTTCTTTTTTATTTTTTAAAAAAAAAGAGTTCTTTTCTGTAAAAATTATGCGTATGGGGAAATGATGGATCATAATATATTTGGACCTTTCTCTATTTAAGTGATTTATTTAACGTCGTACAGTGTGGTGCAAAGAAAGATAAATGATATTCCAAAACTTATAAAATGACATGATCCTCAACCCTTTTCCGCTTCTTTCCTGCCGAAAAGTTAAAAGTTAACGCATTTATTACAAGGTGTGGTAACCTCATTCGTTGGTAAGGTCTTGAAGCAAATTACAATATTGTAACAATAACGAGTTTCTTATTTATAAATCTTTCTTTCTCCCCTCTCTTTTTTTTTTAGAGTATTCTACGTGCCAAAAGACGTGTATAAAACTCGCGTTCCATCTAAAAAAAAGACACGTACAAAAAACCCCTCTTTTTTCTTCTTTTATTTGCGTTATTCTAATGTCAGGTCAAAGCGTTTTTTTTTTCATCCGTTAAAAGGTAAACGGGTAGTAACAGAGCATCGAGATCTGGTCTTGAAAGAGCCATGATCAATGGACGACTTCCAAAATTCATGTTTAAACCAAATCTACTCATAGTTACACTAATCCCCCCAAGTGACCACTCCGACGTTTACTCATGAGTAAAAAAAAGGACTTCCAAAATTCATACTTGTTAGAATAAAAAAAATTATATAAAAATATATAAAAAAAAAAAAACGCTTAGAAGAGCATATTGCTGTTCGTTTGCTGCCATTTATTGTAGTATACAGTTCTAATTTGGTTCATACCTAAGGTACGAACCCGAAAGTTATGTAATCTAAAAATTACACAAAGAATGAGGTTTCGCTCATCTTTATCAGCAGGAAGGTTCAGATGAAGCCTACCAAAAGCTGCCTGGATAGAACGCATACCCCATTCTGCAGCTTGTCTATGCTTGGTTATAATAGCGAACTTCCTTCTGTTTTCTGGGGTATTTAGTGGGCTATTCTGTTTGGGTACCTCCAATACCTTGTCAGCAAAGGCAGCTTGACATGGGAAAGCAGAATCCGCCAAGAGTTTGTACGGGGAAGGACAAAAAGGAGAAGAGAGAGCAAACTGGTACAGTGGAATTGATATTCTTGCATCATGCCAAGATCCCGGACAGTTACCTCTATTCAAAGAAATCAGATACTATTTAAACCATTTATTTAATCTAAAAAATACTTACGAGACAAAGCAAATGCATCCATCAGGTGTGAATACTATTACTTGAGAGCAAAAGCATCCAGATAACCAACCATTGTAATAAGCATTTTGCTCGAAAAAATCAGAAGGCTCATCTATCTTTAGGTTCAAACCATCAACAAATCCAAACACACCATTTAGTACTTCTCTTTCGTAGTCACTTGATGTGTTGTTTAATATCATTTGGTTGAATGTTTCCATTTCATTGACATTTGGCCATCTGATTTCCCATCTACAATCATTCGAGGTATTTTTGAATACTCGGTCCAAAGTAAGCAAAGCCATTCTCTTAGATCTACTGACAGTTGCTGCAGGAACACCAAAGATCAAACACAATGTTTCTTGTCTCATTGTTCCATGGATCCACATAAGTCCAAGAGCCAGAACCATCTTAGTGCTGAGAGCACGACTACGCCCACGCTTGCGTCTCACAGGATAGACTTTTTTAAACTCTTTGAGGAGTTGATCAAATGCACAAGTATCAAGGCCTAAATGACAGATATAGGCATCATCATCCCGTCCGCTAAGAAGTTTATAAGCTGCAGACTCACGAGGAGTGTGCAAGTTATTTGAACGTGTGTAGATTCTACGAGATTTTCTACGAGAGCCTTCATAAATGGACATAAAAATGAGTACTTGAGGAATAATCACCAAAAAGTACAGACAAAGTTCCTTGAGCATTACGTTGTTGTTGTTCATTTTTTTATTAAATAATATGAGAATCGAAAAGAGATGTAGAAATAATTATTCATTGCTATCCTTACCTTAATATTCATTCTCTTGGGACTAAAAAAGTATACTATGACGACATGACATGTCAAAAGTTGACCATGATATAATTTCAGCTTATTTAGATCATTGAACTATTCTATGACGTTTAGTCTATCTTCAAGAGTATTTAAAGACAAAAACTTACAAGTCTTTTAGAAATCATATTTTTAACATAATATTAATATTAAAACTACTACAAATCAAAATGACCAGACCTAGCAGCACTCCCAATTATGCAAAGGACGAAAAGGAATACTTCTTGGACTTGATGATCCAGCTTATGCCTCGAGGTGCCAGAGAGTGGGACATGGTCACTGAGGCATTCAATAGGTACCAAAGAGAAAAAGAATCGGGTACGAGAGTGGAGCGCGCCACGGACTCTCTCAAGACGTTGTGGAGAACATTAAGAGCGGTTAGAAAACCAACTGGTAATATAAATTCATAAGCTTAATATTAATAATAACTTACTTATCTTCTTTCTAACTATAGGAAGCACTCAACCTAGCGCTATTGTGCAAAAGGTGCGTCTTGCCAACGATGCTGTAAACCAACGAGTGGCAAGAATATCGATCGGTATCGAGGCGAACGTAGAGGAAGAAGACTTGCCGGCTTCAGACGATGAAGGTGCTGATGATGGGAGAGTTGGAGGGGAAGGTGGAAGCACCTTTCCAACTATTGGTAGCTTGGCGAGCCGCCCCGTTGATGATGGTTCTCTTTTTGTTCCTCGCTCGTCGGCTACTACACCCCGTCCCCGAGAACAGCACGTCAGTGGCAACAGTCAGCTTGAGAGGTTGAATGAGACAATCTCGGGTGTCTCGACGGCTCTCATTGAGAGCCTGAGAAGTAGAGAAAATCCTCCGGTAAATATTTGTTTCTTTGATAATTGTTGCATTGATATTTATTTGTGTTCCTGATATGTTTATGTTATATTCTAATAGGTCCCTCAACAAGACCCTTCTTCGTTGAAGGAAGAGATACTTGGAGAAGTTCGCTCCATGCTCTTTAGCGATGAGTTTGCAAATGTAAGTTACAGAACTAGAATCGACGCGTGTTATTATGCATTCGTTTACTTAATGACCTTTTTTTTAAACTTACATGTAGTTCTTGCGAACATCAGGAAGCCAACAAGAGCAAGAAAGGGATACGGAGGTGGACTCTGAGGTGGAGGGGGAGCCTCACAAACGTCAAAGACAACAATAAAGATTTTTTTTTATTTTAATTTTTTTTTTTTTTTTTTACTCACTTTTTTAAAAATCTAACGAGGGGGGGGGAGGGGGGTTGTTAGATTTGGCTGGGAAGTGAGTAGATTTTGGGTAGTTTACTCACTCCCCCCCTTGAGTTTAAATTTGAAATTTATTTAAAAAACCGATCTAAACACTTTTTTTTTAAACATGAATTTTGGAAGTCGTCCAATATCAATAGCAGTCATGGTACATTAAAGTGATACACGAATCATTACCAAGCAAGGTTAGAGTATATGTGTGAGGGAGCCGGAAAACCGAAAAAAAAAGCATAATTTAAAGTTCTATTAAATACATATTCTAGAATATGCCTTTTTATCGTTCCCACTTCTCATAGATTAATAAACTAAAACATAAAAATCTGCTTTGAAAGATACTTGCTAATATATATCAGAGCACACGATTGAATTAATTTAAAACATTTATAGCATGTTCTTTTTGTTTTCAATAAAAAAAAAGGGCCGATGTGTTCTTGTCATAGTACCTGGGAAAACACTTTTTGGTAACCAGAAAGTTTAATAGGAGCGTTAAAAATACTACACATCGCTTGAGGGATTTTGATTCGTTTACCGTTTATAACAAGCAGAAAATTTTGGATTTGTAAACTCTATCAGTTTCAAGTGTGGTTATATTCAGCAGATCACGCGCACATGTAACTTGACTGTTTATAAAAATAAAATCAGTTCTTCTTTTTATTGCCTAGACCTCGTTGTATACTACAAATAAACAAGCACATAAGATACATCACTATTACAATGAGTTATTTTTTTTTAAAAAAAAGACAAATGATGGTGAATTCTTGGGGCACCACAATCGGCACCACAAAAAAAACAGGCTTTTGACCTTTCTGGAATTCTTGACTGTGGCGTATATGAGTTTATGTAGTGCCTTTTGAGCTTTATGCATTATAACCAAAGGCTTAATACGGCTAATATTGTACTTATACTTTATCGACTGTATCAGTTCAAGTTTAGTTATAAATAAAGACTAATTGGTTTCTGCAAATGAAAGTCATATAATAAAAGAAAAAAAAAAGCCCACTGTGTGGTAAATATAAATAATATAATAAAAAACGGTCTAAATGTTAAGGTAGATAATAATAAAAATCTAGCTGTAAAAAATGGCGTAATCTCGTGGGCAATTCTGAGGGAAACTTATTGGATGATACATAGAGACAAGACACTTTAACAAAAAAGAATGGTTTTATTTATGTATATGTATATCACAACATGTCAAAGGAAAATAAGTTTAATATGGACTTTTTGTTTATTACCTTTTTTTTTATTATTATAATAATTATTTAAAAAAAAGTTACTAGTGCTTTAGCCTTTACAATCCGGAAAGAAAAAGTTTCTGAATTCAAAGTTTCCCAAGACAAACCACGAGGAGGTCCACTAGCTGAAGTCTCAAAAATAAGAATGCAACGGATAAGTACAACAACACAACAATCAATGATAATATTTTTCTTAGAGATGACTACCAAGGTAAGAACCATCAATCCAACTCTCCCTTCGATATTCGTATGGTTTTACGTGCCATTACACCCAGGATTAAACTGCACGAACCGCTCGTAAACGAGGACGGAAGAGAAGGAGACAGGACTTACCAAGATAGAACATACTCGCCAAAAAATAGAATCACTAACTGCTGCGGTGTTGTGGCAACAATCAACCTTTGATCATAATACTTTCCTTTGAGATGACATCTACCGAGATGAGAACCATCAATCCAACTCTCCCTACGATATCCGTATGGTTTTACGTGCCATTACACCCAGGATTGAACTGCACGAACCGCTCGTAAACGAGGACGGAAGAGAAGGAGACAGGACCCATCAAGATAGAGCATACTCGCCAGAAAATAGAATTCACAAAACTTGATCATTGCTTTTACAAACCCGTTGCATTGCTGAAACTGTTAGAAACTGCTTGGAAACATAATATATATAAAAAAAAAAATGACTTACCATCATAACAACAACCGTTTTGTCCTTTTGATTTCAAGTTCCAGCAGACTACAAATAGCAATATTTCTAAAATGAGTGTTAGAAACTGTTAGAAACTGTTTAGAAACATAATATATATAAAATAAAATAAAATAAAGAGTAACTTACCATCATAACAACAACAACTAAAGCAGCACCAGTATTAGTCAGAGCAATACCTATCATAGCAACACCTGTCATAGCAGCACCTGTCATAGCAACACCACCAGCCATAACAATAACTGGTAACACTAATAAACAAACACCCGGTGATGACAGCAGAAAATCGATACTATGGCACCATATTAACTGTATCACAAATAGAACAAGATACCCGACAAAAGAAACCCAGAAGCAACTGGTATTCAAATCTTTAAATCTTTATGCAGCAATACACTTAACCTCACTATCAAGGAATTGGACTCTTACTTGATCAAGAAAAAGCTTATGACCGAGTAAATCCTCAATACCTATTTCAAGTTATGAGAAGACTAGGGTTTGATCAGCCATTTATTGATTGTATTGATAATTTTTTCTTTAGTAATCTCATTGAAGTCAACGTCAACGGGTATTTTACATCCACGGTTAATCAGCATCGAGGGTTACGACAAGGAGATCCGTTATCACCAATTTTATTTAATATGGCTTTGGAACCACTTCTTATCGCTATACAACATGACGATGCCATCATTGGGTACCAATATGACTACAACGGGTTTCAAAATCGAATCAAAACTATAGCTTACGCGGATGACATCTGCGTAATACTTAACACACAGGATGATTTTCAAAGATTACACCAACATCTACAACAATATTCCGCTGTATCTAATGCTCAATTCAATCAGTCCAAAACCGAAGCTTTTTCCCTCAATGGAAAAAAAAATGAAGTTTGGGATCGTTATCTTCAGCAGAATAACATTTCCACCTATTACCACAAATTTACTTTAGAACCTTTTCGATATCTCGGATTTTATATGGTGTACACCACTAAGCAGAGAAATATAATCCAAGACAAGCTAATTAATATCGTCATAAAGCAGATCAAGCTATATTCTACGAGGAACCTTTCACTGCGAGGTCGCGCAACAGTAGCCAACACACTAATCATGACAAAAGTTTGGTACTCTTTACGGTTACTTCAACCTACTCAAGCCTTTTTACATAAGCTCCAGACAATTATTTACAATTATGTTTGGCAAAAAAAGCGACCAATGGTATCATTTTCACAACTAAGTTTACCCCTTTCTAATGGTGGTGTTGGACTATTACTACCAGTGACGCAACATCTAGTATTACAAATGCGACATCTTCATCATGTCTTTTATCAGTCCAATTCGTCAGAACTTGTTCGGCCTTTTTTCAAGTATCATATGTCTCTGATTACCCCAGCACCATTGTCCCCGGAAATGTCTTTCTTTATCCCTGAATGGCGTAACCATCCGCTCAATCACCCAACCTCCATTATCCATGCCTGTTACCGTGCTTTTGATCACTTTAATATCAAATTGGATTTCTCACAGTGCACTATCAGCACTTTATTACAGCTCCCGTTACCTTATTTCTTTAGTAGCTATCCTTCTGACCATTGGTTGCATCGACATCCCAAATTTCCTGCTTATAAATTTTTTGTTTATGATACACTGACTCGTCGCCTACGACTCCAGGTTGAAACTGAATATACTCTCAAACCAAATCTATGTCGCAAACTAAAAAAAGAAATCTTGGAACTTCGAACGGTGAAATTACATCCATACATATTTGATCATATTGTAGAAAACGTCGATGAAGCAACTCAACTTATATTCAACTCTTCTGGCCTTGTCACCCAAGTGAAAAGTAATGTGTTATGGATGAAATACGCCTCTCGCATATATCGAACCCTGAATACTGACGGACCCAGCTCTCTTTTCGCTCCCATATCCGAGAAAGCATTCAAAGTCTTTTGGTCACTTCCTCTTCTACTTCATGTCCGATCCCACTGGTACAGAGTTATCTCGAAGAAACTGCCCACGGCTAAATATCTACAAAAAATTGGTACTGTCTCTAATATAACCTGCCGATTATGCAATTCACCTGAAGACAGCCTTGATCATTTTATTGTGCAATGTCCTAAAAAGAACTTTATTTGGACCACCATACTCAGTTATCACTATCCGACTTTTTCTTTTACCAACATTGATATTCTTAATGCATTATACTCAATACAGTCCCCTTTTCATTATCGGTCAAATCTGTACCTTCCTTTCTTTGTCATCGTCTCAACTACACAGTTCTACATTTGGAATGCATTCTGGCAACTAATAATCAAGGATACTCCTTTTCTTACTGAATCAATCATTAACACTATCAATCGACAAGTCCATATTCTATTGAATGGGTGTACCGAATAATAATTTTATATAGTTTTATATCATCCTTCCCCTTCTCTTTTTTCCCTTATACATACCATATTTTATATCAAGTCCCACCTCTACGAGTATGTGTGACTATCAAGTTTAATAAAAAAAACTTAATTTACAAAAAAAAAAAATACACTTAACCTCCCAGAAGTAAACTTCTAGGACCAGGAACTATCCCATGGTAAGTTAATTACAGATGAAGAATAAAGAAATGTCGAGATGTATACTAATCTGCAAGTAGAGAACTAATGCATTACACTTCGAGAAGTGCTGATTGCGGCATGTCAAAACATTGTAAATGTTCCACGGTAAGAAAACCGCTACATTCGCATCACAATCAAACAATAGAACACCATACTTTGCAAAAGAAAAGATAATGATGGGTATAAAAGGAGGAACAACAGGGTTATTTTGTATATTTTTTTTTATTCGTTTCTTGATGATGACGTTTCCAAAAAAAAAATTATGATAAAAAAAAAAGTGTGTCACAAAAAAAAAACCACAGAGACTGAAGCGCTGTAGAAACAGAATTTATTATTATCTCACCTTAACATAAACGTAAAGGCTTTATTATTTTCAAACTAATTTGTAGTTACAGTCTTTGGTCAGATTGAAAGTTTAATTGAGCTCCATGGAGTGAATTTAAAAGTAGGTAAAGAGCAGCAGTGGAAATATTATTACTCTATATTATGTATAAAAAGAGGATATCTTTCAATTAACGAGTGTGTAAACACAACTATAACATTACTTTTGATTTGTGGTTTTATGTAAGCGTATTATCAACAAGTTATCTTTGTAGGATTATCCGTCTTTATATTTATATATATATACATATAGACAAAGACAGAAAAATAAAGAACATCGTGTATATATTATTTGCCACCTTTTCTTCTTCTTTTTCGTATACCTTAGTATAAAGCGAAATGAGTTTAATGTGCTTCTACAGTTAGTGTTAGTTACTATTCGATAATTTTTTTTATATATCTAGTTGGGCTCGCTTGTTGACTGAATGTTTGATAATTAGTTCGAATGGAATTAGCAACTACCAGTATAGCTTCATTATCCTGTATTCTAAAAGAGACTTACGATGTGGTAAATACCATTCTTTTCTTTTTTAGTTTAAATATTCAGAGAGAAATAGTATGACAGTGAGGACATTTTTAATCATTATGAATAAGGATGGGTAAGACAACAAGAAGCTCCTCCTTTACTCGGATAATAAGGCCTGCTCGTCATCTATGCTCCGTACTTAATTATTTAACTATCATCCTTCATAGGTAAGGAAAAGTTTGTTGTGTATTCAGAATAAAACGAGTGTACTTTACCGAGAGGGAATAGTCTTATTTTTGTAGTGTTTATGCTTGAGATGCCATGCGATTTTTTGATAGATACTTAGAGAAAACAGAGAATCCTTGGGTATTTAGCAAATAATCCACGCCAATTTAGTTTGGTGTAATAAGTATATAGATACATTTCGTTGCATGATCCAATTTTAGTTCCTGAAGTATGCAGGTATCATATTCCAGAGTAGACAAATACTTATAAGGGCTAATTATATTCTCTTAAGAAATATGCATAACGCTGATTACAATAGCTTGCTTTTCATATTTATATGATACAAATTGTGCTTTGATTATTTGTTCTAAACCGGTCCACATTGCGATAACCCCATTGATGTTTTACATGAAAAAAACTACTTACATGAAGTTTGTTATACATATTCCATATTAATTAGTTCTCTACTACATAACTGTTGAAGAAATAGTGCAGCTGCTATATTATATATAGTGGCGACATAATCTACCTTTATTCAAGTATCTATTTCAAATATCTCATCCAAATCTCTTGCGTCAAATCGAATAGTAGTTGAGGCCTTACATCACTAGAATAATTGATGCAGAAAACAGCAGTAGTTGCATTGTTGCAATAAATTTGTATTAATTTACCTTGATGTCGTTGATTTCGTACAATATAATAAATAAATAACTTTAGATAGTCTATATTATGTTGTTGTAATCGATTTTCTTGATTTCAAGTGTCAAAAGATAGTTTTCAGTCCATCAATTATACCCAAACTGTCATAGATGATTCCGTATATAGTTTGAGATGATGATTTTCTTAGGATAAAAGAATAAGATTAATTCATTGTTGTAAATGTTGAATCCATCATTGCAGAATACAGTTAACGGATGAGTGTTGATGGTTCTGTAGATAATTTTTGCTGAACCGTCTAGTATGTTGCCTTGCAAAAATTACTTCCAGAGAAGTTATTAATGCCTTTCCAATAAAAAATGCTAACGCTGTTAGTTTTAGAATAGTTTGATGTAATATTTTTAAGTTGTACAGCGTATGTCTCATATTTTGTTGGTAGATTACTATGAGGGTCATATTTTTCTTTATTGATGAGAAAACCAAGACGATAAATTGCGGTTGAAGGAGTTACTTATTGTTATATTTGGCAAGATATGCGTTATTATATTTGGCACGATATTCTTAAATGTATACACCTTCATATTCTTTAATTTATACAGCACAATTTTATTTAATTTTTACGACATCATATTCATCAAGTTATACGACACGAATTTTCAAAAAACAACTGGTCATCAGAGTAACTATAAAATTGTTTTTTTATTATATGCTTATCTTAGCCACATAGCGATGGACTTTTTTCTTTCTTTCTTTCTTTCTTTTATTGTATGTCTTTAATTCATTGCAAAACCAATTAGTTTTTATTTATAAACAAACTTGAACTGATGCGATTAATAAAGTGTAAGTACAATTTTAGCTCTATGAGTCCTTTACTTAATGCATAAGCTCAAAAGGCACCACATAGATTCATCTACACCACAGTCAGGAACTCCAAAGGCCTGCGTCACAAATCGCTTTTTTTTTGTGGTGCCCCGAGAATTCACCAAGTAAGAAAAGACTTGCAATATTTCTAAAGTACACTCTTGAGTTGGAAGGTGTTTGCTCTGTAATAGTTTATTATGTATTTTGATATCATTAATACGTGTTAAAATCTTATTACTTTCAAACCAAGGTGTTGTTACGCTGTCTTTTGTCGATTTAATTTTTTGTGAAATGTACGGCATGCCGTATTTTTAAAAAATATTTATAATTCGATTGTATAAGTCTTTGGGTGCAACTGTTCATGTGTCCGTTTCATGTCGCTTTGCGTTTTATTTTGGATCAAATTTAAGGTTTGTAAGATTTTATTAAAGGAATTTTTTTCAAGTGTAATTTTTGGGGGTTGATTGTATTCCCAATTTAAGCCAATCAAAAATAAACAACCCATTTACAAACACCTTTTATCTAAATTCTTTACGTTTTTTACTTAACTTTTTAAAAAGATGAAATTTCCAACAGTCTTATTGAATTTAGCCTTCATTCCTGCCTTGTTTGCTGCTTCTAACATACCTGAAATTGAAGACGGTAAAACTTATAGCATAATTAAACTGACTTACACTAACTCAAAAAAAAAAAGGGTTCGAACATGTCACTTGTGGAAGTATCATCAAACTCACAAGTAAAACTAGCGGATACAAATTACATTCTCATGGTGTTACTTATGGTAATGTCCTGACAACAATCATAAAATTTAAGCTAACACATTCTCTTTGTATAATAGGTAGTGGCTCAGGACAGCAATCTGTTACTGGATTCCCTGAAGCAGATGACGGGAATAGTTTTTGGATTGTAGAAGCTGCTTCTGGATACAAGTGTAAAAGAGGGTAAATTAAGAAGAAGAAGACGAAAAAACACTATATTTATAAACGAAAGACTAAACTACAAACAACATGTAGAGACACAGTGCCTTGTGGATCATCTATTCGATTAAAGCATTCCAATACACAAGGATACCTCCACAGTCACCATCACCAATCACCTCTCTCAAAGCAACAAGAAGTGAGCTGTTATGACGGTAAAGATAGTGGAGATAATTGGAAAGTTATGTGTTCAGATGGAAAGACATGGCTTCGTGAAAAGACTGTTCAATTAGTTCATGAGGATACAGGAGCTTATTTGAGTTCCTTTACAAGTTATACATTTGGACATCCTATCCCAGGGCAGTTAGAAGTTGCTGGTTCCAAAAGTAGTTCAAAGAATTCACAATGGATTGCACAGGTACAGTGTATAATTGCATAATGCATGGTTTTTTTTTTTTTTTTTTTTTGCTTATTTTTTTTTTTTTTATTATACAGGAAGGTGTTTATTTTGCAGCTGCATCAAAACAATAGAAATCTATAAAAAAAGACATTATGATAAAAAAAAAAGATGAAATGTGTACGAAATATTTTCTTTAGTTGTTGTTGTTGTTGTTGTTGTTACTGTTTAAATGATAGCTTGAGTGTTTCCTAAAGGAGTAGCAACATAATTATCTACATTTTCTGCATCAGAAGGCAAAGTGAAATCTTTTTGTTCTTGACCATAATAACTTGTTAAAGCATCTTGACAAGCCTAATAATAATATATAAAAAAAAAAGAATCAATATCAACCTTCTCCTCCTTTCCTCATCTAAATGTATCTAAAACTTACTCTGAATTCAGCCATCTTGAGAGAACTACCGAAACCCTCACCAATCTTTTCTTTTCCAGAAAAGACACCAATAATAAATACAGGTGATGAAGAGGCACGACCTGTCTCAGAGAGTAATCTAGACTCTGCAGGTTCCTTATTCAATTGTCTTAATAATGCAGTTAAATGACGCTTAGGTTCTTGTACTTTAATAACTGGTTTAACATCGAAATCGCGAGATAAAACAAAGTTGTGAATGAATTTCTTGGCAGCTTCAAGACCATGTTCTTGATAGATAGCACCAATAAGTGCATTCATACAATCGGCCATGACAGTTGCTTGTCCTAATTTAACACTTTCGTCCTCTGGCGCCTTCCAAGCAATGGTATGTTGTAAGCCAACTTCTGTGGCAATTTTAGTGAAGGACTTGTTTCCGATATAAGCACGAAGGGTAGAATTGAATGCACCAGGGTGTAAAGCAGGATATTTACAATGAACGAATTCGGTAGCGAATAAACCTGTCACTCTCTTACCAATGAATTCTAAACTTTCATTGTTGTCTTGTCCAGAGACTGATTTATGTGTTAAAGCTTGTTTCAAAATTTTTGAATCTAAGGATTGAAGCCCAAGACGTGCTCCAAGGGCGTGAATAGGTGCATTATCTTCGACTGTGTTATTCTCATATAAAGGTTGAGTATGAATGAAGGCAGAGGAAAAACGAGGTGCTATTTTTTTAAAAAAAAAGTTAATTTTTTCTTTTGCGTACAAAAAGCTTGCTAATTTTAATATTAATCACCCTACCTTGCTTGGTAGCAGCAACAACTTGGGCTGAAAGGCTATGTGTTTTGGTCAAAGAACGAAGCATAATAAACTGATAATAACCTGAATAAAACAGAAAAAGAAGTAGAGCTCTTTTCACTGACAAGGGGAAATTGTTTGGCGGGGGTTAAGTCAGTGGCTTGACAATCATGAAATCAAGTCACGTAGGCAACATAGTTTTGCATTGATACAGAATATAAAGCAATGGGGATATGAACAAAATAAGGTCTATAATACTATAGAATTGTTTGTATTGTTCTATTTAAGTTTAAGGAGCTTATTATGAGTAGATATTGCTCAAAGAAGAAGAGTTCAGGAACCATCTAATTTAATATTAATAGATAAATGCAAAAGACACGAGAACCGAATGAAATTCGTTTGGTTAGAACTCAGTTGAATTTGTAAGTAGGCTTTTTCGAGGTTTACTTATTTATTATCCTTTTTCTTTACTTTATAAAACAATAAATTATAATATTATACACATATGCCGTCTGCTGCTCTATCAAGTGCAGAAGATAAAAACAAGGTCAGAAGGGCCTTACCTAATACTGTAAGTAGCTTGATAAAAAAAAGAAAAGAAAAAGAAATAAGAATGGCACTGACTCATGTTCTCATCTAGAGAATTTATGCGGCAACAGTTGCTCGTTTATATGTAGCCTACCCTAACCCTAACAAGTGGGCTTACTCAAATATTTGGGGAGCGGTTGCTTTTCTTAAAGACAAGAAAAAGCATTCCTATTATATCAGGATTATTGACTTGATTGTAAGTAGTACAATATCCCTCTCTCTCCCTCAAGTAATACTAATTGATATCATCATTAGAACCATAAAGGTATCATTTGGGAACAAGAATTATACGATGGATTTGAATTTACAAAGCAAACTCCTTTTTTTTATACATTTGCTACTGACGTAAGAAATACTTTGAAATTACACAAAAAAAGCATAATTTTCTGATATCATTTTTTTTTTTTTTTTTTTTTATGTATAAAACAGGAATATATGGCGGGTCTATCATTTTGTGATTTAGATGATGCCAACGTATTTTATACAAAGTTGACAACAAGAGAAATTTCTTCAAGCAAGAAAAAGGCAACTACTAGTAGTAGTAAAAAAAAGAAAGGTAAAATATAAATGATGCAACATTAAATATTACGCTATTGAGCTAATGTTCACGCGGTATCACACAGAAACGAGCAGTAGCGGTAAAAAACCCAAAGGAAAATTAGATAAATCCCAGATTGGATTACCTTCAGAATTCAGGTAAATTTTTTTTAAAAAAAAAAAATACTTTTTTTACATGTATACCTTATATTTAATATATAAATAGACATTTAGGTCATATTGGCTATACACCCAATAAAGGTTTCAGTGTTCAAAATACAGGTCCTGAATGGAATGGTTTGTTCGATCAATTAAAAGATCTCGGTATATCACCTGAAGAACTTCAAGATAATGAGGAATTTATTAAAGAATTCGTAAACGAAAGAGGTGGGCCTCCTGCTCCTCCTCCTCGTCCAATGGGTTCGCCAAAAATACGCGCTCCTCCTCCACCACCTTCAAGACGACATGCTCCTCCTCCTCCTCCTGTAGGCGGTCGCCGTCCACCTCCACCACCTCCTCCATCCAGACGTCAAGCGCCCCCTCCTCCTCCTCCAACTCGTTCTGCTGTTCCTCCACCACCTGTAAGACAACCGCCACCACCTATTTCTAATTATTATTCAGAATCATCATCATCACCAATTCTTAGCTCACCTGTTATTCCTCCACCTCCACCTATGAGATCTGGTGGACAACATGAACCGCCCAGTCGATCTATTCCTGTACCTCCTCCTAGTGTAGGTAGATCTAATAACCCATATAAGATGGTATCAACTGAATCATATGTTCAACCCCCAGCACCTCCATTGCCTCCTATGGGAGCTAGACAAAATTCAGTTCCACCACCCGCTCCACTAAGACAAGCGATCCCAGTACCTCCAGTACCTCCCATGGGCGCTAGGCAAGCTTCCATTCCCCCAGCACCTCCAGTTCCACCTATGGGTGCTAGACAAGCATCTATTCCAGCACCACCACCACCTCCTCCTCCTCCTCCTGTCACATCAAGTCAAAATGATATTCCTCCACCTCCACCAGCGCCTCCATTACCTCCTATGGGCGCTAGACAAACCGCAACACCTCCTTCTCCTCCTCAACAACAACATTATTACGAAGAAGAAGAAGTATCACAACATACCAATGAAGAAGAGGACGACTTTTTTGATGCTCCGGAAGCACCTGCACCTCCGCCACTTCCTCGTACTACACCTGCTGCTCCTCCAGTTCCTCCAATGCCTTCACTAAGCAATCGATCTGTTCCTCCACCACCACCTCCACTTCCTAATAGAGACAGAAGAGGACCTCCACCTCCTCCTATGGGCCAAAGACCTTCTGCTAAATTACCACCACCACCATCTATGGATACTAGTGCTCCTCCTCCACCACCACCTCCCCCACCTCCACCTCCACCTATGAATGGTGGTATTCCACCACCGCCACCTCCTCCACCCATGAATACTGGTAGTGGTATTCCACCTCCACCACCACCGCCTCCTCCTCCAGGCATGGGAGGCATACCACCACCACCCCCTCCACCACCACCTATGGGCGGAGCACCACCACCACCTCCTCCCCCTCCTCCAACTACAGCAGGTGGAGCACCTACAACTTCACTTCCAGTACCTTCAGAACCCCGTAACGCTTTATTAGATGCAATCCGAGGCGCAGGTGGTATCTCAGCACTACGTAGTACACCCGTTGAAGCACGTAAGGACCGTAGTATGCCATTAGCCTCTCCCTCACCAGCGAGTGGTAGTAATTCATCAGGAGGCGGTGGAGATTTAGCGACTAGTTTATTGGCAGCTTTAAATGATCGTAAAAAGGCAATTCAATCTGATAATGATTCGGATAGTGATTCGGATAGTGAATGGGATGATTAGTTAAATTCATATAATAATAATAATAAAAAAAAAAAGATGTAGTTCTTTTGTTAATAATTTGTTTTATTTATTTTTAATTGTCGTGGAGAATTTTTTTGCCTCGTTTGTTGACGGGGAGACCTCCACCGGGTTGATTCCATGATAAGTAGGATGTGTCGCCGAGTTTTCTATAGAAAAAAAAAATGATTAGGGATTGCATTGAATTTGGGGAAGGTGTTTTTTTTTGTAAATGTGTACCTTGGTTTAATACAGTGACGCAGTGTGAATACGAGACCGAGAAAAACGGATATACCCCCAATTGCCATATAAGCAATACCCAAGTAAGGGTTGCGACCACCTAATGGAGAAGTTGTAGAAAGTACAATCCATTTCTTGCCGTCATAAATAGTTGTATCAAAATCTGCCAAGCAAAAAAAAAAAAAAAAAAAAAAAAAAAAAAAAAAAAAAAAAAAATTAATTATAATTCTTTTCTTTTAAACAAAAAAGATATTTTACTTAAATCGATAGAGACTCTCCATCTTCCTGTATTTAAGGTATCTTGATCGTTTCTAGCCCAAATCTTTCTAAAATCAGGTAAGGCAGCGGTATGCATCCAGACCATAAATCTTTCCATGTTGGAAAGATCGGGTGGAGGGTATTGATCAGTATACTTACCACCAGGGTAACGTGGAGCCCAATTAGGAGGTGGGACAATGGCTGAGGTCTGATAGTTTGTTGGATTGTATTTCTTTTTATCAGTTGGCCAAGCAATACCCGTTCTTTGAAATGTATATGTTTCTGTAGAATTTAATGAAACCAAGTCGGATGCCGTATCTAATTAAAGTAAGTATTATGAGTTTTCCTTTTTAGCTGTATATATTTTTACCATTAAACATTGAGTTTGCAATTAATCCACAAGGATAAACAACCAAGTCTTCATCTGTAACTCCCAAAGGGCCACAATTTGTATTCAAAGCTTCAGTAGAGACAATGCTGCCATCCAATTGAGTAGCATCAAAGTTTTTAATATATTGTCGATGGTTTTGATAAAAGTTGGTTAATCTGTAATACATGAAAATCGGTCCCTTCATGGTTTCAGGAACAGAAAAATCAATCAAGCAGCGTTTTATCGTTAATTGATTTGGGTTTCCCCAGGTAGGGTCTAAAAACTCGGTCGTATTTTCATATTGAAAGATGGGTGCTTCTAAACTGCTAACGTCAAAGTCTGTCGAGAATTTAAAGCTGTGTTTGCTGGAATCCATGTAGATGGGAGAAGCGTATTCCCCACAAGTTGTGTAATCGAGCATGATCTCATTAACCTATACTTGATAGAATGTTAGTTGTGTGTAGAAGAAGAAAGGGTTTTTTGTCGTTTTTATACCTTTCCTGTGGACCAATATAAGAGTCCACCAATAGGTAAGAACATAATACCAATAATAAAAAATGCGGGTAAAACTGTTTTGGGTGTTAACACAGGTTGCCAAGCTGGTAATCGTTGTTGTCTAAAAGCACCATCTAGGTTAAAAGTCAATGAACAAGTTACTGAATATTTTTTTTTTTTTATATTTTTACCAACAGGTCTTCGTGATTTTTTAGCTTCGCTTATATCAGACATATGTATATAAAAAAAAAAGAAAAATGCCAAGTAAATAGATGATGTGAAAAAAGAGGAGATAATTTAAATACATTGAGCTAGTAGTACACATCACGTGTAAAGTAATCTTATCTATCCAAATAAAAAATCTCATGGTTGGTTTAAAAAAAGAGCGTTCATGGATTATATACCATCATAACACTGTCTTAATATATATATTACGGTGCCCTTCAAGGCAAAGTAAAACCCAATTAGGCTTCAAATTGGTTTAGACATTCAAATATTGTATATAGCATTTGAATTATTAACTAGAATTATCATGACAGCAAAAGTTGAAAGTTCAAGGAGCTCCTTTTAAAACAATTACATCTCAAGTCGTGCATTTCTGCAATTATTCATAAAATTGAAACAGTGTGACAAACCATTTCCCCTTTTAAAATTGGCATCATATTATTAAGTGACACATCTTCTTTTCTCTTTTCTATTTTTTTTAGTAAATAAAAATGGAAATAATATATAAAATCAGTGGTAAGTAAACTTAACACGTAAAAACCTAAGCTATGATCCTAATACTTTTTTATTAGATTTTCCAGATCCCGGTGACCGTGATCTATACAACGGAATACAAGAAATAAACAAGAACAACTATTCAAGTGCTTTAAAATATTTTGAAAAAGCATCAAATTACAAAAACGAATACGCGTTACTCTTTTTATCTATTCTTAATTTTACCGGATTTGGTTTGAAGAAAAGAAATCTAGCGAAGGCTATTGAATTACTTAAAAATGTTGCATCAAATTGGAATAATCCCGTGGCAGAGTACATCTTGGCAGATATATATTGTGAAGGAGATGAGGGTATATCACCAAACTTCGCTTATGGTATCCATTGGTTAAAGCTTTCAGGTGATAAAGGCTGGGCTGATTCTAACCTAAGTTTAGGTAATCATTATAGTTGTGGTGAACATATTCAGAAAGATCATAAAAAAGCGATAGCCTGCTTTGAAAAAGTTGCCAAAATTGAGAAGAACGCTACATCGATTTTTGAACCACCAGTCTATCTATTTGGAAATAAAAATCTCGAGTTGGATTTCAGTTTTGTAACTCCAGATATTATTGCACAAATAGATAAGAGACTTAAATCTGCGTTGGTGTCACCAGTTAGATGGATGCAAATTCTAAAACATTCTAATGATCCATTATTCGTTGAGATCCACCTTATAGTTTTTTGGACTCAATTAACCAACATGAAATCAAATAGTATTGCTCTAGCTCAATTTTGTTTGGCATTTATGTATGCTCCTAATGAGAATAATTTACACAAAGACGATAAAAAAACTATATACTGGGCAAAAAAGGCGGCTGGTTACGGAAACGCACCTGCATGTAAGTTGGTAGCGGGGTGTTATGAAAATAGTATAGGCGTAGATCAAGATTATAAAGAATCAATAAAATGGCATAAAAAGACCCTAATCTTGGAACAATATAGTGAATCCGTCCATCATATTGGTAAACTTTATTTTTTCGGAAAAGGTGTTAAAAAAGACCATAAAGAAGCACTTCGTTATTTCAAGTTAATGCTTGATTACAATGATCAGCATGCGGAGTCATTTTATCATATGGGCAAAGTATTTGAAGCCGGAGAAGACGGTGCTCCTTTTAGTTACAAACAAGCACTTGAATGTTACCATAAAGCGTTTGACCTTAATTTTCCTACAGCAGGCTGCGCTATTGGATTTCTTTATCATCTCGGATTAGGTGTAAAAAAGGATATGGCAAAAGCATATGAATGGTTTATAAAAACATCGTTATTGGATTGTGCAGCTGGACATTACATGCTTGGTTTTTACTATTGGAAAGGACATCACGTTAAAAAAGATATTAAAAAAGCATTGGAACTTTTTCTGCGTTCCCATGAGGGTGGATATGAAAGAGCTACAATGACGATAGTAGAGATTATGTGTTTGTAAATATTTTGTGAAAAAGATACAAATATTTATCTTTCATGTTAAGTAAAAAAAACATGTATCTATCCTATTCTTTTTTTTCAGTTATTCTAAAAGGGAAAATAAACTCCGTATAATATGATGAATTACCTAAAAAGAGCCAAGAAACATTAAAAAGAGATCCTCAAAAAACCATCATCACTATATTATTTTTAAAAATAAAGTCGTTGCTAGGATACATATATACAGAGGATACAAAATTTTCAAGTAAGCTTGTAGTACAGTGCTAATTAATTTCAACGTATAAAAAATCATGACAGATTTAATACCAATGGAAGATCCGCAGCCTCTACCCATTTTGCATTAATGATTCTAGAAATGTCATACAATAACCTGATAAAGTGGCAAATACAGGTAATAGTGATACTGATGTAGTAGATTATGAACCGTTTTATTTGCTTGAAAACAAAGAGTTTGCATTAAAACACTATATTAATCAGTCTGGTCTGATTTACCCTATTGGATACTTTTTTGATTCCGAATTAAAACTCTCTTTTGACCTCTTTTTTATTAGAAAGAAAAATATATTTGCCATGATTGTTAAGAATCACCAACGAACGGATAAAGTGGATTGTAGTAGCTGTTAGTTAATTAGAACCAGAATCTGGACCAGATAAACTATTCGATATTCCCATATTACTGGATACTGAGCCTTCATTTTTACCTGGAGTGAATGTATTAAATGATTCGTCTCTAGAAATGGTAGTGTCACCACTGTCTTGTATTAGCTGCGAACGTCTTTCTGGGATTACTAACTACTTTTTTATTTTCGATTGTAGTATATATTCATTAGATAAAGTACGACCGACTGGTATATTTTCAGAAGCAATTAAGAAAGCCATAAATAATAAGCTTGCAATAGACAAAGTTACAAAAATATTAGTATGCATAATGTATTGTGTTTTAAAAAACTATCGAGATAAATAACATTTCTACGACTATATTCATATGAAAAAAAAATGTATTTAAGGGGGAAATGATACTTATGTAAATAAAAATAGCCTTCTGTAGATCATTCGAAAGCGGATATTCATATCAGACGAATGTTCGCATTTAGTAAATTCTTATGTAAAGAATTTTTCAGGTGAGTCAAACGTAAGCAAGGGTGAGTTTCACGGTTTTCAGGTGATATATATCAATTAAGCATCTGATGGAATTCCATTTATCTCATAAAACAAGTCTTCTTACTGTAGTTACATATATACTTTTTGTTATCAATTTATGTAATTAATTAAATAGACAGCGAACTGTATATGCGTTATTACGACAATTTTATCGCACTTAAAGAAGTCTCTTTTCTTTTTTAAGCATAAAATTAAATTATCAATTTGTTTATAGCGAGATAACTATAAAAAAAAATTGTTTTTTTTTTCTTTAACACTTCCATACTTAGATTTATTATAAAGATATAATCAGAACTTTTTTGATGTACAAAAAATTAAGGGCTTTTCCTTCACATTTTAATTCATTTTTTAGAAAGAAAAAAAAAATGTTACTATTGATTTTGGAGACACAGGTTTATAGTTTGGTAATCAAAAACCAAAACATGTATATACATATACATGGTAGTTCTCAGTTTATCTGATAGTATGTATAGTGAATTACAGAGAATATCCTTACGGTATAAAAGCTTCAATTTTTGAAATGTTTTTGAAAGGGATAGGTAACCTCTGAACAGCATAAAAGTATGATGATGCTCAGAAGCTATAATTTTTGAACTAGAATATGTGTTTTTTACTGATAGTATATCTGCTATTGAAGTTACATTCGGAAGTATACTAATTACACTTGCTTCTTGTTAACTCGGTGGAGTGATAGTAGTAACTAGGAGGAGTTAAAAGAGGAAAGTAATAAAAAAATTATTACAAAATGTTTGTTCGTTTTATGCTTATCAGCAGTGATGTTTGCGATAAAAAGCAATGTTGTAACAACTTTTATATCGAGCGACCACGCAAATACTTTTAGAAATTTTCAATTCGAGTATTTTCTTATTATAATATAAAGAAAAGCTTAAAATAGAATTACTAAATACGAGTTGAACAATGCTGACAACACTTTTATGATAAAGTTGTTAAATCTTATTTTTAAGAGTGATTAATAAAAAAAAATACATGGCCTAAAATAATTATTTATGTATGCAATTTATTAAAGAAAAAAATATAATAAATATACAAAAAAAAAAGGAGGCTTGTTTTTTCTTATATATTTACTTTTTTTTTTATACATTAATACTGTCAATGGTAAGCCTATACATATTTTATATTAGCCCGTCATTGCTGAATTTTTTTTTTAAAAAAAAAATCACGGTCGCACAAAATTTGACATGTATTTTATGCTTTTGTAAGTCCAAGATGAAACTTTAACTCCGATAAAAATTGCCCACGTACGGAGGGGGCGCTAGTAACATCTTATTTACCGTGAGTAAAAAAAAAAGCTGTGACCATAATCCACGTGAGCTATGCCAGTCAAAAAGCTTGCTATCTACTGCGCACGTTTTATATCAAAAAAATGAGTTGATAGATTATTATAAACAAATATTACGCATGTATTTCCTGTGTACCATACTTGCCAAAAAAAAAAAAAAGCAATTTTGTTCTAGCAACTTGTCATTTACTCTTTATAAAATAGTCATCTGCTATCATTTACAATTTAGATTCAATTAAAATCATAATGCATACATGTATGAAAGATACTATTAAGAAAACTCTTATAATAGATAGTATTTTTCTGACTCATTACACGTGATCGTGGCAAAAAGTAAAGCAAGCCGTGAAAAAAAAAACATAAATACCCTGTTTGATAAAAATATGTATTTTCTTTTTCGTTTTTTTTTTCTTTTCAATAAAACTTTTTTATCTTGAAGATGTCTCCTGCTAATACTAACCAAGCCTTGAAAACTACTTTGTGTTTCTCTATCCATGATAAAGTTGGTGGACTCGAACATTGCTTAGCTGCTATTAAAGCAATGGATATTTCTCTTACTCGTATTGAATCGTAAGTAACAACAAGAAATAAAAAAAAAAGATAAGCAGTTTCTAATACAATAGTATATAGTCGTCCTAGTATTACAAAGGAATGGGATTATGATTTCTTTGTTGATTTCGATGCCAACGATGCTGCTCAAGTGACTAGAGTAATTGAGGGACTTCGTAAGCATACTAATGATGTACGTGTGATTGGCTCTGATTCAAAGGGTGGTAAAGTCTTTTTTTTTATTTTATCTTTTGTTATTATGCAACAAAAGCTAATACCGTGAGATTTTTTTTTTTTTTTTTAAATCAGATAATGTCCCATGGTTCCCACGCAAATTGACAGATTTGGATACTTTTGCAGAAAAAGTCATGGAAATGGGTGAAGAACTCAGTAAGTTTTGGTGTATTTTTCCCACGGGTACATAATGAAAAAAAAAAATAGTAAAACTCTATATTTGTTAGGTTCCGATCATCCTGGAGCTCATGATCCTGTGTACCGTGCTAGACGTTCTGAGATTACTCGTATTGCAAAGACGTATCGTACTGGACAAGCAGTACCTGAGATTGAGTATACCGATGAAGAAAACGAGACCTGGGGAAAGGTCTATCGTGGTTTAACAGCCATGTACCCTACTCATGCTTGTCGTGAACATCAATATGTCTTACCTTTACTTGAACAAAATTGTGGATACAGTGATAAAAAGATTCCTCAAATTGAACAAATCTCTCGTTTCTTGAAAGATTGTACAGGTTTCACGATTCGTCCTGTCATGGGTCTTTTATCCAGTCGTGATTTCTTGAATTCTTTTGCGTTCCGTATCTTTTATTCTACACAATATATTCGTCATTCTTCTAAACCCTTCTATACCCCTGAGCCTGATGTCTGTCACGAATTGTTAGGTCATGTCCCCTTGGTAAGATTAGGAATTAAAAAGAGTTTTTTTTTTTTTTACCGAATTTTAAACAAAATATTTTATATTTCTTTTTAGTTTGCTGATCCAGATTTTGCTGATTTTTCACAAGAAATTGGTTTAGCGTCTTTAGGTGCTTCAGATGAAGATATTGCAAAATTAGCTACCATCTTTTGGTTCACAATTGAATTTGGTCTTTGTCGACAAGATGGTGAAGTGAAAGCATTTGGTGCCGGATTACTGAGCTCATTTGGTGAACTTGAATACTGCTTATCAGATAAACCCGAATTAAGACCATTTGAACCACTCAAGACTGCACTTCAAAAGTATCCTATTACTGAATTTCAACCGGTCTATTTCGTGGCTGAGTCCTTCAAAGATGCACAAGAAAAGGTTCGTGATTTCGCTGCCAACATGAATCGTCCTTTCTCTGTACGTTATAATGCTCTGACGCAATCTGTTGAGGTGCTGGATAATAAGGAAAAAGTATTACGTTTCGCAAAGAGCATCCGTGATGATATGAAGACACTTACTACAGTTTTAGAAACACTTTCATAAATAAAAAATCAGACTTTTTATATATGTATATATGTATATGTATTATATGTATATGATTTATTTTGGTATACAGAGAGAGATAGAGAGAGATAGATAGATATATATATATATGTTTTAATCATGTCTAAGGTTGGTGGTAGTTGTTCTATTTTTTCTTTGCTCAATCTTTAAGTTTTCTATGATATCATTGTTTACAATCATCGTTGTGAGTGAGCTAGCGGAGACTCCACCAGCCGAAGTAGGATCAAGCGAGCCAGCGGAAGGAGATGGAACCATGGTCATACCCGATTCTTTTTTAGGTACTTGATCCGACATCTTGGTCTTACCATTGCGTCTTTTCTTGTACCCAGTGCAACCACAATATCCGTACCACCAACACACAAAGATACTACCACCACAAATGAAAAGAAAAACGACTACGCATACAGGAATCACAATCTGTAAGTGATGTTTTACCCATCTTAAACTTTCATTTGTTCTGTCTTGTTTACATGTACCTGAAAAGCAACGACCTCCTTCTCCGCATGGTGTACCATCAATGAAATTACCACTAAATAATAAACATTGACCACTAGGTTTATTACATAACATTTTACATTCGTCATGATTACTCTTACAGGACTGAGTAATGTTCATAACATAACCTCTTGATAAACATTGTGCGTCTCTTGAAGTACATTGTCCTGAAGCACATTGTTTTCCTGATTCACAACTAATACCGTCTTCTAAATACACGTCATTTGGACAGGTTGCGGAGAGACCCGTACAAAATTCTGAAATATCACAGGGTGTAGCGGCTGGTCGACACATGTGAGTGCTTGGTCGAATTTGACATTGATCACAACAAGTGTCATTGAAGTCACTTTGTTGATAAAATTTGTTAGTATGAAGCAATAAATTTTTTTTTTTTTAAAAAAAAAAAATTTAAAATACTTTACTCGCATACGGCATTTGGTTTGAGTTTACATGTGGATGCGTCGCAACATGTAGTATCTAATCCACCTGTATCACATTCTTCTCCAGGCTCCTTAATACCGTTACCACATACGTTAAGTTGATAAATCGATTTGGCGTGCTCTAGCGGATCTGATAAACAATGTCCTGTGGCAGGAAAAGAAGAACATATGGTATGTATTGAACAAGGACTGAAATGTTCAGCTGTTGCGTTACTGATTGGACTCATCAAGTATCCTTCACTTGGACAACTATCTGAGCTGCTTGGACAACATTGACAGTTTTCACCTACACAGGGACATGAGTCGGTTGTACAATCGTGAATTGCGCCAAAGCCATGACCTATCTCATGAGCCACTACTTTCCATTCATCACGCGCTATAATATTTTGATGTCAATACAAAAAAAAAATTGATTAAAAAAAAAAAAAAAAAAAAAAAAAAAAAAACTTACTAATAGCAGAGACACCTGCACCAGATACGTATTGTTGTTTTCCATCTTTTGATTTTTGGGTAGTAGCATTTGTATTACACAACTGTTTTAACCAAGCTAAGCCTACTTCGACACCTGTACTAAAAAAAAAAAAAGCGTGTGAGCATGAGAAGTGCCACATTTGAAGAAAATAAACAAATAATCAACTTACGGACAGTTGGTCATCAAGTGCCATAAACCAGCACCATCATGTTTCATAGAAGACCGCCATAAACTAAAATCAGAGAGACGATCGACAAGAGAATAATTCGCATCACAAGCACGGTTCCAAGACCGGTTTGAATTAATTTGAGTAGGACAAGTTGGATCCATCATGGTGATATTGATCAGACCTAAGGCAATATTAAAAGTTTCTTCGAATATAGCAGAGGCCATATTGAAATTATTAATGATTTGAACTCTTGCTGCATCTTTTGATTTATAATATTGAACATAAGTGCAATCAGCAGCTTTTTTTTTTATACATATATAAAAGTATTAAAAATGATTTATTTGTTTTTTTTTTATTAACCTTTTTTTTTTTTTTTTTTTACCTGCTCCCATATAATTTACTAAAATAAGTGTTAATTTTAACTTTTTTTTTTTTTTTTTTTTTAAAGGAGCTTATAGCTAAGTCGATGATGAAAACTTACTCTTTTTGGTGATAGGACAGCCTTGTTCGAATCGTTTACTTAATAAACCTCCTGTTAAAAGTTCTTTTGATGGTATCATCATATTGTTGTCAAATCCACATTGTTGTTGCATTGTTGTTGTATCTCTTTTTTCTAATCCATCTTCTTTATAGATCACCATCTTTGCTGATTGGTATATGATTGGATCTTCTGTTCTTTTCACAAGTTCGTATTGATCCTTTGTCTTAATATGATATAAATCTTTTTCAACTCGAAACGCTCCTTCCATAACAGGTTCTCCATGTCTATATATATATATATATAAGGTAAATAAATAACAATAAAAAAAAACAACGATTACAAATATATACTCACAGGTACCGAATGATCACTCTAACCCAGCCTCCTTCTAATCCTACAGACGACTGCACGTGGCCTTTATAAGCACCTATGAAGCCAGTCGATAAATGACGATGATATTCTGCCGTAGGATGAAATAAATCGAGATTTGGTTCCAGATTCAATCGAAATGTTGTATTGTATGCTTTTACATTTAATAATAAATGATCGTCGTATTGGATGTGGTTAGGTAGTACAGCAGAAATAGCAGGAGATGAATGTCGCTTTTGATAAAATAAATTGGATCTCGGTAAAATTTCATAGTTTAAACTTAGTAAAGGTTCAACATAAGAAACTGGTTGTTCTAAACCTATATAAAGAAACTTTATGTTAGTTCATGTCGTGAAAGCTCATGTCGAAAAAAAAAAGTCTTTTTTTTTTGTTGTACTTAGGCACGTAGGTAACACAGTTGCTAGGCAGAGAATTTGTAACCATGGATACATACTTAAAAAAAAAAAAAAAAAAAAAAGGAAGAGAAGAAGAGAGAAAGACGAAAAAAAAAGGGGGAGTTTGTTAATCTATTATAATATATATATATATATATATATATAGAGAGAGAGAGAGAGAGAGGGAAAAAAAATCTATTATTAAAGAAGGAAAAAGTATATTATGAATTCAAGGGCAACAACAAAAATCACTTTTTTAAGTTCAGAAACTCTCGACCCTTTTTTTTCAAAAAAAAAAATGTTTAATTATCATTTGGTTGTTTTGATTTTGATTCGCCAAGCACTTTGATATACTTTGAATTGTCTTGTCAAGTTTCATATCCAAAAATATAAAGAAAAAAAAAAAGAATCATAAACATAACGTCAACATATAGCCTTATTTAGCATTTTAAAGTAAAATAGTTAAAAAAAAAAAATTTAGTGTGCACAAAGAAAAGGTAAATGATAAAGAGTACACAAAAGTCTTATAATGAAAACGCTCATCTTTTTTTTTTTTTTAAAAAAAAAAAAAAAAAACCTTGTGCAACAATTACACAAAAGAAACGCAGTGGGTTTTTTGCATGTTTATATCTTTTCTTGCAAAAATAAAAAAAATGTCGGGTCCAATAATAAATTAAGAAGCAACAATTTGGGGGTCCCATCTCTTATTTATTCCATAGCACGGTTCAACCAGCACAGACCTTCTTTGGAACAATAAAGCCGAACTTTCTTTTTTTTTTTTTAGTGATTTCTTACAAATGTTGAACTCAAGTTGACATAACAACTTTTTTTTATTTTAAAAAAAAATAAAATAAATAAATTTACGCTTTAAAAGGAGAGAGAGAGTAAAAGAGGAAATTTTTTTTTTTTTTTTGACTTTATTTCCCTTGTCATGAAACTTTTTTTTTTTTTTTTTTTTTTTTACTGTTACATTAACTCATTGTCAATTAAGAAAAAAAAAAAAAAAAGACTTCATCAGCGAAAAGTAAAAAATAAAAATAAAAATGCGTATTGCTATTATAACCGAAAACTTTTTACCAAAAGTAGACGGAGTCACACGTACTTTAGCACGTTTATTAGAACACTTGCAACGGACTTCACATCAAGTCTTGTTACTAGGACCTGAAACTTCTTTTCAACGGTATGCAGGAGCCGAACTGATGGGCACAATTGGATTACCCTTTTTCCTTTACCCCGAGCTTAAATTTAACCTATGGAGACCGGGATTTACAAAGCGATTGATAGAATTTAATCCAGATGTAATTCATCTAGTGGATCCTTGCTTTTTAGGGGCTATTGGGTTAGCTATCATTCGATACCATTTACCATTGACACCGATAGTATCATCGTATCATACAAATTTAGCCGTATACTGTGACCATTTTGGATTTGGATTTCTTACCAATATGATGTGGAAATGGAATCGATTCTGTCATTCATTCAGTCAAACCATTGCATGCCCTTCAGCTTCAACGAAATCTATTTTAAGTCAACATGGGTTCCAGAACTTGAGCGTATGGCCTCGCGGTGTTGACCTTACACTCTTTTCACCCGCTCAAAGATCCGACAACTTACGTCAATGTTGGCAAAAAGCAGCAGCAGCAGCAGCAACAGCAACAGCAGCAGAAGAAGAAGAAGAGTATCTCTCCGATTCAAAAATGATTATATTATATGTAGGTCGAGTTTCATATGAAAAGAATATTGAGCTGATGATTGAAGCCTATCGTGGTATGGATCATGATATATGTCATCTGGTGATTGTAGGTCATGGACCTGCATTTATTGAATTACAATCCACATGTATTTCAAATCAAATACCGGTGACATTTACAGGTTATTTACAAGGACAAAATTTAGCAGAAGCTTATGCCTCAGCGGATCTCTTTGCTTTTCCGTCTCAGACGGAGACGTTTGGTCAGGTGGTGTTGGAGGCAATGGCTTCTGGATTGCCTGTGGTTGGGTTAGATGCTGAAGGTGTGAAAGATTTAGTGATTCATGAACAGACAGGGCTGTTATTGAATACGGTGGGCTTAAATCGTATGCAACAAATTAATGAATATCAATACTTATTAAAAAAATTGGTCACACAAAAGAAAATGTGTTACGACATGAGTCAAAAAGCTATGTTGAAAGCAAAGGAGTATCATTGGTATGAAGCAATGGAATGTATGATTCAAATCTATCAAAATGCAAAAGGTGATATAAAAGAAGATAGTGAAGATAGTGGAGTAGAAGAAGATTATGTTCCTGAAAATTGTTCTTTAATAAATGATATATTCCTACTACAGTAGTTATTTTCGGACTATTTTTGATTGCTTAATAATTTATTACTGGCTACCCTATGTAACATCCGCTTTAGCAAAAATTGCTGAACTTACACAAAATGTAAAAAAAAAAAAAAAAAAAAAAAAAAAATACCTCATCTGCTCTGACCTATAAAAGCAACTTGAAAAAAAAGAAAGAGACTTTTTTTTTTGAAATTATTGAAAGCAGTTATTGCTGAAGCATAGCTATTGCCTCTTATGCGGGAAAAAAATGACAGAGTATCTTGTGATATGACGAGAATGGAATCAATGAACAATTGAAAGAAAGCGTCCAAAAATTAAAAAAAAAAAAAAAAAAAAAAAAAAGTACATTGGGATGTTTCAAGAATTGGAGAAACAACTCGGTCGCAAAGAGCACGACCCAAGTCCAGTATCAATTCTGATTTATTAACAACAGTGAAAAATGCATCGAAAAAAAGTGATCGGTCAAAAGGTTGTGCCGCTTAAAAGACAAAATCTCTAGGACAGTCAATTGGCACAAACCATCTCGACATGATGCATTATTTTCAAGAGTACCTCCGAAGAAGAACATCTATGTCTATGAAGAGAGAGAATAGAATCTAGTGACATATGATATGAGTTCAGCTTTCAGAGTAAAAGCGAGTAACTGTTTAAAAAGCAAACGTAGTTACTCTTTTTTTTTACGTAACTTTGTTTTAAAATTTTTTTTTAACATTTCCTGTAAAATGAGTTTATATTTTGCACTGACAATCCATTTACCATTGGAATTGAAACAATATTACCATAAAAGTATTTTTCTTAAATAAAGATTGCGTTCGAACAGTGACAGGTCTCTTGTGTTAAAAGAGAACAAGCATCCGGAGATTCAACTGATAAAAAAAAGGGGGGGGGGGGAGGGAACAATTATAAGCCTCTCTTTTCTTGATTGATTTAATCAAATTGGTTACAATAGCAAAAAAAAAAAAAATGTTAGATAGACATATATGGAATTCCGAATGGGAAATCGTGATTTGCAGTTTTTGGCGTGTGAAATTTACAAACGACGTCTTGGATAGTGCGCGGAAGCCTAAAATGTAAACCAGCCTTACGGTATGTATACGAGCGTTGTTTCTTTTTCTTATTTCTGTACGTGCTAGGAAATTATAAAAAAAAATTTTCTTTCTTTTTACTTCCAAAATGGTTATTAATAACCTTCAAAACTCAATCTCGGGTAACGAAAAGAAAAAGTTTAAATAGGGCATGAGCTTTTTACTAGCTTTTTTTTTTCTGCTGAATTTCAATACAAAAATAGAGTCGAAAGAAGCAAAGGAAAATGTTGACATTTTATTTTTTTTTAGGGGCCATCGATTAATAAAAAATATGTGTGTGAGTGAGTGAATGAGCTGGGAAATTTCAAACATTAGACAGTAACTAAAAACAGTAAATAAATTTGGGACCTTAGTACTGAAACACATTGACCTACTTTCTTTTATGGTAAAAAAAAAAATTAAGTTTTTTTTTTTTTTTTTGTTCCGTCTGTCTCTGTATCTTTCTTTCCCTTTTTTTTTTTAATTTTTTTTTTTTCTTCTTTTCCCTTCTCTTTCTCTCTTTCCCTTTTTTTTTTCTTTCTTTTTCTTGTTTTTTTTATGTAAATAAGAAAAAAAAAAAAAAAAAAAAAAAAAAAAAAAGATGTCTACTACCAAATCAATCAAAGGTTTGAATAAAAAATATAAAACCTGAATAAAAATTTCTTAATTTTTTATTACTTAGTCAAAGTATTTTATATACTTCGCGGTTCAAAGTCTACTCGATTAACTACATTTAATCTACCTGAGCAAGAAGAAAAGGATGATTTATCTTTAATTCCTATTTCATTAAAGTCTTGTTTATGGTCAATTTGTTCTTCCAGGTAATAAAAAAAAAAACTTGAGAGATATATAAAACGGGGCGAAAAAAAATCCTTTTTTTTTTTTATAAAAAAAAGTTTTTTTCGCCTTTTTTTTTTCTCTATTTTTTTTAGTTCCAACTGATACACGTGATATGCAACCTTACTTACGCTGTTGTTTAGTCCTGATATGATTTGTAGAGATCACGATTTATCTATTTATACTGCCAATTTCCATGAATCTGGGCATGGACCAAGTGAAAAACGCGATTCACTCATTTGGGAAGGTCATGGTTTATTAAGTTGGATCATGGATCAGTCAAAAGAAGAGATTCAAATCTATGGAAAATCCATTGATGCATCGATTGATATTTACATTGAACTTCAACCGGTAAAGACACATGTGCGCGCGCACACATATTTATATACACAAACAATAATAATAATAATAATAATAATAATATATTTCTAGACTTTAAAGTGGATAAAAGATGATTACTTTTCTGCATTAAGAAATAAATCATTTGAATTGTTTAAAAGTTCAATACAGACACCACTTCATCCTATTTGCAATTGTTATACAACTGACGATAATTCATCACGACAAACCGCTTCACCTATCAATCAACATAAAGAAACTGAATTCGATCGTTATTTACGGCAAAGAGTCCAACCAGATACTACTACTACTACTACTATTACTACTACTACATCACCTCCATTACCTTCTCGATTACCTGTCTTTCGACCCGAACCTATCTTTCCACCTTCTTCTTCTTCCTCTTCTACTAATACCACTATAAATAATAATGAATATAACAAACGTACTCGTCTAACTTCTCCTCCTTTTTATAAGCCAGAACAACAACAACAACAACATCACGACCTTACTTTACCTGTACCTTCTTCTATGATGTACCCAATTAGTTCATCAACAAACAATGGTAATACAAATCCAAATATCACTACCAATGCAACATCAAAAAAAGATATTAGAAGATCTGCTTTTACAATTGCTTCATTATCTGAAACAAAAGACACACAACAGCAAAGATATTTACCTTCTACATCCAATTCATCTACTTGTTCTTCTACTTCTCCACCTACAACTTATAAATTAGATGAGAATCATATTCCTGTCATTTATACACCTAGTAATAAAAAAAGAAAGAAGAATCCAATTATTATGCCTGCATCTAGTAATAGTAATCCTACTACGAATTCAACCATTGAAAATCATGCATCAGGCTCAAGAACAATGTATCAAAAGCCTACGTCACAACAACAACAACAACAACAACAACAACAACAACAACAACAACAACAAATAAATACGGTTGTACGTACTTATTATGAAGTAGATAGAGATAATCAAGGAGCTTACATCTTACCTGTTGAAATCGATTCTTGGACTGTTGTTGATCTTGGTACAGTTATTTATGAAAGACCTGCTTACCATAATCAACGATATATTTATCCTGCCAATTATACAGTTAGAAAGTAAGGGACAACAAACATTTTTTAAATATGTATTTTTTTTAATTCAATTGATTTTTATTTAGATGGTACAGGAGTATGGTTGATCCTAAAAGTGACACACAGTATACATGCCGTATCTTGGAAAATGGAAGAGAACCTAAATTTGAAGTAACAGCTGATGATTGTCCAATGACGTATTCAGGACCGACACCTACCACTGTTTGGACTATTATAGTCAGGTAAAAAAAAAAAAAAAAAAAAATTATTTCATCATGTTTATTATTATTGTGTTACTTATTGATAAAAATAGACGAGCATTTGCTATACGTAATCAAGAATATGGTCATAATCCAGTTGGACCCGATTTCTTTGGGTTACGTAAAAATACAATTGCAAAAATGATTCAGGATTTACCAAATGCATCTAAATGTTCTCAATATGTTTGGCAAACATTTGAACCTGCAAGGTTTAATAAACCTGGTCGGAATCGAAGAAGAGCTGATTCAACTTTACCTGGTTCTTTATTAGGTGGAGTCAATTATGGCTTAACCAGCAGTAGGTTAATACACAATACAAATCTAACTTCAACACAACATTCTTATAGAGCCAATAGTACCCCTACTTCTCCAACTGAAAATACTCAAGATGATGATAATAATTCAAATAATACAACTCCACATAATCATCGTCCAAGTATTGTTGAAACTGCTTAAAAAAAAAAATTGAAATTATATATATATATATATATGTATATGCCCCTTCTATGTTATTTTTTTTTATTTTATATATATATCTTATTCTTTCTCTCGCTCTCTCTCTTCCCCTTCTTTTTTTCTTCCTGTTCTATTATATGTACGTAAACATAAACAAACACACACACACACACACAAAAAAAAAAAGTTAGACGTTACTCACATATTTATATAAAAATGTCTAATGTCACACTTGTCCTAAAATCACCAAAAATTGTTCATCTGATTTATTGTCAACAATATGCATTGTATCATCATATCAAAAGAGAGAGAGAGAGAGAACTGGGTAAAACATTTTTCCTTTTATCCTTTTCGTATCACCTATCATTACATAACAGCATTTTCAAAAAAAAAAAGGTCCTAAAATTGGACAAATTAAATTAGAATTGAATTAGAATCACCGCGCGCGAAAAAAACAGGGCTTGCTGAATAAAAAATACCGAGTTTTCGGATTCTTCCATTTTTTTATTTCTTTTTTGGTCATTTACACGGCCAAGGTGGTACAAAAAAGGCGAAATTTCAAGCCAAAAAAAAAAATTTAACTTGTATAATTTTTTTTTTTTTTTAATTCTTTCATCTTGAACATCATTACAATGGGATCGCATGGTAACAAGTAAAGCCTTACTTTTTATATTTCTTTTTTAATTTTTTTTTTCTAATACGATAATGGGGTTTTTTTTTTTTTTTTTTTTAAAAAAAGAGTGGATTATGTGTGATAGGTTACAACAAAAGATGATCGATTACGATTGTCAGTCTCGACCCTGGATGACCATTTCTTTAGTGGTCTCTGTTATTTTGTTACTCATTATTCGAAGACAGGTAGAATACAAGACACAGATAAGTTGAAATGATTGAGCCTAATTTTTTTTTTTTCATTAAAGGAGTATGTCGTTCCCGAGAAACAACAAGTTTTAGACGAAGAAGAAGAGTTAATGGTAAACAAAATAACGAATTTAAACTTTTTTTTTTTTTTTTGACATTTTAGAAAATGGTTTCCATGGATAACTCATTTATATTTTTAAATTTTTTTTTTTTATTTTTTTGTAGGGGAGCTTCTAAATTATTCGGTTATTCAAAAATTCTACACCTGAAAAATAAAATAAAAATAAAATAAAAAAGTCTTTTTCTTTTTAACTTTCTTTCCTCTTTTTTTTTTTTTTTTTTTTTTTTTTACTTTCTTCGCCAACAAAAAATGTTTTCAGAAATTAAAAATAAATTAAGTCGAAATAACTCAAGCACATCCACCAAATCACAAGGACTTCCAACCAGTCAATCGACACCAGTATTGTCCTTACGTAAAAGAACTAATAGCGTATTATCGAAATTAACGAGTAGAACCTCTAGTATCGATCAAGGTAGTTCATCCACAGGGCCTTCTACACCACCTGAACGTCAAGGTAGATTTGCAAGTAATGCCAGTTTACCTATTTCACTTTATAGTCACGATCATTTGAAACCAGGCACGAACGCCGAACTTTTATCATACGATAAGACATTCAACATGTACTTGGAAAACGCTAAACGTACCAACGATCCATCTATCCAATGTGAATTAGCAACCTTTATCTATCAATCTTCAAAACCTTTATCCAAAAAAGATCGAAAGCCTTACGTCAGTGAAGCTACTAAAATATTGAAAGCTTTGGCGCTCCGGGGACATGCCGATTCTCAATATTATCTTGCCAATATTTATGCTGCAAAACCTGATTTTGGGAACGCTTTCCCATTATTTGTTCAAGCGGCTAAACATCAACATGCAGATGCCGCTTACAGGTAAAATAAGTCGATCTTTAATATAATATATTTTTAGTTTGTACACTAAAATTTAGATTCACTAAAACTTTTTTTTTTTTATATATATAGAACGGCCAAATGTTATGAAGATGGTTTAGGTTGTTTAAAAAATAAGTCAAAAGCAGTTCAATATTACAAGTAAATAGACCAAAAAAAAAAAAAATGATTTAATTTTTTATATTGAATTCATCATCTCATTTTTTTTTTTTTTTTTTTTAATACATAAAAAATATTTATTTATAGATTGGCTGCAACTTTAAATCATCCTGGTGCCATGTATCGATTAGGATTAGCAGATATCAATGGCAGTCTTGGTTTACAACGTAATGTACGTGATGGAAATAAATGGTTAAAGAGATCAGCAGTAGCAGCTACAGCCGAGTATCCACACGCGTTACATGAATTAGGACTTTTACATGAAAAAGGAATTTCAGATATTATCTTTAAAGATGTAAATTATTCACGCCAATTATATGCACAAGCAGCTCAGTTAGGATATGCGCCTTCTGCTTATCGACTTGGTCAGTGCTATGAGTACGGATACTTGAATACACAAAAGGACCCTAGTGCCTCTATTTACTATTACACCATTGCAGCACGTCAAGGAGGAAATGCAGAAGCATGTTTTGCATTATCTGCTTGGTATTTATCGGGTGACGACACAATTAAATCAGATGAAGCCAAGGCTTATTATTGGGCTAAACAGGCCGCTCAAAATGGGTTAGCGAAAGCTGAATTTGCTATGGGCTATTTTGCTGAAGCTGGCTTGGGTCGATCCAAAGATTTAAGAGAGGCTAAAGTTTGGTATCAAAAGGCTGCTAAACAAGGTCATGTACAGGCTCAAAAGAGATTGGAGGAGCCTTGCTTTCAAACGGATCCGGTCACTGTTAATTTACCCACTTCTTCTCCCTCTATAGTTGTTGGTGAAGCAAGATAGATTTTTTTTTTTTTTTTGTTTCTCTCTAAAATATACCAAAATAAACATACAATAATTTTTTACCCTAATTTTTTTTTTTTTTTGTACTCGATAAAGAAACTTGAGAGTATTCTTTTTATGTTGTTAGTGTATATATATTTTTTTTCCAACTGACTTCTATCCGCTTCTATTATCTTTTTTTTCCCTGGGAAAAAATAGACTTGCTTAAAAAATTCATTTATATCTTTTTCAGCCCCCTTGAAGTCACGTGCCCCTCCCCCGCCCCCCTTTTTTTCTTTTTCATTAACCCGAGGGTAGTTTTTTTATAAGATCTCCTGTCTTTTTTTTTTTTTTTCCAAATTATAAAATTTTAAACTTGAATGTGTAAAACGTTTATTCCTTTTTCCGTGTAAATAAATATATATACAGTGCTTCTCCACGGTCATTTGATTGAAATTTTTGGCCAAAATTTAGAAACCAATCGGGTGATTTTTTTGAGACTCAATTAGGGTCACTTTACTTTCTATTAAACAAAATCTATTTAACATTTGCCCTCCCTTCACTTCATGAATTGTTAGTGTTTAAGTGGGACTTTTTGTAGTTAAAAGCAGACTTAAAAGGAAATCTATGTATAGTTATTTTGTACGGAATTTTTGAGAAGAAATGGCGTGCCAGTAGCCCTCCAGTGATGACATCAAATTCATTTGTTGTTTAAATCCTTGACAAAATATAAGTCTGAAGTCCAACTTGACACAGACAAATGTCGTAAAATTGTGTCCCCCTCCCCCCGCCTACAGAAGTGGTTACATACTATCATTATACATGATCTTAACTAAGAATGCAGGTTGAAACTTATTACCTAAACAAACATGTATTAGTTTTTACATCATTTCGCTATTAAAACGTGGAATCACTATTACCAAATTGGCTTTTCTTTCTAGTTTTTGCATAGAAAATATTCATTTTTTTTTTAAGTACACACATATTTTGATCTGGCAAATTCTTGATACATCGCATGATACACCTTCAAAAGAAAGTCAACCTTCATTATGTACTTATTTAAAAATAACGTTTACTATAAAAACCACGTTGGGTTTTGTTAACTTCTAGACAGTGAATCACTTTGTAAAAAAAAAAAAAAAAAAAAAAAAAAAAAAAAAAAAAAAAAAGAGAGAGAGAGAGAACTTATTCATATATCTTACCATTAGCAACATATAGTATACACGTTTCAAATTTGCCTATTTCTGGATACAGTCTCTTGTATGAGAATAACCAAGAGATTAAAGTAAAAGTATTAAGGGTATTCATATTTTATGGGGAAAGATACGCGCACCATATTTTTTTGTTCACACATTTTTTCGCGTACATACCATTTTTAATCTTAAGCAAGATTAAAAAAATTAGGTCTTCTGAATTTCCATTTAAACACTCAACTAATTGTTATTAACATTTTATTTATTTCACATTATACATAATATATATAGCACTAAAACAAAGCAAACGCGACTTTTAAAAAGGAAATACAATTGGTACTATTATATGCCACATATTTAAAACGTTGGTTTTTATTGATTAGGGCGCACAGATCTGCCTAATCTCTCATTATCTTTTGCCTATAATTCTAGCTTATACATATAGCGTAACTTAAGCATCGGCTAAAAACACCTTGTTAATAACAGAGTTTTAAGAGTTATGATAAATGATAATCTAATATATAATGTAACTTATTTATTAATTGCGTCATAAATGTTAAATGTTTGAAGAGAGAGAGAAAAAAAAAAAGCATTTTTATGTTTTTCTTCTAAATACTTTTTACAAAATTATTCATAAACAACAATTAACAATGCTATCACTGTTCTCTTTCGAAGTCATAAGGATTACATTCAAGAATTTAACAACAAAGGATCTACTACAATGTCAGCTTGTAAACAGAGAATGGTATACAGTTTCTGTTGAGCCTTTGTACTCTATTATTACCATAAATACATCTGAAAAATCCCGTTGTTATACTCGTACATTATCAAGCTCTTCACGATTAGCTAATTACCTCAAAAAGATTGATATCCAGGAACTGTTTTTTAATGTAAGATCATATCGTTTACAGCGACCGGATGAACATGGTCTAATAAATACCATCATACAACAATGCCCAATTTAACAATAATCGATGGCAAAAGACCGTATCGTCTATTTTGGAATCAAATTTACCATGCGAAAAGTATTGGCCAATTGCCTCACATTCAAGTGCTACCACATCCATCTTGGAATCTTCTCGATTCTTATATTTATACTATCTTACATTTCAAGAATTCTTTAACTCGCATTTGCATAACACATATATTCGAGGATTTAAAGGGGTTGGAATCGTATCAAATATTACTAGATTGCATCAGTGAATTCAAAAATTTACAGTATCTCACCCTGGAGTATCCGTCTAAGAAGCAGTTAACTTACTTTGATGCCTTGATAGAAGATTGTTCACAGTTGCAAGAAGTCCATATCAAATTATCTTATCCGAAAAACTCAAGGTCGGTTATAGAAAATAATGACTTAATTCATCTAAATCCAGCAGATGTTCAACCACGCCCTCATATACACACGTTTTGTTGCAACTGGGAATCTATAAATAATCAAGAACAGTTGGAATATGTTATTCATAATTTCCCTAATTTTAAATGTTTAGATATCAATTGCTTAAAGAAATCGTATATCAAACAATACCATTGATTGTCCTTACAATAATAGTGTAGTCGACTTTTTACGTTATGTAAAAACTATACCAGATTTCAGTATAGAGTTTACTTTGATACGCCGAGATAATATAATAGCAGATGCTTGGTTTGAACTGATTGATATATGTGAAGATGTAGTTATTGAAAACCATTATGATAATATAGAAGCAATAATTATACGGGCTGACAAAACAAAAGCAAGTATTCGGCTTCCACTACCTTTACGTTTGAGATATAAATTCTGTCAATAGTGATATCAGTTTCTTTTCAACAGCAGCCGAGACAAACTACGATCACTCAAAATGAAGGAAAAGAGTTTGATTGAACTCAAAATCAAAAGCGGAATATCGAAGAATTACTACAGCATCCTATTAACTATGTTGATCTTTTGACACTTCTCTTTTTTCTTTTAATCTTTCCTTGTAATTTTTCGCTCTCTATAGAAATAAAATAAAAAATAAAAAAACATCAAAAAACATCCTTGCACCCGAAGGTAGCATTGGGCTGCAGGGGAAAGCCAGATATAATACCACTTATATAGGGCCCAAACTGGTCCTTACTTTCCATCAAAATTCACATATGTTTTTTATACCCAACCGAATTTTATATATGGACAACTTGTGGTATGAGAGACCGAATTTTTTTCATTTTTTTTTTTAAAACTTGTTGTCTTAGGAAGACTTTATTTATATGAGAAGAGAGCAAGGTTTCAACTTCAATTGTTCAATTATCCATTGATTTTTAATCTTTTCTTCTACACCTGGGGTCCATAGATTGGCATGAGTAGTGATCAATCACGTCGTCTTAATTGCGTAGTCTGTCATACTTGGTCGTCGATTTTCACGTTTTCAGTATATTCTGTCTTGAACAATTAGAACAAGTCCATTTTTTTTCTTGATTCATAGGAGCAACTGATACTATAGCCATCAGTTCGTACCATATTCGTAAACTTCTCTTTATTACTACTATAAAAAAAATGTAGTTATCGTACGATAAAACTAATTTTTTGACTTACTCGCTTCGCTCTCTAATGGCCGCCTCGCCACTAACAGGAATATGGTCCATACCCAATATACATCATGCAGTCTGTATAGAAAAGGGTATATACTATTATATAATACAGTACCTCTTTGTAATATACTCACTCCTAATATATCTTATCATTGACAACATGTATTATGCAGATTTTAAATTTATTTATTTCTTATATAACGCAGGTAGTAGCTAAAGAAGAGATTAATAAGATATTAGTGGTTGTATAAAGGGAGATTCATATTTCATTTTTGAAGTGAAAAAAAAAGTCCCCCAGTTTGTGATATGCGAAAAAGAAAAAGTCAATACCAACAATCAAGTGAGTGGCTAATGCAAGCTCTATTGATAATAAGCTCTTGGATGTATTATAGGACAAAAAAAAATCACAGTTACTATTAGGGCTTTACACACATTTTATGAACAAAATGTATTGTTTATTAAAGCTGAATGTTTATCTATTATTATATTAATTTTTATGATATACGATTCTTTCCTTTAGTTAAGAGTAACAGGAGCCATCACATGAAGGTAGAACTAAGAGCTCCCATTTCCATAGCTCATCACCAGCTATGGGGAGTTTCAACCCTAAAGTAAAATACAAGTTTCAGGATAGTCCTTGAAAAGAGAATAATGAAAGTAAAGAGAATAATGAAAGTAGAGAGGATCGTGAAAGTAGAGAGGATCGTGAAAGTAGAGAGGATCTTGAAAGTATAGTACCCGCTCTATTTAAGGCCGTTCGATTTAAGGCCGTTTCCGATTTAAGGCCGCAATTCAATGAATATTTTGGTCATATTTAACTTTCTCAAGCCAGAAATAAGGCCACAAAAGTCTGAAATTTTTTTCAGCCTTAAATAGAGTGGGTACGGTAGAGGGGATTTTGAAAGTAGAGAAGGCCTTGAAAGTAGAGAAGGCCTCGAAAGTAGAGAAGGCCTTGAAAGTACAGGGGATCTGAAAGTAGAGAAGGCCTTAAAAGTAGAGGGGATCATGGACGTAAAAAAGGCCATGCCAGCAGTAAGGATCCTGAAAGTAGATGTGCTCTCGAGGATACTGTACCCACTGTATTTAAGGCTGAAAAAAAAATTCAGACTTTTGTGGCCTAAAATCATATCATGGCCTTATTTTTGACTTGGGAAAGTTAAATATGGCCAAAATATTCAGAGAATTGCGGCCTTGAATAGAGCAGGTACTGTAGAGGGGATCTTAAACAGCGAGGATCTTAAAAGCAGAGAGATCATACTGGCAGAGAAGATATTAAAACTAGAGGGGATCCTGAAAGTAGAAAAGACCTTGGAAGTAAAGAGGGTCATGCCAGCAGAGAGGATCTTGAAAGTAGTAGAGAGTAGGTATCTTTAAAGTAAAGAAGGTCATGCCAGTGGAGAGGATTTTGCCAGTAAAGATGATTTTGAAAGTAGAGAGGATTTTGCTAGTGGAGAGGATTTTTCCAGTGGAGAGGATTTTGCCAGTGGAGAGGATTTTGCCAGTGGAGAGGATTTTGCTAATGGAGAGGATTTTGCTAATGGATAGGATTTTTCCAGTGGAGAGAATTTTGCCAGTGGAGAGGATTTTGCTAATGGAGAGGATTTTTCCAGTGGAGAGGATTTTTCCAGTGGAGAGGATGTTGCCAGTGGAGAGGATTTTGCTAGTGGAGAGGATTTTGCCAGTAAAGATGATTTTGAAAGTAGAGATGGTTTTAGAAGTGAAGAAAGAAAAAAAAAATTATAGAAAAAGTTGACCGAGTTTTTATATAATCTATCAGTTGTGTTTATGTTTTTTTTTTTTTTTTTTACTTTCACGTGAAGAAAAACACACACACAAAAAAAAAAAAAAAACTCTCCTATATTTGACATCCTTGAAGGCTATCAAATTTACAACAGATGTTTTTCTATACTATCACTCTTTATGTTTTATTAACAAGAATTTGAAATACGTATATTTCTACTTATAATCGTATTCTTCAATGAGTGCTTAACTGAAAAAGCTATGTATTAACAAAATATATTATGATTAAAAAAAAAAACGCCACACTAGTTTTAGTCCTGTATTACCTCTCGTAAGCAAACCCAGTTTCTTCTCCCTTTCTCTTCAAACATGATAAAAAATACACTTTTACTCATCTCTCTTTTTTTTTTATAATCAATCCGAATACCTGAGATGTTTAAAATATAAATATTTTTGTATCAACATGTAAAGCTTTTCATGCTATTTTTTTTTTTTTTTAAAAAAAGAAGGATTTTGTTACACGATGATTTTTTTTTTTCATGCGTCAATCTAATTGAAAAAGTTGATTTTTTAAAACATAAACACTATGAAGTCATAAAACGACAGACCAAAACACATTTTTTATTTCTCACCTATTGAATAGCTAGAACATTTTTTTTTTATGCAGTAACTAAGTTGTACCAATTTAAAAAGGAAAAGGGCACTTACATATTTTCGCGCACCATTTTAAATCCCAAAATTAAAGACATGAGCGTAAAGGGTTGAATATCACTAGGTTTTCGTTAATCATTCACTTGATTGTTATTGACTTTTTTTTTTTTTTTGTTCTTTTCTTTTCTTTTCTTTTTTTTTTTTTTTTTTTTTTTTTTTTTTTTTTTTATATATACATTTCAAATCGTCTCAAGAACTGATTAACTTTAAAACCTGCATAAAACATGTTACTGTCAATGGTAAGTCATATCAATGCTTTAATAGTTTTACCAGAAAGATGTGATTCATTGTTTAATAAATCTCAATAGAAAACGCTTTTTTTTTTCTTCTCCAAACCCGTCAATGGTGAGGTGGTGGTTAGTGATGAGCAAAGTAATTGGCGGAAAAGAAATGTTGCTCAAATATGGTGCACGTCCCAATTGCCTATTTTATTTGAAAGAAAAAGAAAGGTAAAGAAAGAAGAAAAAGTGGTTAATATAAACCAGTTTATAATGTATCCTGTGTGTGTGTGCTCTTTTTGGAAGTCCACTTGTTCCTTTTCAATGGGTTCAATGCTGCTATCGTTCCTTTGTCTTCGTAATTATCAGTGAATCAAGACGATTATGTTTGATACGTAAGTGGTCTTTCATGGTTTGCAATGAAAACGCTGTGTTTAGGATCTTCTGACAAAAATATTTTGGCCTGCGAACGAATTCGAAAAATAATAGTAAAGTTGAGAAGTCCTTTAGGGTAGAATTGATATTACCCAAAAATTTTTGACTTTCCTAAGTATCAAGTCATGTTCAGAAGCTATACTCTAAAGGATTGCCAGAGAGGCTATACATATCATGTGCATTTTATACAACACACACACACGCACACACATTACAGTCACATTTTACATGCCCAAAATTTTTATTTTGAAGATAAAAAATAAAATAAAATAAAAACTGTTGTTATTTTTGTTTAACCCCAACTTTAATAATAATAACGCGAATGGTGCTTACCAGTGAAGAAATAAATATTATCGTTTATAAATATCTGCAGGAATCAGGTATATATATACATATATATATATAAAAGATGAAATGAATTGTAAACTTACAAAAAAAAAAAAAAAAAAAAAAACAACGAGAATAGGATTTCGACATTCTTCATTTGCTTTTCAATACGAGAGTCAAGTAGAAAAATCACCTTATCGAGATGCACAAATTCAACCGGGTGCACTTATCAATATTATTCATAAAGGACTTCAGTTTATGGAAATTGAAGCACATATGAATGAGGTATATATATATATAAGCAAAAGCAGCAGCAACCCAGAGCAACAACTTATATCTATTTTTTTTTTGTAGAATAGCGAATTGATGGAATGTACTGTACCCTTTTCTTTACTAGAGCCTCATCATTGTCAGTTAACAGGCAACACATTTAACAGCGAACCCGCCTCAACCATGCGACCTCCTCCACCTCCTAGTGCAGCGAAACGTCAAAGAAAAGAAGAAAAGAAACGAGAGAAACGGTCGAGGAAAGAAGACGAGAGTGATAATCGTGTGAAAGAAGAAGACGACCATGTTGATAAAAGAACATCGAATTCAGCAACAACAACTCAGGCATCAGCAACAGTATCAGCAGCAGTCGATTCCACAAACAGTGGTTTACGAGGAGAACAAGTTGAACAAACTAAACGTAACGTGACCGAAATTGATCCAGATAATGTGATTACATTAAAAGGACATCAAAGTGAAGTCTTTTCATGTGCTTGGAATCCTGTTGTTTCTTCTCTTTTGGCATCTGGGTATAAAACAAACTCTTTTTTTTTTTTTGAGATGAAGAAAAGTCCTTTAAAACGATTTTTTTTTTAATTTATTTATGTAGGTCAGGTGATGCTACTGCTCGATTATGGCAAGTACCAGAAAATAAAGACGATGTTTCTGAGCCTATGGTATTAAACCATTTACCCAACTTGAACGATAACAAAGATGTTACTACACTTGATTGGAACGTAAGTTTATAACACGTTTTAAAAACAAAAGATTTGTGGATTTTTATAGAAATTAATTACGATATTGTAAAAAAAAAAAAAAAAAAAAAAAAAGCCTTCGGGAAGTTTATTAGTAACAGGTTCATATGATGGACAAGCAAGGATTTGGACACAAAGAGGAGAATTACGTTTTGTGATGGCACAACATAAGGGACCTATTTTCTCTTTAAAATGGAATATGCGAGGAGATTTAGTTTTGAGTGGTAGTGCAGATACGACAACGGTTGTTTGGGATCCTGAAACGGGTGAAATGAAGCAACAATTTGAATCACATACGTGTAAGTTTTTTTTTTTTTTTTGCAATTGTTATGAATTGAGGGTTACTAAAAAGTAAAAAATTGAATTCTCTCTCTTTTTTTTTTTTAGTGGCTATTCTTGATGTGGATTGGATGGATAATACAACATTTGCATCATGTTCATCCGATAAAACAATCTATGTATGTCGAGTGGGTATGAAGACACCATTAAAGAAATGGATTGGACATGAAGATGAAGTAAATGCAGTACGTTGGGACCCATCAGGGCAATACTTGGCATCCTGTTCTGACGATATGACGACCAAGATTTGGAGTATGGATTCAGATACACCTGTACAAGAAATTAAAGGACACAACCTTCAAATCTATACATTACAATGGGCGCCTTATTCACAAAGAGATTCAGTCAATAACTCACCGAGAATCTTGGCTACGGCTAGTTTCGATGCAACTGTACGTATTTGGGATGCACTTGAAGGTACTTGTCTTCATGTGCTTCGTAATCATACAGAAGCTGTTTATTCCATCTCGTTTAGTCCTGATGCTAGGTTATTAGCTTCTGGTAGCTTTGATGAATTATTAAATGTGTGGGATACCAAGGTAAAAAAAAAAAAAAATAGCTCAAGTTTGTTTCATGTATTCAATTTTTTTTTTTTTTATGTGTGTAATAGGATGGTACAGTTATAAAGACATTTAGAGCAAATGGTGGTATATTTGAAGTTCACTTTAATAGGAACGGTGATAAATTAGCTGCTTGTACATCAAATAAGCAAGTGGTTATTTTGAACCACATGAATTCCTTACTTGGATGAATAATTATAATTTAAAATTTTACCCCCTCTCTTTCTTCTTTTTCTCTTTCTCTCTCTCTCTTTTTTTTTTATAAAAAAAAAACAATGAATTGTCATTATTGTCATACCAATCATCGTAAATTCTATTGTGCTGATTGCATTAATTCAAAGTAAAGAAAAAAAAAACAGTTTTTTATTTCTTAAGAGGCAAAAAATAACATGTATGTAGGTTAGAAAAACATGAGCAAGAGATGAGTTTATGTTTAGTTGAAAAAGACACGGTTGTCGCCAAAGCCAATGTGTTTATAAAAAAAGCAACATTGATACAAACCCTTTTAGCAGAAAAGAATAAACGAGTACAACACTTAGAGTCTATACGAGAGAAACAAAAGGATCGATCGGTTTCATGTACAACGAGTAAGTGAAGGGCCTTTTTAAAACAAAAAAAGTAGTTTTCATGCTTTAACCATAAAAAAAAAAAAAAAAAAGAAAAAATTCGTATTCAACAACTCAAGAATCAAATCAAAGAAAAGAAAAGGTTGTTAGAAGAGAGTTTAAAACGTAAAAAGCAATTTGAAAGTTATGTTCCAGATAACAGTATTGTAGTGAAATGTTGGCAAAGAACACACAAAATGACGGTAGGTACACGACGTATCTTGGTGAAAGAAATTACGTCCTTGTTTGAATTGAAACCGGGTGTGATTGAAGAACCGGAGACAGGTGCACTTTTGCATGAAGAAGATTTATATATTTGTGGTGTGAGTTTACCTACTCGATTAATTGATGTATCTAGTAAGTTAGTATAGTGACGAATTATTACACTAATATGTACATGACTCATTTTTTTTTTTTTTACTGCTATATATATATAAAAAGAGTACCCAAAGGAAGAACTTAATGCACCCATAGGTCTTGTGATTCATATGCTAGGTTTGGTTGTCCGATATCTGGGTATTAAACTACCTTTTGAAATCATTCGAAGAGGGATCAAACCTTATATTCGAGCACCCAATAAACAACATGTCCGGTAAGACTTTAAAAAGATGAAAAAGTTCAATCTTTTTTAATTATTTATGTATTATAGAAAATTCCCTTTGTTTTTAGAAGATGATGATAAAAACTTTAAAAAGTTTATTCATGGTATGTCCATGTTGAATTATAATATTGTTTATATCTGTCATACACAAGGTGTCAAAATTCCATCAAGTGAAATAGCCAATACTTTACAATGTTTAATGGCCATCTGTCGTGCACCCAAGTTAGGCATGTAAGTTTTGTTAATGAAGATGAGAGGATCAATCTATTTACATTTATTATTATAAAAAAAAAAAGGCAATCCCATGCTTTGTATTATCATCATTTACGTGACTTATCATGTCCAATTGAATACGATCACGTCTTGAGAGCGACTACACTTCGATTTCGATGCACAAGTTTACTTGAAAGAACCGAACTTGTATCAGAACCTACACGAACCAGTAATAACGAATTACACGATGATTTCTTCAAGATCCGTACCACCTCAGTTCAAAACAGTATCAATCTTGGAGAACGTCTTTTAGCCGAAAGTGAAGAAGAAGAAGAAGAAGGGTTTGGATTGTATGTGGATAGTGAAGAAGAAGAAGAAGAAGAAGAGAAATCAAAAGGAGGAACGGAAAAAGAAATCAATAATGAAACATGGAGTTTAGTTGAGGTAGCACCGTTTAGTGCAGGACATCATGGAGATAGTATTTTTCAAATGGGTGCAGCTTCAATTATGCCCGGTGTGATGAATATGATGGAATCTTTAAGTGGTAGTCATCAACAGGTTTATTATGAACGAAAAAAGAAATAGTCACTCTTTCTCAAATTGTTGTCATTCTTTTTTTTTTCTTTTTTTTTCTTCGTTTTCTTTTCAAAAAAAGGATAAAAAATAAAATTCAAAAATGCTTCAACGTAAGCCTTCTCTCTTGTATATCATGATTATTCAGGATAAAAACCCTTTTTTTTTTAAAAAAAAATGTAGCAAATATGAGGATATACCCTGTTCCTTTTATTAGTAGGTTAAGTTATGCGCAATGGGAAAAGCACATTCTGTAAGTTATTGAAATAAATAAATAAAATAAAATAAAATAAACTGACAAAGCTTTATAGTGAATTAGCTAAAAAGACAAAGACAGAGATCAAGTATGACTTTGAGGATCAATACTTTGATATCAAAGGTCGTTCTCAACAAGCTTGCGATGACACGTAAAAAAAAAAAAAAAAAAAAAAAAAAAAACTTTTTTTTTTTTTTTGACACGAACTTTATTTTTCTTTATTTAGAGCCAAAAAAATCAATACGCTTCTTTTACCACAACTCGTAAGTAAACTTTATGATAAAAAAAAAAAAGGAATTAATTTTGTTGTCAATAGAACAAGTTAGTCGATGAAAATTGTTTTGAAGGAACATATGAAAGCTTAGAAAGTATTCGACAAAACCGAGAATTAAATAAAAGTCAAAGCAGTACACCCAGCACACCTACACGTACCATCGTAGGTCGACCTTTAGATTTAGAATCTGTAGAGCGTAAACACGCCAGTCGCCAGGCCTCTTCCTCATCTCCAGAGAACGTCAATACAGAACGAGAAGCATATTATCGATGCGAAACCGAAAGTGATGAACCCGATGAAAGTGATGAAGAATACGTCGAGACCTTTACATTTGCCAAGAACATTGCCAATCCAAAGGAAGTCTTGACAGGTCCACCCTCTAATAACAGTAAACCACCTGATTACTTGAGAATCATTGGAAACGATACAGACACCGAATGTAGTTTACAAGGTAGAAGTATCAAGATTGTAGGCAACTGTGAAGAAACGATCAAGGAAGCACTTGAAAGGTTTCGTAATTTACAAACGATCTTTAAACGTAGAAAACGACCTACGATGGTTGTCCCATGTGTACATTATCCTACCGATTCACCTAAATTCACATTGTATTTTTGTCCGTTAGAAAGGTACGCACAACAAGAATATGTGGCTTTAGGGGATGTCTCTCCACCTGTGTTTGTGATCTTGCCAGTATTTAAAGATAATCGTGGTCAAGATATGAAACCCACTGATCTCTTGAAAAATCCTACACCACAAGCTCCTCCTCCTCAATGGATGATGCAAAAGAAACAACAACAAAGGGAAGAACAGGAACTCTCTTTAGAGGAAAGAATGAAATTGGCTTCTTTAGAACATAAAAAAAAGGGATTTGGAAATCTAAATGCAGGTATGGCACCAGATCAAACACCACTTTGGGGTGAAAATAAGAATTATGTCGTACGTCCAAGTGAATCTGCAGTACAAAAGCAAGTGCGTAGTACGCTTCCTCCTCCTTCTCCTGTCATGGTTCAGAAGACACCTGAGGAAGAGTTTCCTTCTTTGGGTGGAGCTCCTAGTGCTCGTCCTACAGTACAAAAAGCACAAAAGAATACAAGAAGAGTGTTACGTGTTGTACCTCAAAAGTCAGGTCGTGTTGCTCATAATACTCCTCCTCCTATGTCAAATATGGATATGTAAAGTATATAACTGATTTATTCTATATTTTATTTATACTCATTTTTTTTATTTATATAGTATTAAACAATATAATTTTGGCAACATTCGACCAGCTCTTGTAGAAGGGTAATATATATATATATATATATATATGTATATAAACAAAGTAGTAATAAGTCATCTAAATATATCCTTTATACAGATTAAATAGCGTACGTGGATTTAAAGGAACAGTTAGATTTAGTGCAAAATTAGGCAAGGTGCTTTGGACCAATTTGACACCAGAAATTCAAAAGAAGATGTGGCAATTTCATGATTTAAAAGACATTCTAGTAAAAGAACATGGTGTTTCACCCAATTTCAATAACGTAACGACGACATCAGATGATGTGATTTCACGTATATCGGATATCTTACCAGAACCTTATACATGGGCAGCTTACTTTGAAATGCACGCGAGTGCACGTAACCAACCTCTTGTACCCTACGAACCTGTGGTGATGTACATGAAGCAAGGTGTGGTCGAATTGACCAAGGCAGTGACCAAGATAACCAATGTAACAGAAATCGATTGGGTCTCACTTGACCGTAAATTTGATTTCCAGATGAAGTTGAGAACAGAAGAAACGACGCGTACGGATGTGAAACCCTATACGACGTTTATTAAGAAAGTCGCGGTGTGTCCAAATACATCCCAGATTACGTTTGAAAATGTACCCGATTTCTTGCAAGTGAATTATATCTTGTTAAAGAAGAAGACCAAGTATCGTATTCATTTCCCGTTTGTGGTAGAGATTACACGAGTGGAGAAGATTCCGTTGAAACAACAAAAGTTGGGTAATTATGGTATTGAAAAGATTCAGGGGGATACGGGGAAAGGACAGGTGTGGTATGATCTTGAAGTGTTTTATAGTACACATGATGAGATATTTAGATCGAATCCTAGTTTGCCTGTGGGTAAACTTGCTTCTTGGACAGTAGAGGATGTACTTGGAAAGGAGACAGATGCTTCTATTGCCCTTGTAGAATATATTCGTTGTTTACTTATCTTTGTTGAAAAATGTGAAGGAGCACTTTAAAAAAAAAAAAATTATATGCAACAGATCAATAAATATTTTTTTTTTCTTTTTTTATTTTTAAATGTTGTTTAATATTTGTTGAATATCACTATAAAATCGTAAAGATTGAATGGTTTGAATTTCTTTTAGACTTAAATCAAGTTGTTGATTTGTTGTTGAATTCTTTTTTTGAAAGAGTAGTTGAGTAAGGAATTTATACTTGGAATTTTCATAATCAAATAATTTTACATATTCATCCGCCTTTTTAATAAATAAAAATTAATAAAACACAAACAAAAAAACCTCTTTTTATAGTCTAACCTTTTCTAATAATTGTACATGATATCCATACGCTTGAAATACTGACAACCTTTCTCGATCTAATCGACATGCATTTAATTTTTTTAATAATTCATCTTGATTCAAGATGGTAGGTTCAGTAGGTTGTTTCATGTCTTTTTTAATCGTTTGTCTTGATTGAAGTGAAGATAATAATAAACGTCTTCTTAATCGAATCCAACGTCTTCTCCTCACAAAGGAACGAAAATGTTTATAATTACCTAATCAAGAATAAAAATGATGAGATTTATATAAACATCATCATCATCATCATCATCGTTACTTTACCATGCCAAACTGCACCATGAAACTTTAAAGCATATTGCCAACCTGCTTCATCTACATCTTCAGTCATATCAATCATCCAATCTTTACTTGACCATTCCCAGAGTGGATCAGGTAATTGATAATTCTCTGTATTCATTGGAGTAAATCTATATATATAAAAAAAAAAGAATTAAATTCATGTGTGTTATGTAATGTACGACTTTTTGTATTTACTTCATGTTTGCATCACACCAAGGATTTGGATCAAACTGTAAAAGGCTGTAGGATCATTGGTTTTTTTTAGTTGATTTAGGAATTTTTTTATCCTCACTTTTTTTTTTTTACCTACGTTTTTGAACTATATCCAACTGCTAAAGAACTATATATATATATATACTTTAGTACAAATAGTTTGTAAAAGGAAATAGTTTTTACCCTCTTTGGCATTCATATAAAACGTCATAGGCAAACTCTTCTTTTGAGAGATCATGAGGTGGTAAAGGAGGTAAAGTGATTCGGTGTCGATGTGTCTTTTGTTGTTTTGGTTTTTGTACAAGTTCTCTTAAAGTCTTTTTTATTCTATATGACCTTTGGTCTTCTGTTAAAGCCATCGATATATTATATAAAGAGAAGGTTAAAAAAGATAAAAGAAAAAAAGGGAAAAGAGAAAAAAAAAAAAAAAAAAAATCCCCGTTTAAATTTTTAATGCTATTTTTTTTGTGTTGGCGGCCTTTTAAAAAAAAAGGGGGGGGGAAGGGAGGGCACCTGTAGGGTTTTCATCATTGTAAGTCATGAAGGTTTTTAAAAAATTAATTTTAATATATCATAATTTTTGTATTCGGCAGAGTATATGCAGCTCAATAGAGCAAGCTATCAACTCTTTAACGTGTCCCAAGCATCTTGTTTATTGACATCTTTATTCTTCTTCACACGCCACAAAAACAGTTTTTTATTTCAGTTATTTCAAGCTTTTTTTTTTTTTTACCGCCACCATTTTCTTCTATATTCGTTATCCTGACAAGAGGTCGTTTCAAGAACTAAATAACTTTGAAACCTGCATAATGCATGTCGTCAGTGGTAAGATATAGTATAACTCTAACAACATTATTATCAACAATAACTTTTTAGAGCATGTTATTGTTGAAGACGTTTGAACACAAACATCCCTAAATTGGAAAACATCACTATATACATACTTTTGAAAGCCGTGGATAGGTAGACTTTTGCAAAACATGACAATAGTTCAACTGAGTAGATCTGTAACTGCTGCAGGTTCCAAGGGGAGCTTATTAAGCTCTGTCATTTCCATCTTACATAGCAAAAATAAACTTTAAACTTTCATATTTATACACTCACTACTCACTCTTTACAATGAGCAATGCAAAACTTTTTTTGGTTTTTTGAAACCCAGGCATTCTTTTGTGTATGTACATACACATACAAAATGTTATGTAAACGTCACACATACATTGAATGTAAAAGTTTAATCGTTTGTTTATATTTGACCTCCTTTCTTTCTTTTTTCTTTTTCTTTTTCTTTTTTTCTTTTTTTAAAAAAAAAAACCCCAAAAATGTTAAACACGGTATTACCTTTAGATGTAATAAAGTAAGTACAACAACAACAAAAAGGTGTTGGTTGCAATATTAATTTTATATATATATATACATAAAAAAAGCAGAAGAAGGTCAAAGTCACTTGATGACTTGATTACAAAAGAATTGAATACGTCACCAATGATACGATTTCAATCTTTACCAAAAAGAAGACATAGTTTATGTGCAGAACCTAATAGAAATATGGAATATATTCGATTAGCAACGATTTATGGATGGCATACAATTAGGTATTATACAAGATTTTACTTATTACCCCCTTTATTATTATATAAACTCATCATCATTCCTTAAATTAAAAAAAAAAAAAAAGCAGTAGTACAAGTAACAATCCGCATGAATATAATAGGTTACAAACATCTCGTTCCTTTTCACATCTACCTACCACCACTACCAAACTAACAAGAATGTTTGCACGTCATAATAATAAATCCACTACAACCATTGATCAGATCTTATTGGATCCACCACCTCCACCGATTGAAAATGATCCTCATGTGTTTGATTTGATATCTCAAGATTCTTCTCATTTTATTCATTATGGAAAATCAGATGAAACTACCCTGACTTCTGCTACTGTAGAAAAATTAATAGAAAAATTAACTCGTGAATTGGGTATGTTTGTATGTATTCCAACTTTTTTTTTTTTTTTTTTTTTTTTTTTTTTTTTTTTTTTTTTTTTTTTTTTTTAAAGAAAATTGTTTATATTTTCTACACATATTAACTTTTTTGTATGATAAATAGATAATGATTTTTTAATGGATTTCTTTTTAACTTTTCGTCAATTTACTACACCTATTAAATTATGCAAGTTATTAATATTAAGATTCAGGTGGGCTTTATTAGAAGAGAATGATGAACGTAGATTAGTACGAATAAGGTATACAATATAATATGATTTATGCAGATATATTTTTTATAAATAAGATACTTAAAGCATAAAAATAGAACTTTTGTAGTCATTCGTCATTGGTTAACACATTATTGGACATACGACTTCATTCAATCAAGAACACTTCGATTCATGCTCTGCACTTTTCTCACCCAACTTCAGAACCATCCAGTCATCTTATCATCTGTACGAGATGAACGTATCATCAAAACACTTCGGAATGTTTTAAAAAGGCAACGTAAATTCTATCGAGATGCATGTTCAAGAAAAGATAGTGCCATTGGTATTCATGAAGAAAAATGGACTGAAAAAGTAAAGAATTCAATCAGAAAGAGAACTGTTTCAATTTCTGCTATTAGTAGTATTAGTAGTCATAGTAGTTGTCATAGTAGTAGTCATGCTGATGCTGCTGCTGCTGCTGCTGCTGCGGCTGCGGCTGCTTCTGGTGAAACCACTAAATGTGTTTTACATCCACCTTCTTCTTCTTCTTCTTTAAAAAGACTTGCAACCAGAATTTCTAGTATTAGTCATACTAATACCTGTTATCGATCCTGTTTATTGAACTTCAAGTCAGAACTGATTGCACAACAGTTTTGTTTAATTGAACAAGAAATGCTTCAAAAGGTCTCTTGGCATGAATTGATTGAGTTGAGATGGAGAAAGAGGTCTTCTAAGCGACAATCATTTATTATTGATTTGAATACGAGTGATGGTGTAGATCAATTGATTGGGTATTTTAACACTGTAAGTTTTTATTATTATTTAAAAATATATATATATATAAAAATAAAAATAACTTTACTTCTCTAATAATAGACCTGTCAGTGGGTTGCTTCAGAAATAGTACGATCAAGTCAATTAGAAACACGCGTGAAAGTAATCGAGAAACTGATCCGGGTCGCGCTCAAATGTTACCATCATCGTAACTATAGTACATTAATGCAAATCTTATTAGGACTTCAATCACCTGCTGTCACACGACTAGAACGTACATGGCAAAAAGTAGATCATCGACAGATTGAACTCTTTCATCAACTCAAAGAGATGGCCAAACCTTTTCGAAATTGGAAAAATGTACGTGATTGTATGACAAAAGCAACAGAAGAAATCGCAGAATCTTTTGCGGTCGAAAGTATTTTAACTGAAAGTCATCAATATGAGGGTCATGGGAATGGATGTATACCGTTTTTAGGACTTTATTTATCGGATTTGGTGTTTGTGGCAGAGTTACCGACTTTTATTGAATCGAATGGAGATAGAGATGATAGAGAAAAGGAGTTATCTGAACGATTAGGGAATCATTTAGTAAATTTCAACAAGTTTCGAATTGCAGGTATAAAAAAAATAATAATAATAATAATAATAATAATACAAAGAAAATCTCATATTTTTTTTTTTTTTTTTTTTTTTTTTTTTTTAGCTTCCGTTGTGAAACACGTATTGGCATTTCAAATGTTATCAAGAGCTTATAAATTCAAGACAAACACAAGTCTTTATGAACAACTTCAAACCATGTCTTTATTAGATAATTCACAAATTAGAAAAGCCAGTTTTCAATGTGAACAATAAAGTTTTTTTTTTTATATATTATTATTTTGAATTGAGAAGTTCTTGACTACCTGCGTTATTTTTATTCTTTGTAAAACAATCGCGAAACGCCTTCATTTCTTTTGTACATTGTCTCCAATCTTTTGTGTCATAGAAACAAAGTTGCAAAGCTTCGTTTTCTTTAAAGCAACCTGTCTTTTCAATACGCTCGTTATATGGATCGTCTTCTTCCTCTTCTTCTTTTTTTTGATTTGTTGAATTCATTTAGTTTTTTTTTTTTTCTGGCAAGGGGAGTTTCTTTTGGCACCCAAAAAAAAAAAAAAAAAAAAAAAAAGCGATTTGTGACTCAGGCTTTTGGAGTTCCTGACTGTGGTGTAGATGAGTTTTTGTGCTTTATGCATTCTAACTAAAGGCTTCATAAAGCTAATATTGTACTTATACTTTATCAACTGTATCAGTTTAAGTTTAGTTATTATATGTGAATAAAAACAAATAATTGGTTTTTGAATGAATTAGATATATAATATAAAAGAAAAAAAAAAAAGGTCTACTGTGTGATTACATAACTGTAAAAAAAAAAGTCTAGTTAGCTGTAGAAAAAATGGTGTAATCTTGGGGGATGGTACATAAGCACAAGACACTTTAAAAAAGAATGGTTTTATTTATGTATATTACAACATGTCAAAGGAAATTAAGTTTAATCTGGACTTTTTGTTTATTACTTTTTATTATTATTACCGTACACGCTCTATTTAAGGCCGAAAAAAATTTCAGACTTTTGTGGCCTTAAATCGTATCATAGCCTTATTTCTGACTTGAGGATGTTAAATATGGCCAAATTTTGCAGAGAATTGCGGCCTTAAATCGGAAACGGTCTTAAATCGAACGGCCTTAAATAGAGCGGGTACTGTACTATTTAAAAAAAAAAGGTTACTAGTGCTTTAGCCTTTACAATCCGGGAAGAAAAAGTTTCCAAATTCAAAGTTTCCAAATCCAAAGTTTTCAAGTTCAAAATTTCCAAATTCAAAGTTTCCAAATTCAGTTTTCCAAGACAAACCACGAGGAGGTCGACCAGCTGAAGTCCCATGAACAAGGATACAACGGACAAGTACAACAACACAACAATCAATGATAATATTTTCCTTAGAGATGACTACCAAGATAAGAACCATCAATCCAACTCTCCCTTCGATATTCGTATGGTTTTACGTGCCATTACACCCAGGATTAAACTGCACGAACCGCTCGTAAACGAGAACGGAAGAGAAGGAGACAGGACTTACCAAGATAGAACATTACTCGCCAAAAAATAGAATCACTAACTGCTGCGGTGTTGTGGCAACAACCAACCTTTGATCATAATACTTTCCTTTGAGATGACATCTACCGAGATGAGAACCATCAATCCAACTCTCCCTACGATATCCGTATGGTTTTACGTGCCATTACACCCAGGATTGAACTGCACGAACCGCTCGTAAACGAGGACGGAAGAGAAGGAGACAGGACCCATCAAGATAGAGCATACTCGCCAGAAAATAGAACTCACAAAACTTGATCATTGCTTTTACAGACCCGTTGCATTGCTGAAACTGTTAGAAACTGCTTGAAAACATAATATAAAAAAAAATAACTTACCATCATAGCAACAACCGTTTTGTCCTTTTGATTTCAAGTTACAGCAGACTACAGATAGCAATATTTCTAAAATGAGTGTTAGAAACTGTTAGAAACTGTTTGGAAACATGATATATATAAAATAAAATAAAGAGTAACTTACCATCATAACAACAACAACTAAAGCAGCACCAGTATTAGTCAGAGCAATACCTATCATAGCAACACCTATCATAGCAGCACCTGTCATAGCAACACCACCAGCCATAACAATAACCGGTAACACTAAATAAACAAACACCCGGTGATGACAGCAGAAAATCGATACTATGGCACCATATTAACTGTATCACAAATAGAACAAGATACCCGACAAAAGAAACCCAGAAGCAACTGGTATTCAAATCTTTAAATCTTTATGCAGCAATACACTTGACCTCCCAGAAGTAAACTTCTAGGACCAGGAACTATCCCATGGTAAGTTAATTACAGATGAAGAATAAAGAAATGTCGAGATCTATGCTAATCCGCAAGTAGAGGACTAATGCATTACACTTCGAGAAGTGCTGATTGCGGCATGTCAAAACATTGTAAATGTTCCACGGTAAGAAAACCGCTACATTCGCATCACAATCAAACAATAGAACACCATACTTTGCAAAAGAAAAGATAATGATGGGTATAAAAGGAGGAACAACAGGGTTATTTTGTATATTTTTTTTTTATTCGTAATATTGATGATGACGTTTCCAAAAAAAAATTATGATAAAAAAAAAAGTGTGTCACAAAAAAAAACCACAGAGACTGAAGCGCTGTAGTAACAGAATTTATTATTATCTCACCTTATTATTTTCAAACTAATGTTGTAGTTACAGTCTTTGGTTAGATTGAAAGTTTAATTGAGCTCCATGGGTGAATTTAACAGTAGGTAAAGAGCAACAGCGGAAATATTATTACTCTATATTATGTATAAAAGAGGATATCTTTCAATTAACGAGTGTATAAACACAACTACAACATTACTTTTGATTTGTGGTTTTATGTAAGCGTATTATCAACAAGGTATCTATAGGATTATCCCTCTTTTATATACATATAGACAAAGACAGAAAAATAAAGAACATCATGTACATATTGTTTGCAACCTTCTCTTTTTCTTTTTCATATATATACCTTAGTACAAAGTGAAATGAGTTGAATGTGCTTCTACAGTTAGTGTTAGTTATTGTTCTACAATTCTTTTATATATACATATATCTAGTTGGGTTCGTTTAATGACTGAATGTTTGATAATTGGTTCAGGTCAAATAAATAACTACCATTAAAACTTTCATTATCCTGTGTTTAAAGGAGACTTTTTTCGTGTTATCATCCTTTCTTTGTTAGTTTAAATACTCAGAGAGAGAGAAAGTATGATAATAAAATGAAATCTTTAATTATAAGGCCTGATCATATTTCCTTTTGTTTTTGGTACTTCACTTTCGATCTTTATTAGATTTCTTTAGCAACTTTAGGATGATTAATGTGACCTTCAATCTACTACTTTCCAAATCCAAGCTTTGACTAAATATTTGGAAGAACTACGTTAAAAGTTACAAGTACAGCAGCAATTTACTTCCTCACACGATTCAGCTGGTACAAACATAGATTTGGATTATGACCCCCAAGATCAATTGCTTCTGATATCATCCCTGCTGAGCGACTGCAACAAGCTCTATCTGGTAAAAGCGAGAACCTTTTCGATCGTTATTTGAGGAACTTGATCTGCACAAACGTACACCTTCGTCTCAGCTTTTGCTGTAAGTCACAAAAGCGAACGTACATAAAGCTGGTCGTAGATCGCATCTCCAACAAAACGATCGTTTTCTTGATAAGAACCAGCAGCTAAGCCAAAAGGTTAACTCACTTGATTTTCCTAATATTGGGCAAACTTCATCAAATGTTTTACAGCCGAATAATCGATCAAACTTTTGAAACAATCCATATCCGACTCCTAATAGTTATTCTCACTTACTTCACGCCATCATTCTCTAACTTCACACCATTATTATCTAAGAGCACATTCATTTTTTCTAATAACACGTTTATTTTCTCCAAGAATACATTTATTTTCTCGAAGAACACATTTATTTTCTCTAAGAGCACATTTATTTTTTCTAACTTCACACTTTTTTTTTCTAACTCCACAATTTTTTCTCTAACTTCGCATCACTATTTTCTTGTGGACAATCAATAATTAATGAAAAAAAGACTTAGAGTTGATTTATTAAGTAAAAATAAAACTGAAAAAACTCCTCTAAATTAAATAATAACTATCTTTTTATATCTTGAATCAGGATCATTTTTTTTTTAATGGGTTTAAATGAATCTATGCCCAATTATTTTGCTTCTTTTGAATAAGTACGTTCTACTCTTTCTAATTGACCATATTTAACTGTAAATAATATCTACCCGATTGGATAACAACTTATGAAGCTCCTGACTAAAGAACTCCTTGTAATTATTTACATGGTTGTTATTAGTCTTGATTCCGTTATGACAAATTCCATTGGTAAATGCGCATACTTTTAAATTGACAAAAGCTATTTTCATCATACATACAACCTGGCTAATCTTATTCTTTTTTAAATAGATATTTCGTATGTTGAGATAGTCTTTGATCTAACAATGTTATTCTTTTATTTTTGTTCACAGGTCATATAAATTATTTTAAAATAAAGAGTCAAGATCTGGATTTTGTTGATCTGAAATATTTGGCAGGAAGAAAATAAATCTTTTCGTGTTGAATATGTACGAGAATACAACATTTTTTTTTTTAGCGTCACATTAAATCTCGGTGCATGTTTTTATACATAAAACAGCATTAGCACACACAACTTAGTCTTATCTAGTACCTTTTCATATACTATTATCAAAACACTTTGGTCTTTGAAAACGCACATAAATCAAGTTGAGTTCTTTTTTCATCTTCCGGCTTTGCTGGTTTATTTTTAATTTGTGTTTTTTTATCTGATATTCTTTCTTCAATACAGCAGAGCGTTATATACTAAATTTGAGAATAATCTTAAAACATTGTTTGTATGAAACAGACATAGTGCGATTCAAATCAAAGTTTAAGTGTGTGACATTTAGTTAGCCTTTCAACATGAGAACAGGTTAAAAGATGTTTTTTTTTAGAAAAAATAATCTGTTCAAATCTTTTCTTGGGAAGGTTTCAATAACCTGACTAGAGATAAAAAGAACTACACCGAAAGCGACAATGCTGAAAGTCAAAGTTAAAATTGCGAATAATTAAACAGCAAATTTCTATTTTCTTTCCAAGCTCCTTACCAGGCTTTAGTTCTCATGGCCTTTGATCTCCCTAATAATTGACTATGTTAAGTCTATCGCTGTTCAACAATAATAACAGTAACAATAATAGACCTTCCTGGACAGTTATCGCTGATCTCCCCGACAAGATGCATTTAGTGTAAGTACAACTTGTTTATAAAAAGATAGTTAATAATCTAATTCTTTGTGTATTAGTATAACCCTTTTTCTTTTGTTGTGTTTTCAATTAAACACAAGTTGGTTTTTTTATTCTGTGTTTCTATTTTTTTAAATCAAAAATTTTTTTTTTATTCTTTGAACGAAATTTTTCTCCAATAGTTTATCAATTATTATTTAAAAAGTAAATTAAATGTTTAGTTTGGGAGATACATAGTTATTAAATGCAAAATATAGGTATAAATAATAAAGAAGTTCTGAAAAATGTAAGCACGAGACTATGTAGTTCTCAACTTATAAAGACTAAGGTATGTTTTATTTATGAAAGATGATATTTTACGACTATTTAATCTTTAAGAAAATAGTACCGTCAGAGTTATTATTAAACAAAGGGATAACTATCAATATGAACGATAGTAGGAAATATAATAAACCTCACAAAGAAATAAAAAGAAATAAAAAGCTTTGTCAGTAATATCGATAATGAAGAATCCTCAGATAGATAACTTTAGCGATTATGTAATTAATTACCAAAGAAAATTAAGCAATGAAGGTATTAGAAAATGATAACAATAAAACCGAAGAGTGAACACTAGTACACTTATTTTAAGTAAAAACCTGATTGAGAAAAGTATTTGTTATGTTTTTTTTGTTGGCAGTATTTATAAGAAAAAAAAAATGTTGGTTTAAGAGGTATAACAGCATTACGGATAAGTACAAAAATTTGGCCCAGAGAATAAAAGATTCACGTCCAGTAAAAGGTAATTTTTTGAAATGACACATCTTTCTTCATTCGCAGGATTCTTCATTTATGATATAAAAAGGCATGGATTTTTTTTATGGAGGACTACCTTACAATACAAGTCTACTATAGCACTGATTAAATTATATCTAACAATCAAATAGACTACAGAATTAGCACACGTTGACCAAAAAGTTAATCTTATATCCTATCGAAGCCTTGAATGTAAACATTTTTTGTGGAATTTATATATATCGATATTAGCTTAAGACAATACCTTACCCATACAATTTTTTAAGCCAATTCAATGTGTGATATAAATATTCAAGCGAAGAATGTAGGTACAGGTAGTAATATATATACCAAAGAGCTTGGGACCTTATAACTTGTTTAGGTGCACAAAGAAAAAGTAAACGAATCACGCTTATTCAGTAACAAGAAATATCTCTATTTCATTTATTTTTTTATTCGTTTTCCTAAACTACTACCAAATCTATTCAACTTGTTTTAAAATAACCATTCCCTTTGATAAATATCAAGATCCATTATTTTTTTCAGATTGTTTTCCTAGCCAAAATAATGAACCAATGACGATAGGTAAATGTATTTTAATGAGACGTTTAGATACAGTTGTAAAAAAAAAAAAAAAAAAAAAAAAAAAAGAGAGAACATAGAAGCTCTTTCGAGTTATTCAGACATTACCATACAACAAACAAAACAAAGGTATTAAAACCAGTTCTGATATTTGAGCCTTATATCTTATTTTCCAGTAGATGAATAATCTAAGCCTCTAATATGTATGTATGGAAGAAGAGCGATAAAGTACAGTCACCTGCCGGTGAACGCATAATTGTTACAGCAATCCCTCTTTATTTTTCACTAACCTCTTTTTTTGTTGTTTTATTATCAATGACATGGGCTTTTTTTACAAAGCACTAAGAATTACAAAAATAGGGCTCCAGTTTGGTTGTTTCGCGCACGCCTTCAACCAATATGTTGCAGAAATAACTTGGGTATGTCATTCTTATTTATTTATTTCCAAGTTAATGAACTTTCTTTTTTTTATAAAAAAAAGTGCCTTGGACCCTCCATGTTGCCTAGTTTTCACATGTCCGGTGTTGTTGCAGTTGAGCATATTTCACCTCATTTTAGAGAATATAAAATTGGGGATGTCGTTATTTGTATGTCACCTGCAAAGCCTGGTAGAGTTGTATTGAAGCGTATTTTAGGCATGGTAAATTTTGAACAATTTAAATCAAAAACTTTGAATAGTATTTAATTTTTTTATTTACACAAAAAAGCCTGGAGATAACATTTGTGAAGATCCTACTGTAAGCGATAGAAAATACGTCAATGTACCTGTTGGTCATGTTTGGTTAGGTGGTGATAATTTGAGTAATTCCACTGATTCAAGAACGTATGGTCCTGTTGCAATGGGATTACTTAAAGGAAGAGTATTTGCAAAGGTAAAAAAAAAAAAAAAAAAAAAAGATAGAAAGAAAGATGGGTCGAGACTTATTATGTGTGTATAGGTTTGGCCAGGTCCTGAGATTTTAAAAAACAATCTTGTGCCAGTTTAAAGTGGATCATCCTCATATAATCGACGGTCCTTAATTGTTCCAGTAATCCATAAACGTACTCTTTTCAAGCTATCCTTCCTTGCCTGTTTATAGAATTCATTGATAAATATACCATATAAACTTTTTTTTATACTTTTTTTTTATTTTTTTTACCTTTTCGTATTGTGCTAATCCCTGTCTAGCTGTTACTTGGCTCAATAAATCTTTTTTATGTAACTCTACATGATCTTTAATCAACAATTTCACTTTACGTAAGTTTTCAACTTCTGAACTAGGAGGCACATGAAGTTGGTATACTATGGACTCTGGATCACAAAAAGGACATGTCCATAAGTACCCTTCTGCTGTTGCTTGAAACACTGGAACCTGTAAAATCCTGCATTAGTAAACTTTAAGTAACAAAGGAATGTTACGTACTTCTTCTATAATGTTTCTTTTTGTAGTGTCTTCAACAAGTCTAGAGTACATATTTTTTTTTAAGGAAAGAAAAATAAAAAATAAAAAATAACTCCACCCGAAATATTTATAACCCATTCTTCAAGGCTTTAATTGACATTTTTCCTTCTTTTTCGAATACATATTGAATATAGACTTCAAAAGATACATTCAGGTAAATAGAAGCTTATTCTTAAAACCTCTTTAAATAGCAAAGATGATCTTTCCAAATATGCGTTGCTTACTTTGATATTTTATTTTACTGTTCTTTTGAAACCAGTGATAAATTAACTCATGCAGATATGTATAATTTTGACAGTTTCAAGATCTCAAGTTTACTTTGAACGTAATTCCCTCTTCACTGTACTTATATCTATTAGTTATTCACTGTAAAAAAACACATAAAAGTTTACTTTAGCCCATGAATCAGTTTGAGGAAAATATCAAAGAGTTTTTATTTATTTATTTATTTTATATTTATTCAATTTCTTTAAGACTTTCCTCAACAAGAATAAATTGTTGAAACGTACAGACTTCTGTACCTCACTTATTCGTTAATATACTATTAGAAATTTTAGGTTGCTTGGATGGCAATGGAGATCGATGCAGAACGTTGTCGACATCGTGTTTGGGAAAAGTTTTCAAATGGTTCTTGTATCCACCACGCGTTCGATAAGATGGTTTCTTACAACCTGAGTATTTACATTCGATTGTAGGTGTAGGTGTATAATTCAAACGAATAAAGCATTTTTTGATTCCAGATTTTTTTCAAAGAGACCGAGCCCTTTTGAAACTGCCACTATAATACGATGCCAAAATCCCTACGCTACCATAATGTAGTGGCAGTATGATGCACTTTAAAAATAGCAAGAAATTCCATGTGATAAGATCTTTCCAAATATGCGTTGATATCTTATTCTACTGTTCTTTTTAAGCAAATTATTTGTCTTGAACGCATAAGTTTCTCACCAATATACTTGTACCCATTATCAAAAAAAGAAAATAAAATAAAAATAAAATAAAAACTCATCAATTAGTTAGTTCTTTGTCCAATACACTGACATGATTTTCTACGGCTCTGAAGTTCAACTAATAAGTAGGTTAATTTTATATTAGAGTTGTAGAAGATCTATTTTTGGTTCATTTAAATGAACAAGCTACTTTTAGTTGATGATGCAGACGCAATAGTAAGGATATGATCATGTATAAATTACATTCAAAGGTACATTATGGGCCCCGGATCAATAAAGTAATGAATTATCGGTACGAAAAAAAAAAATCTTGACGTATAAAGTTATTATAATCTGTTCTTTTTGAAATTGTTAACGTGGCAAGAAGATACTATGTATAGCGCTAGGACAGAATATAAATATACTTTCATCGCATAGGCGTACTAATAATACGCCTTAAGTTTGGAAAGATCATGCTGAAACACCAATCGCACATATAAGTGATAATTGACATGATAAAGGATGAGGAATGATGATGCCTTTTATTTTGATTTAATAACTATAAAGATAATCAAAACAATGCTGCATCAGGGGTGTGTTCATCAGATTTGGTTACACCTGAGATTTAAAATAGAAGCAATTGAAACGATGTAGTTAATATTCCTTTTCACTTTTATATAATTTTTTCTCCTTTAACAGATATTAGAAAAGGTCTTGAGACCCTCTTTTCACATTTTACTTCACAAAAAAAAAAAAAAAAAAAAAAAAAGAGACACTTTGTGCTACAACACAGACTTGTTTTTAATTTCATGCAGTAATTTGATTTTATTTAATATTTTTCATAAAGGTATCATTTGATCTAACTTTTCCTTTTTATACACTTTATGATGATACCAACAATACACAGAGAAACTAGCCAACATCTGTACCACCAGCAAGAAGCCTCCAACCGAAATAAACACCACAAACAAAACAGCAAATCTTTTTGCTTTCCCTAAGCCAACGTCATCACACTGTTGCTCACACATCAATCTATCCTCATTTTTACAGAAAACATCATTATAAAACGGTAAATCTTCATAACATGTCATGACACAATTCGTTGGACAATCATTTTCGATTGCTTCTATGATATACGCTTTAGACTGTAATTTGAATAGGATAGAAAGTATAATCATGGTAACACCGAGAATGATGGATATATTGGCAAAGATACGACAGTATGAACGTAAGGATGAGTTGTTGGGTTGTGGATTATTATTTTGTCTGGTTGATAATGATTCGTCGTTGATTGGAATCGGATACATGATTTGTTCCTGAAATCGACTTGGTATAAGTGGCATCTTTGCAATACTTCTGTTATCGTCATATTTCGTACTATAGTTACTATTATACATCTTTTTATATAGTTATTTTTTTAAAAGAAAGAAAGAAAGAAAGAAAATAAAAGAATAAAAGGGAAACTCGCGCGCGTTTTTTTTTTTTTTTTTTTTTTTTTTTTTTTTTTTTTTTTTTTACCCAGCCCCCGCATACAAAAAAACAAAAAAAAACGTCATATAATCTTTTATTTACAAAATGGCATGTTGGGAATATAATAATGATCTAATTTTGTAATAATCCTCTGATAAAAGTCCTTCTACTAATAATTGACCCGTACCCGTCTACAAATAAAATATATATATATATTATTAGACACATACTTTTTTCAAATCATCTTTTTTTTTTTCTTTTTACCTTTCGAACAGCGACATGATCATTGCATACCAAAATACCTTCTCCTTTGAATTCTGCTTGAATACCTTCAGACTGTAACACCTTTTTAAATTCAGATAATCGTACATCGCCTACAAAGATGGAAGGTTCAACCTTGATTGAATCTTCTGTAGCAACGTCTAATGAAGGTGTAGTTGAATCATCTGGAAAGTGAATACGACCTACTACACGAGCTAATTCATAGTCATCCAACTTTTTTTTTTTGTTTTTGAAATAGAATATGGTTAATACATGTATATTTTTAGATTATCTATTATTTTTTACCTTGGAGAATCGAAGTGAACTAGCCATACTATCAGTTAATTTCACTCTATAAATATTTGTAGCTGCAGAAACGTTTAATACTTCTCCTACAGAAGGTGTAAAGATTTCTTTTGTAAAGTGATCAATGCCTTGAACTGCTGTAGATAAATCTTCGGTAGATTCTTCTGAACCATGCACAATAATCTTAAAAAGAAAAAGTTAGTCTTTTTTTTTCTCTGATATAAGTATATATATTCGTACCAATTTTCTAGGTGCAATTTGAGGTAAAATGGTCTTGATGGATCTACCATCCGAGAGACCTTCTAAATCGACATAACGTAAATGACACTTGATATGTAACTTTTCATCACTTGAGGTATATTTTGTAGGTGTATCATCTCTTCCAAGGAACAAATGTTCATCAATATCCACTTGCATATCCTTTTTAAAATAGATTATAAAAAATAAGTTTTTTTAATCATTATAAAAAAACACACAGGACTTACATCTTCTTTTCCAAAATTAGCTCCATCACCCAAACTCTTCTTTTCTTGTTCAATACGTTCAAAATCAGAGGCCTTCATATAATGTTCAACCTGAATCGCTTCACCATAATCATCAATCTTCTTACGTTTCTCCAAGTAAGGAAACATACGATAACTCTGTGCTTGTTTAAAGAACCCGCCCGATTTACCTGCATCACGTACATACAAATCAAATTGCTTTGTCAATAAATCCTCCATATTCTCATCTCCATCATCAATATCAGATGAATCCGATTCATCTTCTTCCATGATCGTCTTACTTCTAGCAATCATCGCTGCTTGAGCTGCATCTCTTTCCGACTTCGCCTTTTGAGCTGCCTCAAATTCCTGTAACTCTGCTCCTTCCAAAGGCACACGTTTATAGACTTTTAAATCCATAGTGGTTTCATACTCAATCGCTGGTTTCACAGGTAACTTGGTTCGATTATGTTGAATAACGACATCCATTGCAATCGTATCTGTCTGTCTTTCCCAATCATTATACAACTTTCGCGCTAACGTATCCGGTCCAGATCGATCTGTCAAAATCAACGTATTATTATGATCATTTTCCATCCCCATCCAACGTACAAACAATTCTCGAGAGAACCCTGTTTCTAAACTATTATTACTTGCAATTACCACTTTTGGCCCTGGATAGTTATCCAAGTCGGCTAATTTATGACATAATCGCATATATTTAAATTCGTACGGTAATTCTCTTTGTGAAAAGTTCTTGTTCAAGTCTTCTCCCATCCATTCTAACATTACTTTGGCGAAATAGGCCATACGGAAACTGGTGTTGGTTAACATAATGAGTGGGTAACTGATTTGGTTTTGTGACCAGTGTTGTTCGAGAAGGTTGGAGAGTTCAAGTACACGTGCGGTAGAATCTGTTGGTAAAAGCACTGAGCCTCCTTTCTTGAGTGTTGACATCATTGTATCTAATATTGTATAGATTAGTTTTCTCTCTCTTTATTTTTTTCGTATTTGTTTTTTTGTGATATTGTTACATAATTACCAAACATGGCCGCATATCTATCTTTACGTGCTGGATGAACTACTTTCGAATTATACGCGTCTGTGATAAGTAAGGAAGGACGTGTGAGTGAATCCAATACAACACCACCCGAATGTAACACGGTTCCATCTAAATGTCTATAATTCACTTATATAAGTATGTGCATTGTATGCGTGTGTGTGTTTTCTATCACTTACAGTTCTTTACGATGATTGAAATCAACAGCATATACAATTTCATCCGTATCTTGTTTAATTTTCCAAATCGTACCACCAATTGTATGAGCAGCAGCATATGCAGTAATCGTGATACCTTGACAATTACCTACAAAATATCGATTTTTAAAATAAATACCTTTTTAAACATTTAAAAAAATTTATATATATTTACCAGTTAAAGCAGTAGGTTGTGAGTACCTTAATGAAGTAATCTTATCAAAAGAATTATCAACATCTTCTAAAGAAAAAGTTTTGAATTCAAGCTCGTTCGTCTTTGACTGATAAACGTCGTACATGCAAATTCTTCCCATATTCACAATAGGGATAGTTGAATACACTGGACAGGTGAGACCCAAATGACTACGAGCATAAGGGTAAGCACCTAAATGAGGTAAATCGGAATGAGAAAGTAATACAACATCCACTTGTTTTGCTATCCTAAAAAAATAACGCGGTTTTTTTTTTAACAAGTTTTGTTGTTTTGTATTGTTTATTGATTTTTACTTTTTCAAGTTGGCTAGATCGTGTTCATCAAACTTATCTGACCATCCACAATCAAGTAATATTTTCGCTTCATCAATTTCTAATAAATAACAAAGGGGATCTTCATTTTTTGCACCTGAAATAGGTGTAAATTTAATATAACTTGTCATTTAAGAAAAAAAAAAAAAAATTAAAAACGGTATAAAAAGAAATAAAAAAAAAAAAATAAAAAAAAAGCTTTTCTTTGTGACCACAGGTGAATTCTTGGGGCACCACAAAAAAAAAAGCAGGCTTTTGGCCTTCGGAGCTTTATGCATTAACCAAAGGCTTCATACAGCTATTACCGTACTTATACTTTATCAACTGTATCGGTTCAAGTTTAGTTATTATAAATAAAAACAGATATTATGCTAACTGGTTTTTGAATGGATTAGATATATAATATATAAGAAAAAAAAGGTCAACTGTGTAGTTAACCAAGGTAAATATTAAGGTATAATAATAAAAATAATAAAAAAAGTCTAGCTGTAAAAAATGGTGTAATCTTGGGGGATGGTACATAAGCACAAAACATTTTAACAAAAAAGAATGGTTTTATTTATGTATATTACAACATGTCAAAGGAAATTAAGTTAATCTGGAGTTTTTGTTTATTACCTTTTTTTTTTTTTTATTACAATAATTATTTAAAAAAAAATTACTGGTGCTTTAGCCTTTACAACCCGAAGAGAAAAAGTTTCCAAATTCAAAGTTTCCAAATTCAGTTTTCCAAGACAAACCACGAGGAGGTCCACCAGCTGAAGTCCCAAGAACAAGGATACAACGGATAAGTACAACAACACAACAATCAATGATAATATTTTTCTTAGAGATGACTACCAAGATAAGAACCATCAATCCAACTCTCCCTACGATATTCGTATGGTTTTACGTGCCATTACACCCAGGATTAAACTGCACGAACCGCTCGTAAACGAGGACGGAAGAGAAGGAGACAGGACTTACCAAGATAGAACATACTCGCCAAAAAATAGAATCACTAACCGCTGCGGTGTTGTGGCAACAATCAACCTTTGATCATAATACCTTCCTTTGAGATGACATCTACCGAGATGAGAACCATCAATCCAACTCTCCCTACGATATCCGTACACGATATGCCTAAAGATGTTGATTTTGAATTAATCAAGGTAGATGGTAAAGTGGGTGGCTCTTTAGAAGATACTATTTTGGTCAAAGGTGTCGTGATCGATAAAGATATGTCTCATCCTCAAATGCCTCGTGAAGTGAAAGATGCCAAGATTGCCATCTTAACTTGTGCATTTGAACCTCCTAGACCCAAGACCAAACATCATATTGATATCACTTCTGTAGAAGAATATGAAAAGTTAAAGGCCTATGAAAAAGAAAAGTTCAATTTGATGATTAATCAAGTCAAGGATTCTGGTGCTAATTTAGTTATCTGTCAATGGGGTTTTGATGATGAAGCTAATCATTTATTGTTACAAAATAAGTTACCTGCCGTTAGATGGGTTGGTGGTCCCGAAATTGAATTAATTGCTATCGCTACAAATGGTCGTATCGTACCTCGTTTCGAAGATTTAAGTCCAGAGAAATTGGGTAAGGCTGGTATTGTACGTGAATTGACTTTTGGTACAACAAAGGATCGTATGTTGGTTATTGAAGAATGTGCTAATAGTCGTGCAGTCACTATCTTTGTTCGTGGTGGTAACAAGATGATTATTGATGAAGCTAAACGTTCTATTCATGATGCTATGTGTGCTGTTCGTAACTTGGTACGTGATAACCGTGTTGTTTATGGTGGCGGAGCCGCTGAAATCAGTTGTTCTTTAGCTGTTGCCAAGGTAGCTGATGAAATTTCATCTATTGAACAATATGCTATGCGTGCTTTTGCTGATGCTTTAGATGCTACACCTCTTGCACTTTCCGAAAACTCTGGTCTTTCACCTATCGAAACTTTAGCCAAGGTAAAGGCAGAACAAGTCTTGACTGGTAACTCTAAATTAGGTGTTGATTGTCTTGGTAAGGGTTCAAATGATATGAAGGATCAACATGTTTATGATCCATTGATCTCAAAGCGTCAACAATACTTGTTGGCTACTCAATTAGTCAAGATGATCTTGAAGATTGATGATGTGATTACAACTTATGAACAATAGGGACTGTATAAATAAAAAAAAAATAAATAAAAAAAAAAGAAGGATAAAGTATTATTATTATTATATGTATATTTATAAGGGGCGTCTCTTTTTTTCTTTTTTCTTTTTAAGAATAATACATTTATTTGTATATATACAATATATATAGGAGATAGTAAAATAAATACCATTTTTTATATGTTTCTTTTTTGCCTATATTGCTGTGTTGAAAAAAGAAATGCTATTTTTTTTTTGACAGGTTACAGAAAATTGAATTTATAGTATTGTTGTACAAGTGTGTACATCAGTATGAGAAAGAAACCCTCTTTTTTTTTTTTTTATCTATCTTCTTCTTTTCTCCTACTTACATAGTACATCAAAACCTGTTTAAACAATCACCCCCCCCTTTTTTTTTGTTACTTTTTGGTTCCAAGGGTCTTCTTATTTACACATTTTTATATATAATAAAAGGGAGGCTGTAGAGAAGAACAAGAGGAGATTTTTTTCTTTTTTTTAAAGATTAAGTTGAGTGTGTATAACCATACACACACTCTTCAGGGTTCATAAATAAAAAATTATAGATATATATATAAATCATAAAGAGGAGAGTCCCTGAGTAAAAACATGTTTCTGAATAGATGCGTGGTTGTAAATTTTATATTACTGCCACATTTTTTTTTTTTTTTTTATACTACAGTAATGGTATAGTAGGAGATCCACGTTTTTGTTATCTAATGATTGCCACATGTATAAAATAAATATATTGAATTGAGGGAGAAATTAAGTAAAATAAGAGGGTTCATTTTAGAACAGAACTTACTCCTCTTTGCCACTCCTTTTTAAGTTTTCGTTATAAAATTCAATCGTGTAATTTCTTTTTTGTTTTTATATTTTTCTCTATTTTTCCTTTTTTTTTTTTTTTTTTTTTTTTTTTTTTTTTATACATATTTCTAACGATCAAACCCTTTCCACTCTTTCTTAATACTTTCCACTCTTTTTTTTAAAAAAATAAAATAAACTATAGTAACGATGTTTCAAACAATTTACAGATTAAGGTATAAATTCACACCTATAGAATAAATAAAACAGTAAAGTCTTATATTAATTATATTACATAGATTATTGGTACAGGAAAGTGCTACATATTTTCAAATTCCTCTTTGTTCTCTAAAAGAAAAAGAGCCAACGTATAACGAACTTGCACGGAAAATTGAACGTTTGACAGAGGTAGTAAATACAATGATGTTTATATATAAAATACGCTAATATATATATATATATATATATAAATATTTATATTACTAGAAAAATATTTTAAACGATTATTATTTGGCCACTATTGATAACGTCTTAATAAACGACGATAAAAGCTTACAAGCCATATTGAAATCTTATACATCTGATCAACAACCACTTGAAATTAATCTAAATCGCAAAATAAAAGGTAGTTAAAATAGAAGAGAAAATAAACAAATTAATACTAACAAATTTAAACAGAAGAAGTCGAAAAAAAGACATCCATCATTCATTTACCAACAGAAAATGTACCGGCTATAAAACCGACAGCACCTGCTATGTTACCTTATGATAATTCAAATCATTCTACTACTAGTAACGTACGCAGACATAGTATGATGGCTCGAGATGATTATACGATCGATCATCGTAAAGATTCAGGTATCTCACTCGATGAACCCCTTCATTATCGAAAGAAACAACGAGTCATGTCAGCAGATAGTCAACATTATTATCAACAAGCTAGAAAATTACCAGATCCATCTTCTCCATTACCAAGTATTCGAAATAATAGTATCACATCATTACATCCGCTTGATATTAGAAGACCATCTACTGCACCACCTCCTTCTTCATGTTCACCACCTTCTTCACCATTCCCTCGAACTTTCTCTAAACATTATATCCCACCTACTTTACCTACTATCTCTACAATTACTTCACCTAACCATCAACATACTTTGGATTCTCAATTAGCACCTATTCATAATACATCACCTATACTTGTTCATCATCTTTATGGACAATTGGCACCTACCACTAATACTAGTACTAGTAGTAGTATGAGCACAACAAATCATTCTATTAATAATAGACGATCTCGATCTGTATCTAGTACAACCACAAATAGTATTTTTCATTGTGAACATGTGCTTGACCATGGCAAAGTTTGCGGGCAAACGTTTCGCAGGTCTTATGACTTATCTCGACACCAATCCATTCATTTAGAGAATAGACCGTTTTGTTATTGCGATAAATGCGGTAAAAAGTTTACTCGCATGGACGCTTTACGTAGACATGAACGTGTTCAAGGTCATTCTTCAAAACATCGTTCCATGTCTCTTGTCACTCCACAGAAATCAACTATTTAATAATATAAAAAATAAAAAATAAAAAATAAATAAAAATAATAATTCTATATATATACCTGTTTTTTATTTTTATTTTTATCTATATAAAACCCTTTTTACAGGGTCTACTTTTATGCACATTAATCAATTGATTAAAATCTAAATCTACCAATCAATTACTCTCTAAAAAAAATTATATAAAAGAGAGAGACAGAGGCGCAGAAAATATCTTTGACAGGTTGTTACTGCTATAGTTTTAATCACCAGTTGTCATCATAGCTTTCCTTATATCATGGCTTAGTTTTAGAATAAGGAGAGAGCGAAAGAAATAAAAATAAATAAAAAAAGGGACCTTCTATTTAGTTTTAGGAATATTTTAATGGTTTTTAAAACAATAAAGGCCACTAAACCTTTGAGCGCCTCCAGATCATTTTTTTATTAGTTTCTTAAGTTAACTTTTTTTGGTTTAGTCAATAATTAGCTTTTTTGTGGACAGTGCTTCAGTGGCATATGGAAGCACCTTTTTTTTTAGAAAATAATAAAAGGCTTACTAAATTTCTTTGGGAGTGTAAGTAACAGCTTTTATTCGTGCCTTTAGTTAAAGTACTAGAATATTTTTTTTTTTTGCTGTTGTTGTTATTATTAAAACAGTACCAAGTAATAAAAGTGTACCATGGGTTTGATTTTCAACAGGTGAAAAAAGTAGTTTTTGTAGTCATGAGTGTTGGTGTAACTTTAATCCTTAAAGTAATTTACAAAATGGGAAATATGTTTTAAACAGGACAAGTTAAGAATAGCAAGCCAATGGATTAACGCGAAAGACCAGGTACAAGAATATATATATATTTTTTAGTGTGGCGTTGTCGAAATAATATTATCCGTTTTTTTTTTTTTTGTTTACTTTTTTTTTTTTTTCTTCTTCTTTTTTAACATTCTTAATTACAAATGAAAAGAATAAATAACTCTGGTGGAGCGGTAAGGTTAAAGTTCTTTTTTGCTTGTAACAAGTTTTCTAACTTTATATGGTTTAACTGTTACAGTCTGGCGAGATTGAACAAGTTGTAACCAAGTTATTAAGAACTACAAAAGCCTTGTTGGAAGCTTTAACACAATGGTCTCATTCACGTGCCTCTAATGCAGATATCTTTGAAATTCACGATACTTTAGAGAAACAATTTTTCTTGGTATCTCAAACGTTTGAAGAATCCAATGTGTTTATGAAGTACGTATTAGTTTTTTTTTTTTTTTTTTTTTTTTTTAAAACCAAAAAAAGTTATCTTCTGTATCATATTAACTTTTTATTGTTGTCAGTGATTTACAATGGATTCCTCGACAATTACGAGATTCAGTTTCAGTTGCTATGTTAGAACCTCCTTCACCCACAGTATTAGACCAATATTTACCCCGTATTCGAGAAGTGATTGTTCATTTATTACATGGATTGAAAGGAAAGCAAGCTATGCTTCGAGAAAGAGGTGAACGAGAATCACGTGCATCTATGCGATCCTCAAGCGAGTCCTGGAATCGAGAAGTTCCTTTAGCAGCATTAAACCGTACGAGTGGGTCACAAAGAGTGATGATGTACCCTGTACCTAATTCACCACCTTTACCTCCTGTCTCACCTAGATTAAATAACGCTTCAAACGAGTATGATCCATGGTCAGGTGGTATGCCTCGTCCTTCTTTACCTACCAATGATCTCTCTTCTCGCATCATGCCTAGAAATAATTCTCTTTCAAGATCTGGTTATTCTCCACAACAATCCCCTAGTATGCAACATCAACCTTTACCTACTCGATCCACTTCTTCTAGTTATAACAATATGCCAAGTCCACCTACAAATGCTCAACAACAACAACAACAACAACAACCTCCACCACCTCCCCCTCCTGCTCCACCTGCTCCACCTATCATTCCTCCTGTTACAAATGAATTACCAGTACAACAACAAAGATTTGATGAAAGTGATCCAAATACAGCAAGTGCATTAGCTGCTTTAAAACGCCAAGAAAATTTAGCAAGACGATCATCTGTCAGACGTGCATCTATGTTTCGAGGTAATAGTGAGTATGCTGGAGGTAGTATATCTAGAGGAAAACAACAATATTATCAGCAACAACAACAACAATCTAGTGAAAATAATGTACCTCCTGTACCTACTTTACCTACCAATGAACCTAATCGATTAAATACGGTTACGGAAGAAACAAGACCTGTAACAAAAGAAAAGAAGCCAGATGAAGGTAAAAAAAAAAAAAAAAAAAAAAAAAAAAAAAGGGGAGGGGGGCAAGAGAAAAAACAATAAGTACAAAAACTCATTATTCTTTGTGTAGGCTTGACATTGTTTCTTCAGATTGGAAAAGAAGTTCAAAAAGTATCTTATCATGGAGAAATTAGTATTCCTGCTTTAAACATGTTGTTTTTAGAGAAATTCAGTGATTCTATTCGTCAAAATGATTTCCCCAAAATTTATATCAGAGATCCTTTGATTGATGTATCGTATGAATTAGTTGATTTGACTGAAGTAAAAGATCGATCTGTGCTCTCATTAAATATCAATGGTAAAATTCAAATATATATATAAAAGTTACATATACAATACTAATACATATACAATTTAAAAGAAAAAGAAGAACAAAAGGAATTATTGTTACAAGTGACAACTACATTTAATAAAGAATTGGAAGAAACTCGTAAAATGTTTGTTGAACAAATGGAGGAATTAAAGAAGCAGGTCATAGATGCATCAAACAAGTCGGAAGAAAACATGAAACAACTTTTGACTCAACCAGTTGTTATTCCTACACCTGTCACTCTTGAACCTGTTGTAGCAGAAGAAGAAAAAGTGAAAGATGTAGACGAAGAAAAAGAAGACGAAGGAGAAAGTCCAAATGAAGAAGGAAGGAAATCTCCAAAGGAAGAAAAGAGTATTCCTAAAGAACAATATGAATCACAACTGCTTGAGATTGAAACTTTACGTCGAGATATGTCCGTTCTTCGTCAACTTGAACGAGAAATGCGAGAAGGAACCAATACAGTCATTCAGGAATTAAAGGAAAAGGCAGAGTCAGTAAAGGAAGAAGCGAGCAAGAACAAGAAATTGGAGCAAACACAGAGTGTAGCACGTACTGATTTAGAGGAAGGTAAAAAGAACTTGTTGGAGAAATCCGATAAAGTGACGAGTCGATTAGAAGAATTACAAGACACGATTGATCAATTAAAGTTGGATGTGACTCAACGTAAATGTAGACCTTCTGAAACGATGATGACACACTGCGCTAATGAACGTAAAGCATTATCAGCCGAAATTGAAGAATTTGGTAAATTTATTTTAAGCGTGAAACCTCGATGGAAAAAGACTTGGGAACAAGAATTACAGACAATTGTAAAAGAACAACAAACTTTAAAGGATCAAGAGTATTTGTTATCGGATATGAAGGATGATTTAGATGCGCTTTTGGAAGTCTTTGAACAATTGGAAAAGATTTATGCATACCAAGCTAGTACGAAACCTCAACCACGTCAGTTCCGGGTAGCACCAGTTGAAGAAGGGTATGAAGGTATGGCAAGTGTGTTTAAACAGGTGTCAACGATTGATGTGGATCATACACGTCGTTTACGTGCCTTGGAGCAAGCAGATAAAATGAGACAACGTGAATTGGCAAATCGAATTGACGATTTTGAAAAGGAGTTGGTAGGTTTCGTAGGTGAAAATAAGTTGAAAAAGACGGGTGGTGCACTTGAAATCGATCGTTTGCGTAAACAAAAAGAAGAAGAAATGATGAAGGCCATGTATAATGCGAATAAAAAACCCGGTACTCCATCAACAATAGATGAAGAAGAACCTGAACAAGAATAAATCAACTTTTTTTTTTATATCTTCTCTCTCCTCTCACCTTTTTTTTTTTTTTTTTTTTTTTTTTTTTTTTTTTTTTTTTTTTTTTTTTTTTTTTTTTTTTTTTTTTTTTTTACTGTATTAATTGTATTTTGTTTTAGCAACACACACACACACACACACACTTTTTTCATATTTTTTTAACTATCTTTTTTTTTTATGCTTTATCCATTATTATTATTATTATTATTATTATTATTATTATTATTATTATTATTATTATTATTATTATCATATATACTCCCCATTTCCCTTTTCCAACATAATTTAAAAAAAAATATATATTTCATTTTTTTTAGCGCTCGTAACTAGTTTTTTTTTTGTTCTTCTGATGTAAAGCATGCATACATTTGTACAATTTATTTTTGATAACTTTCTGAAAAAAGAGGGATAATCTCGCCTCTGTTCCAAGGATGAAGAAGCGATATTTTTATTCGCTGCTGGCGTATGAACTGGAGATGTCAGAAAACAATTTTGCTTTATTATTTTATTTGAGAAGATCAATTTATCAGTAAAAAAACCAAACTTCAAAACGAGACATTAGTTCTTTCTGAATATAAAAAACTGCTTTGGATGTGTTGATCATCAAATTCCTTCTGGTATTGCCTGCAGATTTCAATTGACATTCTCTACAGAGAGAGCCCATCTCTCTTTTTTTTTTTTTTTTTTTTTGCATGATAGTATTAAATAAATTTAGAATTATTACAGAATCCTCTACGTCCCCTTAATTTAGATGGGTTTTTTAATGTCTTTCATATATCCAGTTGAAATAAATTAAAGTAATAGAAACATATAGTTAAAAGAAGGTTTTTTTATCATATGGCTTTACGCATTTTTACACATTTCAATTTAAACAATTCTATGGTATGTATTAGTATCATTTTGGGTTCCAGAACTTATTTTGAAAGCAGATTAAATGAAAGATAAAGCGACAAATTTTATCGGCATAACTAATACGGGTATAGTATATATTATAATCTAAATGTAGTTTCTCGAAATTGATAAAGTGTGAACAAATCACATCTCCATATCTTAATAAAATTATATAGTCGAGCTAATGAAAATGACAGCTTAGTGACAGTCTTGGTGGTCATTAAAGGTCTCAATTACAATAAGGAAAATTGACAGGTGCCCAAAAAAAATAAAATGCTGTTTGAAAATTGCATACTTATTATGTGATTTCTTTTGAGCTATATAGTAAAGAGTGGGAGATTATGGGCTTGTTCGCAGGAGACATTTATACACATCATAAATCAAAGTAATGTATTTTACATATGTGTATGTACAGCGGTTGCCGAATTAAGAGAATCTCAACAAGTTTAAATCAGTAGCTTTTTTCACTGACAAAAAATAAGATTCTTTTGATTAACATGTCACGGGACACGTCGCTAAAGTCTCTGTTGGACCATCAAAAAAAAAAAAGAAACGCGTCTTTCTCGTGTGCTTAATTATTGGAATTACACTACAAGTTTTACCAAATTGGTTTGTGTATAAAAAAGGGATGAACAGGCAAGATATAGGCTTAAACTAGTAATCCAAAAAAGAAAAAAAAAAGTTTAATATCATTCAAAAATAAACACGAGAAAGGAGGTGGAATAACATCTAATTTTATCCAATCATATTACTTATGAAGTTTTTTTAAGTTTCACTGTAACTTTTCTCGTCATTACTCTTTATTTTACTTTCTTTCACTTACAAATGACATTCAATGGTCCAAGTTTAATTCCTTGGGTTGTTCAAGGGAAGAGTACCCAATTGTTTGAAACTGTAAATGACATTCATACTGTTATTATATTTGAAGTAAGTCTTATTATCATATCAACAACAATATCTGATTATGGAAACTAGGTCTTTTATTCTAAGAACTTCAACACACCAGCACAGTGTTTAGTACTCATCGTTTCAGACGGAACATACTTTATTCCTCTTTTAATTGATCCTGAAGCAGTAAAAGATCGATTTGGGTAAGCCTATTTCGTTTTTCTATTGACATATTTAAATCTAATCATTATTAGTAAAGTCTGAAAACGTTAGATACAGATAGTCTAAATAGTTTACGTTTCAAAGTCATTACAATCCATCGTTCATCAATTTCTCTGTATAGAAGAAAAAAAACTTTAGCACCTTACATTATTGCATTAGATTTTCGAAAAATAAACGACAGGCCCGTTACTCTTAAATCGGGTATACAAGATGTGTCAAAAAATCCCAAAGTTAAACAATGGATTCAAGTTATTGAAGGATACCAATTACCTAAAGAAAAACCAATTTCCTCCTACTTTCGAAATAAAGAAATCACTCAATTGTTTTCTCCTTTTGATGAAATTGAATACAACTTGGAAAAGATTATGAATGCATGCTATATAAAAGACGAATGGGCAGTACCTCAACCAATAAATAATTTCTCAGACATCTTAAATGTAGACGATAACAATGAAGACCATACCTTAAAGGTACAAGAGCAGGTGAATATGCAAAATATAGCGAATACCCAACAATCAATGAATTCACAACCATTAGAAATACACAACAATCAGTGAATTCACAACCATTAGAAAATACACAACAATCAGTGAATACACAAAAATTATTGAATACACAACAATCAGTGGATGATACACACCAACCAGTAAACTCACAACCATTAGGGAGTACGCAACAATCAGTAGGCTCACTGTCATCAGAGGGTATGCAACAGTTAGTGATGTCACTATCAATAGACAATTCACAACCATTAGAAAATACAGAAAAGTCAGTAAATAAACAACATCCGACAAAGGCAAAACAATCTGTTGATACGCCTCAATCGATAAACGTAGAAAGATCAGTAAAGGTAGAACCGTCTGTTGATATACTAAACCCTGTAGATGTACAAAAATCGGTAGATGTACAACAAGCTGTAAATTCACTACAACCAGTAAATGCACAGCAATTAGCGAATATACAAGATGATACTAATAATGCACCACAGTCGCAACATGAAAACTCGATGATTTCTTCTCCTGTGGCGTTCATGGAAGATGTGATTGAAGATTCCCCGCAAACATCAAGTCAAATTACGACACGTCTAAATGAAGATTTCTTTCTTTCTCCTCCGGTGCAGATATGGAAATGTGATTGAAGATCCTTCACAAATGCCAAATCAAATTACGGTTGCATCAACGGAATTTTCTGTTTCGCTAAAGAAAAATTAAATAACCTTACATCATCGTTATCATCATCATCAGCAGCAGCAGTGACAAAACAACAATAACAAAACCAATAGTAACAAGGCCAACAGCATCAACATCAACATCAACATCAACATCAACATCAACATTAATATCAACATCAACATCAACATCAACATCAACATCAACACCAACATCAACACCAACATCAACATCAACATCAACATCAACATCAACACCAACACCAACCGTAACAGCAACTGTAACAGCAACCGTAACAGCAACAGCAACCGTAACAGCGACACCAACCGTAGCAGCAACAGCAACAGCAACAGCAACAGCAACAGCAACAGCAACGGCAACAGCAACAGCATCAGGAACAACAATAGCAACAACAAAAATGCCTTCTCCGAAAAGCATTTCATTAACTACGATCAAACATTTAGATTTAGATCCAAAGACTCCTGAAAGTTCTATATCATTGCAAGATTCTAAGCTAGAAATATACCAATCGCTTAAAGGGCCAGCTATGCCAATTAATAATCTAGCTACAACAGCTACAACTATAACAACAACAACACCAACAATTAAACAGGAAATATCTTTAAAAAGAACAATATCTGAATCAGTATGTGATTTAGAGCCTAGAAAACGAGCAAATATTAGTATGGAGGCATTAACCAACAGCTCACCATTAACAAAGTTACCACAGGATGAATTAGGACAATTATGTCAAAAGCATATATACAACGAACAGCAAGTAGTTCTTGATAACAAATCTATTTTTTTGAGAGAATTAATTCATGCTCTGTATTAAAAAATCTTTGCTACATGCATCACACTGAAGAATAAACAAGAAATTCCTTTCCCCCCTAATGATTGAGGTTTCTGCCAAAGTTTCGACGTTTTAAACTTTTCAGTTGTATTTGTCCACTTCATCAAAACGGTCACAACTGATCTTTAAAACGCGATTTTTGTACATAATTAAGGTCGTTCTTTTTTTTTTTTTTTTTTTGTAAATTTGTCATTTATACTGGATGAATACCGGGAATCAATATGAGTTGAGAGATCCTCCAATAGACGGCATCACGCAAGTCTGCTTCAATCCACGAGTTAGGGAGTTGTTGCTTGTTTCCTCTTGGGATAGAGTAAAATTCACTTCACTAAAAAAAAAATGTATTTCTTTATTCATTCTTTTTTGTTTCGCTCTTTTAGTCTGTTAGATTATACAATGTCGAGACCAATGAATTACTTCAAAAGTTTGATACAGATGCAGCAGTATTATGCTGTTGCTTTGGCGAGGATAATGTCATTTATTTCGGTGGTTTAGATCATCGAGTCATTTCGTAAGACTACAGTAAAAAAAAATATATACTTTGTTTAGACATTCAAACCTTTTTTTCT